>CM042155.1:18153197-18178197 GCA_023376005.1 Doryteuthis pealeii
TGAGCACTTTTTTCATCATCAGTAAATTCAAGGCATTAGAATCCATGAGAAACAACGGAATCAAATAAGAGGATTGATTAAGCCTCTGGATATTTTTCTTTTGCAGAAGTACTTGTTTTTAATGATTTATAAATATGAAGGCAGTTGAATTTTATTTGAAGGAGACACAACAAGGTGAAAGACCCTTAAAAATCTGCAAATGGTAACCTGCAATTCTTCAAGATATGAACCACTTAACCAACATCAAAATAGGCTGTAAACTTTGTGTCGAAATGTTGAAACGTTTGGAGAAGTTTAAGAGAAGCAGGAAAATTGTGAAAATTTACACAAAGTTGTTTTAATCCAAGTTAAGAAGAAATGCCAGGTGGCCGGGTGATAGCTATGAGGATTCCGGCGGTCGGGTTTGGCTCGAGAATCTCGTGTGTGGGGCGCAGACAAACGGATGTTGAGGAGAAATTAGTATAAGTAGAAGTGGGGTGACGACAGCAGTTGAGTCGCGATTTTTGAGTTGATAAATAATTTTTGACGGCGACGACATTGTCAACAAGTCGAATACTTATTATTTTTCCCGTCTATTTTTATTTTTTTCTTCTCATTCTAGAGGTTCTCATGCACCCATTGATTATTTTTTGTAATAAGAAAAATGAAACACATTTTCCCGTTTTCGGGCATGAGTAATATCACGGGCATGAGTAATATCACGTTACTCAAAGTTTAGGTATATTGAAAGGAGCGGGCCTTATGTAAATATTGTGATATTGTAAAAAAAAAAGTACCTGGTATCTATTATTTAAGTAGAGGCCGATTTAGCTAAGTCGGTAGAGCATTCGCTTCGGAACCACAAGGGCCCTGGTTCGATACTGGCTCTCGCCAACTCAGCGTATGAGTAGCACAGCTTGAATATGTGCGGTAAACTGAGGAGATGATGGTAGTTGTGGTGCTCCACCTCAGGCACAAAAACAATCTCCCTGGTCTAGCGCTTGCGAAATTGGAATAGACTCACTCGCTGCAACTTTGTGTAGATAACAATAAAGATAAGGACAATAGTCCGAATAATCCAAATAATACAACTTATCAAGCCTCAAAAATTCAGAGACACAGTAAAAAATATCACATTACTCAGGGAGTTTACATACCGTACAAATATATTGAAAGGGGTGGGGCTTAAGGAAAAAGTACGACATTGCACAAAGTACATGATCCCTATTACTTTATTATAACATTTATTATCTTGACTAGCAAATATATGCACCCTCCGGGTGCAAGTATTTAAGTCTTAATATAATAAGATATCATATTAAATTAGAAAGGCTAATGAAACTGAATAAGAATACAGATAAAAAGATTTGAAACAAAGGGGGTATGATTCAAAAATAGAACAACTTTGAAACTAACTCTTCCATCATTTTCCGTTACTCCCGTCTTTCATTGGTAAATTTTCCTAATTTAACTATTTAGTTAAAATAGGAAGTAAAGAATAATATTACAGTTATTTCTTCTTGTTCAGGGATTTATTTTAAGATTTATCCCCGAGATTTTTGCTTATATTCATTAAGATAAAACCAAACAATTAGAAATCAATAATATTAAGCACATATTTATTAAAATCAAATTTTAAAGATCAATATGCAAATTAGCCTTTCCATTCACACTGTAAACCGCTATTTTGTTGTATATATAAATACAATTACCTGTTATTAGTATCTAGATATGGTCAACAGTCTTAATGATCTAAAACAATTTTTATTAATAATAGAGGTTTAAATAAAAATAATATCATGGAGAATGTGATGTAAATAACAAATGGAATTGTGAGTAGTAATATAGTTTCGGTTACAGACAGACAAACCCACAATCTCCATTATAATAAGATGTAGATATGATATAAATAGTTTATTTATATATCTAGATAAGGATTTAGAACTATTCATAGTAAATTATTACATTAAGAAAACAACATTTGTCATCATGTTTGTCTTCTATTATCTTTAACTAAAAACTTTACTGATCACGTTATTTTAGAATTTAATAAACTTAGATACTCAAACGTGGTATATGAAAACCTAATAGATTTCCATGGAGTTATCAGAATAATAATTGATTAGAATAACTTTAAAGGGCCGGTTTAGTTCAGTCGGTAGAATACTTGACCAGGAATCACAAGGTTCCTGGTTCGATACCAGCCCTCGCACAACTCAACAGTAGCACAGGGATCTGTGCGGTAAAGTGAGGAGCTGATGTTAGGTGTGGCGCTCCACCTCAGACGCTAAAAAAACAATCTCCTTGGTCTAGCGCAAGTGAAAGGGGATATACTCCCTAGCAGTCAAGCTGATACCGACTTTAGGCCACCCCGATGACTTTACTTTTAAAATAACTGAAATTGTTGAATTATAAAAATTCTAATAGTATCGGATACTTGCTTGGTTAGCTCCTTTTAGGAATGACCCACCCTTTTGACATACCGTGTACTTTATACAATATCCCGATTTTTCCATCACGCGACCCCCACCCAACTTTTGGAATTCCTCTCCGGTACCTAACCTTTGACACACTGACCCTGAATTCCTAAGTAATTCATCTTAATTTTTACTCTACACAAACATTTTCTGATCTCACAAAAATATTATCTAACAAATTTAAAAACATTTGGTAAATTTCATAACATGTTTTCCTCTTTACTGCTAGAGGCTGTACAACCAACATATTATCCCAGATATCGGTAGATCAGTCGGTAGACAGTCCGATTAAGAACCCCAAGGTTCCGGGTTCGATACCGGCCCTCACCAACTCAGTGTATGTGTAGCACAGTGATTTGTGCGGTAAAGTGAAGAGCTGATGGTAGGTGTGGCGCTAAACAATCTCCTAATCTAGCGCTTGTGAAAAGGACATAGACTTCCTCGGTGACTGGCTGATACCGACTTTAGGATACCACGACGACTTTACTTACCTACAAGCATAGCTCTCGCATTAAATTACACTGGAAGTTTGACATGCCATTAAAAAAACATATGAGAAAAAAACAACAACAGACCGACATATCATGTAATTATTGAATCAGGCCGACTCAGTAATTAAAAACATTCTGGGTCGAATCAAGTCACGCAATCCTGAATTTTTGGATTCCCTAGTTTTAATTACTGCGATTGTTTCCGACGATTTTTTACCTGATATTTCGCAACGAATTTTTTGTAAAAAATTTTAATTTTTTATAAACTCAAAGATGAATATCGTTGGTTGGTTTGTTGGTTGAATTTTACGGCATAACAACCCTTGTCGGTTCATTTTATGGCTGAACTTGCACAAAGGTGTCAAAATTAGGGTAACCCAGAAAAAACAGAACCCAATTTATTTATCTATTTTACAATTAAACTAACCTTAAACCCCAACCCCAACCCCAACTCTAACCCTAACCCCAACCCCTAAGCCTAAGCCTAACCTCTAACCTTAACCCTAAATTCCCCTAGTTAAAATTAACTGTTTTATTACAAAATTTATGGGTTCAGTTTCTTCTGGGTCAACGGTATACAGGGTGACCCAGAAAAAACGGAACCCAAATTATTTATTCATTTTCCCATTAAACTAACCCTAAACCCCAACCCTAACCCTAACCCTAATCCTACCCTAACCCTAAACCCTAACCCTAGACTCCCATAGTTAAAATTAACAGTTTTATTACAAAATGTGTGGGTTCTGTTTTATCTGGGTCACCCTAATTTTGACACTTTTGTGCAAGTTCAGCCCATTTCATTCCGAAGACGTTTCGTTGTATTCCTTCCTGATGAGTATTCATTAAAGAAAATTTAAACTCAATTTTTTTAAAATCGAAAACGAATGAAAGAAATAAAGGATATCTTATTGTTTACAGTTGTATCTCTGGGGAATATTGAATACCCCATTATAACCATCATTTCCAAATCCACTCTGACCCGGAGTGGCAGTAGCTATTAAAGTCCCATCTATGGATTAAAAAGAAAAAATTGAGTTAA
This sequence comes from Doryteuthis pealeii, assembly GCA_023376005.1. Lineage (NCBI taxonomy): Eukaryota > Metazoa > Mollusca > Cephalopoda > Myopsida > Loliginidae > Doryteuthis > Doryteuthis pealeii. Next base: position 18,157,184 of record CM042155.1, read on the forward strand.
CAAAACGTGTTTAAGAATTGAGTTAAAAAATTAATTTTCAATACCTATTTAGAATGAAAAGCACAAAACACCTTTGGAATAACATAACCCAACAAGGCTTGACATATCGTAAAATCTAAAAAGAAAAAGAAAAGTAAGAAATAAAGGATGTTATATTTTTTGCAGTTTTATCTATGTGTATTCTTCTTATCGAATTTCACTTTCTTCGTTTCGCTTTTCTCTGTTTTGCTTTTTCGCTACAACCAACAAACCAAGATTTTCTATTCTGTTACGTGTTCTCCATTTCCATTCATGCTGTTGTGGTTGAAATTCTTTTTTTTCTTTTTCTAAATAAAACTTCCGTTTTATCATCCATGATTTCCATTCTCTTGAGAACACTTTCTTTCTAACTTAAAATTGCTAATGCTTAATTTTTAATTTTTTTAAAAATTTTATTTTATTTTTTTATTTTTTTTTGGAATAGAAAAAAAAATTCTACCTCCTTTCTTTGCAAGACATTTTTATCGCTCTGCGAAAATTTCCATCTGCGTTGACTTTCTGAAAAGATATGTTTTTATATTTTACTTTGATAAAACTTCTTCTGTGTTTCTCTAATCTTTCGTTTTTCTTTGTAAACGTTTATAAATCATCTGAGTTTTTTTTTATCTTACAAACTTCTGCTTTCTCCACATACGTAAAGCTCACACGTGACACTGACACGCACAATATATATATATATATATATATATATATATATATATATATATATTATATATATATATATATATATATATATGCAGGTCTTTACGTGTGTGAATCTGTGGGATTGAGTGTGCGAAAGATACAGACGATTTATTCCCGTTTGATTCTCGTTAGCTGACTCATATAAGAGGGCGGGGGGTTAATTCAGATATTACATTATATCCCTATTTATCTTTGTCTGTCTGTCTGTCGGTCTCTTTCTCTCTCTCTCTCTCTCTCTCTCTCTCTCTCTCTCTCTCTCTCTCTCTCTCTCTATCTATCTATATATATATATATATATATATATATATATCAGAGACAATTCAGAATTTAAGTTCAGATTAAATAAATGTTCAAATGCCGATTCTCAAAACATGGAGGATTCGGAAGGAAAATATAAGATTCTTTAAATTTATCTATCTAACGATAAAATTATAATATATATATATATATATATATATATATATATATATATATATATATATATATATATATATATATATATTGGGAGAATATGTGCTGAATTGAATTCGTACCTAATTTTTGAAAATTAATTAATTAATAATTAAGGAATTAGGTGGGCATACCTATTCAAATGTAATGCTAAACAAATCGAGACAAATCAATTTCTGTATGTATATTTCGGCATACATACAGAGATTGATTTTTCACGATTTGTTTAGCCTTACATTTGAATAGGTATGCCCGCCTAATTCCTTAATTATTAATAAATTAATTTTCAAAAATTAGGTACGAATTCAATTAAGCACATATTCTCCCAAAAATTGTCGGCTAAAAAAAGCCATATCAAAACACATGATTTGTTTGTTTACTTCTCATATATATATATATATTATATATATATATATATATATATATATATATATATATATATATATATATATATATAATTTTCGAAAGAAAATAACGGCTAAACAACGCCAAATCCTTTTACATCAATTTTTTTTTCACATATACTTGATTTCACCTTTTCCCACACAGTCATCACACCTCAAAAAAGGGTGAAAGATTACTCGAAATATCGGAATAAATTGAACCAGAAAAAGAAAAACAGCTGGATATTGAAACTCTGTTCTGTTTTTATTTTTGTTTTTGTTCTGTTTTTTTTTTGTTTGTTTTACTTGCTCATTTCCATCCTTCATAATACAAAAAAACAACGTTCACAAGACACAATCAACTTATACACACGTGTTTGTCTGTGTCTGTATGCGTATGTGTTGATGTGGATCAAGTGAAATAATAGAGGTCATCCGCATGAGAGGTCGATGTGCCTTATTCCAGTTGTGTTAACGGAAAACACAATTTAGTGAATAAATGAATGGAAAATTTAATTTGCTTCATATATGTTATTATATATATATATATATATATATATATATATATATATATATATATATATAGAGAGTTTTATAATTTGCTTGAAGCATTGTGTATATATTGGTTAGGATGTTGATTTAGAAGGCTATCACAATGCAGGTGTAAAGAAAAAAATAATAATACGGTAACAATGGTGTTGTGTGTTAACCTGTATTTAATTCTTGAATTTTCGAGATAAAATCTCTTTTTCAAAATATCACTGGAACTGAAGCAGTCTAGTTATGACATTTCTTTTTAAATGAATTTTTTTTCTTTTTGCCATAAATAGACTGCTTCAGTTCCAGTGATATTTTGAAAAAGAGATTTTATCTCGAAAATTCAAGAATTAAATACTGGTTAACACACAACACCATTGTTACCATATTATTATTTTTTCTTTACACCTGCCTTATGATAGCCTTCTAAATCAACCTCCTAACCTATATATATATATATATATATATATATATATATATATATATATATATACTTAAAAATTCCGGAATATCTGCAATAAGCTTAGCTCGTAACAGCATATTCAGATATAAAGCTAAAACATCGTAACATGTTTTATCTGAATATTTAATTTCGAGTTAAGCCTGCTGGTGTCAAAATAAACTAATATAAAGCAAATTTATTTATATTGCTTTCTCTTTTTACAAAACCGAAAAATATACACCGAGTTCACACTATATACAGGACAACTCCTTGCAATGTGTTTTATATATTACTAAGAAATAAAGGTTTACATAATATATGGTGTAGTGAATTTACATACTGGTTTTGATAAAACATTACTTGGTGTTACTAATATTATTGTTTTATTCTACACCGTATTAAAATCAATCCTATGAATAATTTATTTTTTTTTTTTGCTGAGGTTTTGGGTTTTGGGTTATTTCCTATAAGTCTAACATGATCAAAGGGGAACCACTCTTGACTGATAAATTATTTATTTATTTTCCCATTAAACTAACCCTAATCCCTAACCCTAACACCGTCTTCTTTTTTCCTAGTAGATCAATAAATAAATAAATAATTTATCAGTCAAGAGTGGTTCCCCTTTGATCATGTTAGACTTATAGGAAATAACCATAGTTTGATACTTAATAGATGATAAAAGATTACATAGTTAATGTTTGTTTAGTCATAACAAGATTAATGAAAATGAAAGTATCCCCCACTTACCAAAAAAAATGACTTAGCTACATCATTACCATTCTTATATTATTTGGATTATTCAGACTATAGTCCTCATCTTTATTGTTATCTGTACAATTTTTCCGACGATGTACCCTCCAGTCTTCTTCAGGTATTTCTTTTCAGACTCCGGAAGCTTCTTATTGTAATCGGGAGACTTCACGAAACTTTGAACCCATCCCTTTATTCAATCCACAGGTACTGTTCTCATTCCGCTAACCATGACTAGGTACAAGTGACCTTGACCAGGATTGAACCTGCAGCCTAGATATAACTGTCACTTAGAACTGTATTATTCAATGCCTATATCCACTACACCATGTGTCCAATTGGAAACATGGCATAGTGGATATAGGCGTTGAGTTTGAAGGAAAGATTTCCGAGTCCGTCAAGAAATACGTGAACAAGGCCAGAGGACACATCAACCGAAACGTTGTACAGATAACAATAAAGATGCCTGGATGGTGCATATTCTTGCTAGTAATAATAAGGGGAAAAAGTAAAGTTGGCCGAGTATCAGCCAAATAGTGAGGGAGTCTATCGCTAGCTCTAGACCAGAGAGATTGTTTCTGCTGAGGTTGTGTGCCACTCCTACCCTCCACACCCCACTTTACCGCACAGATGAGATTACCTATTCTGTGCTACTCATGCACTGAGTTGGCAGGGACTCATATTTTTTTAAATGTCTGAGCCATGCGATCCTGATTTAAAAACTACTGATTTCGGATTCATACCTTTCCCAAGTGTATTAGCGCAATGTGAAATTCCAACAGCTTCGTCCAGGAATTGAACTCGCATTGACGAGTCCATTTCCTACGACTCTAACCATTAGACCACGCGCCTCCATATAATATAAATAAGCTCATAGGGATGGAGAATCACAGAGAGATGGAAAGTCAGTAAAATTCAAAAGTTCTTTTAGAAAGAGACGTTAACTAAAAGGAAGAAAGAAGTAAAAAATGAAACCAAGTGACACAGAAGAAGAATATGATTGGCTTATAAAATAGAGCAACCAGATGTACAGAGGCTGAGGTCTGCGTTGGCATATATATGACTGGCCTCAAAAAATAATGCCATTTTTTTAGGACAGGTATAATTACCAACACAGGAACATGTATCATACATAAAAATGAAGCTGGCCCGCTGTGATTCACATCCCTACTTCTCCACATATTCACCTTTTTTTTCTCAATAGCAATGTTCTACCTTCGAATGAAACATGTATCCCTGCACCGTAAAATTTTGTTGACTGTTTTTATTAGTTATGCCTTCACTGCAGATATTACCTCCTCGTCACTCGAATAATGTTGCCTCTCAAAACCTCTTTCATTGGGCCGCAGAGATGGTAGTCTGAAGGCGCTAAATCTGGTGAGTATGGAGGAAGCGCTGAAGTTGTCCAAAGGGACTCAATGAACAGTCTTTCCTTCAATATTTTTACTTAATTCGAAATCCTGAAGAAATAAAGAATATTGAAACAGGTATTAAATGTAAACATTTAAAATCTGCTTCGATTGGCAAATTGTCTGAAACGTTTTTATAAAGCGTCTAAAGAGATGTTTACTCGAGATATTATTACGAATAACAATATCTACAGAAATAAAAGTTCTTTTTTTATCAATAATTTATAGCTATGTTTTCTTTCATCTTATTTCTATTACTTTTTCTCATAACTATCAAATCTTTATTCTGCAATCGTTAAATAGGCTGTTCGATTGGGAATAACGGATAGATCCATATCAATATTTCAATCATAGTCCAATCCCCCAAAGATACGAGTTCAAATGTGGCCAGATCCATATTTTTCCCTCGATATTTGCTATTTATTTTGGATTCGTTAAATAAAGCTGTAAAAGTTGTTCGTAAAATCTTGCGGGGCAGGGATATATGCTTTCCCTCGAAGGTGGAAGATTGCTATTGAGAGAAACGGTGACTATGTGGTGAATTAAGGATGTAATACGTAGAGGACCAGCTTCATTTATGATATGTATGATACATGTTCCATTGTTGGTAATTATAACTGTCGTAATCAAGATGACATTACCTTTTGACTCACCCTCGTACATAACTATTTTGAAGTTGTTTTTCTTTTTATTATATTCTTCTTTTTCTTTCCTTTTTTTGTATTTGCAACTCACTGTCGTAAAGTATATCCCTATTCTTTCTCTTTTTAGTCTGAGATACCTCAATTCTTGTGCCCTATACTTATACCATTCTTTATTTCTTTCCGAAATTCTTACCGTCTCCAGATATTTGTCTTAGTGACACAACTCTCTTTGCTTTCTGAGAACAACCATCAAAGCGTAAACAAAATGGCGTTTATTTATTCACCAGTTTCGTCCAATCGACAGAGCACAAGATTCTATTTCCTCTGCAAACGGCGTTGTGTTTTGTGTTGAATACAATCGCCTCAATAGACGGTTAAATAGAATGTTTGATTTCATTAGTCGCTAAAATGTCTATACTTCTTTTTTTTTTTTTTTTTTTTTGCTTTTTACCACTGAAATTTTTGTCCTGTCGTTTAGAAACATTTTTTGTTTTGTATTTTTATTTGCTATATTTAGTTTATACGTCAATTTACTTTCATTCTCTTTTTTAAAAACGTTTGCCATTCTTCTATGAATTTTGTTTTGGTATTTAAAGGAAAATATCCGTTTTGAACATTTCTCTTTTTTGCAATGTTTTACTTGACGCCCTTAATTTTATTTTAGATTCTTCCTGTTTTTAAAATTTCACTTTTTTTTTTTTTTCACTTTTAGGAAATTTCTCATAATTTCTCTCTTTGTAAATTTTACATTTGTCGGTGAATTCAATTTCTTTTTGTGTTGTTTTTTTTTTATTTTAATGTCTCTTGCGAAAATAACTTTTAATTTTACTGGTTTCCCATCTCTGTGTGGTATTCCTTCTCTCTTTGCTGATTGATACAACAAGTTCTCTTTTTCTCGTTTCTTTTTAGTCTGTAAGAATATTTCGTTACGTGGTTCATGCAACACTCCATTTAGAACCGTACTTAGGCTAGACGGGCGGTCGGAAAGGCATCCTCCGATCTATCATTTAGTCATGTCAAGCCCTAGCACCTATATGATTGCCCCGACCCTATTGCCCTTATGGCAAGCCCCAACCCTTTTTGTCATATGGGTACTAGACGGCAGTTACAGAGGGTCTTCATTTTGTGGGAATGGCGTTAAATTCTATATGATGGTGAGGTTCCAGTTCTGGAGGTTTGTGGAATTTGGAGCACCCCTTCATCATCATTGCTCCCAGATCCACTCTGAAGCGGAGTGGTAGTACCTGTTAGGGTTCAATCTATGGGTTAAACAGAAAAAAATGTGTTTATAAAGAAAATGTGAATCCATTAAGAATTAATTTATTTCAAATCTCTGTCGTTATTAAATAACCCACTGAGGTTGATATGCCGTAAAACAAAACAAACTTAACCAAACCAAACGTGGTTCATATTGTTTTACCTTTTTCTTTCTTTCTTCTTCTTCTGTGTCACTTATTTTCATTTTTTACTTCTTTCTACCTTTTAGTTAACGTCTCTTTCTAAAACAACTTTTTAATTTTACTAATTTCCATCTCTCTGTGATTCTCCTTTCCTCTTTAACAAAATCAGATGCTGAATACTAGGTCTCCTGAAGATCGACAGCATGAAACTTTGAGTTGTGAGTTTTTATCCTGTTTTATCTTGAACACTGCAAATATTTTACAGATTAAAAATACTTTTAGTGTTATATTTAATCATATATATATATATATATATATATATATATATATATATATATATATATATATATATTGATAAATAATATATATTGCTATATTTATAAGTAAAGAATGGGTAATATAATTGATAGAGCATGTATATTTAAATGAGGGTCATGTAGACATGAAGTCAATGGTACTTAGTAACTGACAGTTTCTCGCCTATGTGATTTTCAAATAAATTGGTGCAAAAGTTATCTAACTTGGTTTCAAAATAGCATAAGCAATAAACTGTCAATTATTAAGCGCCATTAACTTCATCTCTTGACGACTCTCTCTCTCTCTCTCTCTCTCTCTCTCTCTCTCTCTCTAATATATATAATATATATATAATATATATATATATATATATACTATAGTGTGAGATGGTCACTGTTTCAGCTTTTGCTGGAATGGTGTAGCAAAGGCAGTATTATTGGTAGAGTGCTCAATACAAAACAGAGCTGTTATATAATATAAGATAAATATACAAAGGTTTTACATATCTATTTATTAGGTGACAAAGGAACAATCACAACCATATTGGTTTCATGCGATGCAATCATCAGGTGAAGATGTTTTAAATGTCTATATTTATCTCTTATTATATATATATTATAATATATATATATATATATATATATATATATTATTATTGATACAGTTCTCTTGTTTCTCATTTCTTTTTATTCTTTTTTATTTACTAGTTGATAACGGCCTTCATATTGTTTTACCTTTTTCTTTCTTTCTTTTTTTTCTTTTTTTCTTTTTTTTTTTTTTTTCTTTTTTTTACTTCTACGTCCCTTATTTTCATTATTTTATTCTCTTCCTATAAACTTTCTTATTTTTGTCTAAGTTACTTTCAAAAATACTTTTAATTTTACTCTTTTTTCCTATTCTTTCATATATCGTTTATTTTTTTCTATTTTGTTTTATTTTGTTACGTAACTCATATAGTTTTACTTCTTCTTTCTATCTTTCTTTCTTTCCTTCTTTCCTTCTTTCTTTCCTTTTTTTTCTTCTTTGTTTATGCGCTTCTTTCTTTCTTTTTTCTTTCTTTCTTTCTTTGCTTCTTTTTTCTTTTTTTCTTTTCTTTTTCATTCTTTTTTTCTTCTTTTGTTACTTCTTCGTCACTTATTTTCATTCTTTAATTATTTGTCTCTTTCTATTCTGTTTATTCCTTTTGTCCATGTCTGTTTCGAAATATACTTATAATTTTACAGTTTTTCCTTTCCTTGTGATTGTCTTTCTCTCTGGCGAGATTGATACTATTCTGTCTTTTTTTTTGTCGTTTCTTTTAGTCTTTACATTTTCTTTTATTTCGTTAAGGGTCTCCTATATCTTTTCTTTCTTTCTTTCTTTCTTCTTTCTTTCTTTCTTTCTGTCTCCCTTTCTTTCTTTCTTTCTTTCTTTCTTCTACGCCCATTACTTTCCTTCTTTCATTATTAGTCTTTTTCTTGATTCTTTCTTATTTTTGTCTGAGTCACTTTCGAAAAATATTTCAAATTTTACACTCTTTTCCTATCTCTCCTTTTTCGCCTATTTTATTTTTCATTTTTAGTCTTTTTTATTTCGTTACCTGACTAAAATTGTTTTTTTTTTTCTTTCTTTTTATCTTTGCTTTTTTCATTCTTCTACTACGTCATTTATTTTCATTCTTTAATTCTTTGTGTCTTTTTGTTTCTTTCTTCATTTTGCCTCTCTTTCGTTCGAAACATACGAAGGTGAGTCAAAAAGTAATACCATTTTGTTTAGGACAGGCATAATTACCAACACAGGAACATGTATCATACATGAAAATGAAGCTGGTCCTCTGTGGATCACATCCCTACTTCTCCACATAGGTGTGTCAAAAAGTAATGCCATTTTGTTTAGGACAGGTATAATTACCAACACAGGAACATGTATCATACATTTAAAAAAAGCTGGTTCTCTGTGGATCACACCCCTACTTCTCCACATAGGTGAGTCAAAAAGTAATACCATTTTTTTTAGGACAGGTATCATTACCAAAACAGGAACATGTGATATAAAGAAAAACGTGCACTCACCATCTGTTGACGATCGAAACCCGGGAGTTAAGAAAAGCGCTGCTTTAAATTGTTTGCTTCTCGTTGTCTGCGAGAAGAGGGGAGAAAATGCGCGAATCCCGTGACGATAAAAGCAACGATTTGAGCTAGCGTGGGGGAGTCTTAGGACGACGTTATTACAAGAGGGTGAAGAAGATGAAGAGGAGCGAGTTTCAGTTTCGGAAAGTTAAAAACGGTGTAAGATTTGAATGCGTCCCGTAGTTGAAGAATAGAAGGGGAAGATTCTACAGACGACGAGCGGACTGAATCCCTGAGTTCAGTTGATCATAAAGTATCATACATGAAAATGAAGCTTGTCTTCCGTGGATCACATCCCTCCTTCTCTGAAATAGTCACCGTTTCTCTCAGTAGCAATGTTCCACCTTCAAATGAGAGCATGTATCCCTGTCCCGTAAAACTTCTATTTACTGTTCTTTGAGCCGCTAATTCACTACAGATTTCATTTCCTCGTCACTAGAATAATGTTTGCCTCTCAAATCTTCTTTCACGGGACCGAAGAGATGATGGTCATTCATTTATGGCCCTTTTAAACTTTTATGGTTTTTGCAACATACACCAATTTTATTTCTATTTCTTTCGCTTCATTTTCAATTCTTTCTTTCCATTTCTCTTTCTTTTTTTCCTCTCCTTTTTGCTTGTCTCTTTCTTTTTCTTTCTTCTTTCCTTTTTTCTTACACTTTTCCATCCCATTGCTATGCTACTTCTTTCTTTTTTGTTTGTTTGTTTATTCATTTACTTTTTCTTTCTTTAATATTCATTCTTTCTTTCATTGTTTTCTTTTTTCTTTATTTTTTCCTACCTTCATGTTTTCCTTACTTTTTTTTCTTTAATATTTAATTCTTTTCTTTCATTGTTTTCTTTTTTTTCTTTATTATTTCCTTCCTTCACGTTTTTCCTTTACTTTTCTTTCTTTAATATTTCATTCTTTTTTTATTTGTTTTCTTTTTTCTTTATTTTTTCCTTCCTTCACGTTTTTCCTTTACTTTTTCTTTCTTTAATATTTCATTCTTTTTTTATTGTTTCTTTTTTCTTTATTTTTTCCTTCCTTCACGTTTTCCTTTATTTTTCTTTCTTTAATATTTCATTCTTTTTTTATTTGTTTTCTTTTTTCTTTATTTTTTCCTTCCTTCACGTTTTTCCTTTACTTTTTCTTTCTTTAATATTTCATTTGTTCTTTATTTGTTTTCTTTTTTCTTTATTTTTTCCTTCCTTCATGTTTTTACTTTATTTTTCTTTATTTTTTTCATTTTCCTTTTTCCTTCGTGTTTTTCCTTTCTTTCCTATCTTGTTACATCTTTTTTTTCTTTCTTTCTTTGTCTTTCTTTATTTTTCTTAGATTCTTCATAGATTTTTCTTAATTTTTTTTTCTTTCCTCATTCTTTTTTCTGTTTATCTCAATTTCCTTTCCTTTATCTTTCTTTCTTTTTTTTCTTTTTCTTTCTTCCTCTCAACATTTTATTCAACTCTTCTTACCCTCCTCCTTTTTTACTTGCACATCACTCCGTGAATTTCCTCCATTTCACGTCGACGTTTTAATTTATTATTATTTTCTACACTCATTCTCTTCACTTTCAACAAAAAACTCCTTCTCTCTTCTACACATTTTCGACAGAATTGCTTCCATTTTTTTTATTTCTTTTATTGTATTGACATTCAATTGAAAATAATCATTTCGATTTTTTGTGCTTTTCTCAATTATATGCACCATTTAAAACGGGACTTTTATTCTCTCTCTTGCTTTAAAATCAATCATTCTATATATATTTTTTCGTGCATGGATAGACATTTTCTCAGTCCACCTAAGTTTAGAACTGGACTCTTCGTTAAGCAGCAAACTCATTATAGAAATCAATGGTTCAACAATGGTTTAACATTAGACGCTCTAACAAGCGTACAAGTATTTATGCAGACAGGATAAAATGTAATAATATTGTTGTATAAATATCAATGGATTTATTCATGGGTTAATATATTAATCTCTCTCTCTATATATATATATTTATCTAAATTCCATATGTGATATCACTCTGTTGGCTAGAGCAGAAGAATACGCCGACTGAACCTCTGCAATGGTCAACAATGGCTCAACATTAAGCGCTCTAACAAGCGGGCAAGTATTTATACAGACAGAATCAGATGTAATAATATTGCTTTATATATACTAGCAAATATATGCACCCTCCGTGTGCAAGTATTTAAGTTTTAATGTAATAAAATATCATATTAAATTAGAAAGGCTAATGAAACTAAATAAGAATGCAGATAAAAATATTTGAAACAGAGGGGTATATAATCGAAATATAGAACAACTGAAACTTACTCTTCCATCACTCTCGTCTTTCATTGTTATTTTTTCTAATTTAAGTATTTAGTTAAAAGAGGAAGTAAAGAATAAAATGACACTTATTTTTTCTTGTTAATGGATTTCATTGAAGATTTATTTAAGAGATTTTTGCTTTTATTCATTAAAATAAAACCAAACAGTTAGAAATCAATAATACTAAGCACATATTTATTAAATTCGATTTTTTATATCAATATGCAAATTAGCCTTCCCCTTCACACTGTAAACCGCTATTTTGTTGTATATATAAACATAATTGTATGTTATTAGTATGTAGATATGGTTAACAGTATTAATAATGTAAAACAATTTTATTAATAATAGAGGTTAAAATAAAAATAAAATCATTGAGAATGTGATGTCAATAACTAAGGGAATTGTAACTTGAGTAGTGATATAGTTTCGGTTACAGACAAAAAAAAGCACACAATCTCTATTATAATATATATATATATATATATAATTAGATTAATTTTAAACTCGCTATCCACTATGTTGGGAATTATAATATAGCACCCACATCATCTATCTATCCATCTATCTGTAGAAGTACACACACACACACACACATATATATATATATGTGTGTGTGTGTGTGTGTGTGTAAAATGAAACTGGAAGTGAATCCGACGGTATGTTGAAAAATGAATAAAGGAAAGAAAATAAAGAATGGATAATATAGGATATCTTAATCCTTATTTGAAAATAAGGATTTACTTTGATGAAGGTCGAATTTACTTTGTGTGCGGAACATTTCTACATTTTTTTCTATTATTATTATTTCATTTCATTTGGTTATTTAAAAATAATAATAGTTTGAATAATGTACACATGGATAAACTCCTGACCGAAACACGTGTAAGTATAATTGATTAAAATATCCTATATTATCCATTCTATACTTTCTTTCCTTTATTCATTTTTTCAACATGATATATATATATATATATATATATATATATATATATATATATATATCAACGGATTATCATATTATATTATATTAATCTCTCCCTGTACTTTTATCTCAATTTCATATGTGGGGTGGCCCTGTCGGCCGGGGCAGATGGATACGCTTACTGAACATATGCTGAGAGATAAGACCCCTCTAAATGGGGCTTCCTGTTGGCTGTGGGTGGTGACTCGTGATGCTTAAGGACGGGATCCTGGTAGCTGAGCTCTCAACGATATGCAACACACCACGTTGGCCCTTACCTAGGCTAGATAGGTAGTTAGAGAGAGCCCTCCGCTCAATCGGCTGGCAACATGAAGCCCTAGCACCTATATGATTGTTCCGATCCCATTGCCCTTACACCAACCACACCCCTTACCATTTTCACACACACACACACACACACACACACACACACACACTATATATATATATATATATATATATATATATCAGCCCTCCGCACGAGCAGGATGCAACACAAGGTCAATTTCTTAAGCGGAGTTTAACAGGTGTGAATTCAGAGTTTTCCTTCTCCTAGACTGGTTACTTAGCCATGGTTAAATAGACCGAACTGCCCTGCTATTTATTCATAGCTGGAGGGGGAATTGAATTTATACTTTTCCGAAGGATATTAGTGTAATGTGAAATGCAAACAGCTTCGTCCAGGAATTGAACTCGGGTTGACGAGTCCATTTCCTACGACTCTAATCATTAGCCCACGCGCCACCACATATATGAGAGTTCCGACCCCATTGCCCTCATAGCAAGCACACCCCTTCCCATTTGTTCATATATGTGCTAGAAGGCAGTGGTTTAATACGACGTTAAACTACATATCATGGTGAAATACCAATTCTGGGTATTTGTGGTGTGTGGAGTACCCCTTCATCGCCATTATTCCTTGGTACACCTTGACGCGGAGTAGAAGGACCCATTAGAATTACACCTTTCGGTTAAATAGAAGTAAATCAGTTTTAAAAATGTGTTGGAATAAATTGTTTAAAAAATTCAGTAAACATCAAAGAATAAATAAAACAATGTTTTTGGCATAAAATAACCCAAGATTTGTCGTGCCGTAAAATCCTGCCAACCAACCAATTTTAGGGGAGTTCGAGTGGTGTAGCGGATAACGTGTTGGACTGTGACATCGAAGTAAGCTGTTTCGAATTCAAGTCGTGCTATGGCTTTCACTTTCGCGTTAATAATCTTGGGAAAGCTATAAACCACCTCAACCTCAACTAAGAGATAAATAGTACCAGTAAAGTTCCTATACAATTATTTTGCATTAAATATCCCATAAGATACAGAAACCAAAGCAAATTTGTTTCCACGGGTTTGCCTCTCGAAACTATGCTCAATTCTCATTTGAGCTTTTCTGTTTATATATATATATATATATATATATATATATATATATATATATATATATATATATATATATTACTGTTCATAGATCACGATATTTATGTATTTCTATATACGCGAGTTTCTTAGCGCTAATACCCTTGGGAAAGGTATGAATTCTACACTCCCTCCAGCTATGGGTTAAAAGTATGGCAGGCTGGGCTCTTTAACCTTGGTCAGGCAACCGGTATAGGAGAAGGAAAACTCTGAATTCAAACCTGTTAAACGCCGCTTAAGAAATTGAATAAGAATTAAGAGAGACAGACAGACAGACAGACAGACGGTGTAGTGATAGAAAACGGCAAAATAAAAAGGGGGAAAATAGTGACAACATAATAATAATAGAGAGAGAGGGAGAGAAATTAAATTTAAACATTTAAGAGAGAGAGAGAGAGAGAGAGAGAGAGAGAGAGAGAGAGAGAGAGAGAGAGAGAGAGAGAGAGACGGTGTAGTGAAAAAAAACGGCAAAATAAAAAGGGAAAGATAGTGACAACATAATAATAATAGAGAGAGAGGGAGAGAAATTAAAAGTAAACATTTGAAAGAGGGAGAGGGTGAGAGAAAACGGCATAATAAAAAGGGGAAAGATAGTGACAATATAATAATAATAGAGAGAAAGAGAGGGAGTGAAATTAAAAGTAAACATTTAAGAGAGAGCGAGAGAAAAATAGAGAGGGGGAGAGAGAGAGAGATGTGGTAGTGAGAAAAAAACGGCAAAATAAAAAGGGGAAAGATAGTGACAACATAATAATAATAGAGAGAGAGGGAGAGAAATTAAATGTAAACATTTAAGAGAGAGAAAGAGAGAGAGAGAGAGAAAGAGAGAGAGAGAGCAAAACAATTCCACGAGGTAGATAGATAGCTATACACGCATACAGAGAAATTGAAAATAGAAACTGAAAATAGAAACTGGAAATAGAAAAAGATCCCGAAGTTTCTCAATTTTTATTCAATCCATGGAGGTATACTGTTCTCATTACGTTAACTCTGGCCGGATACAAGTGTTGTCCAGTGTTAAGTATTCTATATTATTATCGCCCCTTGCCTCGATTGAAGCTGAAACCTAGAGATGGGTGTCACTTAGAACTGTATTAACACAACTCTTATACCCGTCTCGTCATGTGTCCAACTGGAAAAAGAATAACCCACAAAGCTTGATATGCCATTAAAGAAAGGAATCAGACTAAAATGTAAAAGAATAAAACTAAGAGATAATTTGCTTCCATATTTTGTCTAAACTTATTTCTTTTATTTACTGTTTATTTTATCTTTATTTTTTACGGTTGTTAAATTATTTTCTGTTCCATCATTACGTTTTGCAGCTGGTGAAGTCATTCTATATACAATATCCAGAGTTTGTTTACACAGGTCACAATTACATGCAATGCAAAGCAGGCCGTTTGGAAAAATCAGAAAGTGGACAAAATAGACTTTTATTAAAAGGAGAGAAAAAAATAATAATACGATAAAAATAAATCTAGAAAAAGGAAAAGAAAAAAAGAAGTACAATTCTGTTTTTCAAAGCATTCATTCTTAATAAATAAGTGAAGGATTGGGAAAGATGTTTTCAGTGTGCTTACACGTGCAATGATTTGAATAGATGGGATAAAGAAAAAAGAAGAAAGAAAGAAAGTAAAAATGAAAGAGAAAACGTAGATTCTTGCCAAGGATGTACTGTTGTTTACACAGCAGCCCCTCCTGATATAATTGGTTCTAGCAACAATAGAGTCATGGAAGTGCAATTATGGGAGAGGTAATAAAAAGCAAAAATTAATTTGCAGGGGATGGAAAAAAAGACGGCAAAGAAGAAAAAAAGGGCAGACATTTTTAATGAATATGATTTTAAGGGAGAACTGACTTCATCTTGATTTTATTATTTTCAGTCGTTTGGTTTTGTTAGGTCTAACCGCTGGAAAATGTTATTTCCCTTCATTTTTTAATATATATATATATATATATATATATATATATATATATATATATATATATATATATATACTCCCAAACACACACACACATATATACGCACATACACAGACACACGCTGGAAAATTATTCTCATTTATTTTCTTATATATATATATATATATATATATATATATATATATATATTATGATATATTAATATTTTGAAGGCCAGTACAATGCGTATGAAAAATAAAAACAAAAAGATGTTTTTTTTTGTTTTTATTTTTCATACGCATTGTACTGGCCTTCAAAATATTAATATATCATAACATACTTAACAATGCTTCAAGCAAATTACCAATTTCTTATATATATATATATATATATATATATATATATATATTATATATATATATATATATGAAGAAATTTGAAAAACGAAGTGTTCCAAAGATAAGATGAATTTATTTATCGACGCTTAAACGTTTCGGTTTATTTAAACCTTCATCAGGATTGATTATGGGGTGAAGAAATTGATGGATGTTTTGTAGATGACAGGAGTTAGAAAAATATTTATAAAAAAATTGTAACTGTATTTATTCAGCGTTATATTTTTTGAAAGACGAGCACACGCGAAGATGCCATGACGCGTGATGTAACTCGAAGAAATGCTTTCAACAAAAGACGAGAAAAAGTATTAATGGACTGATTTTATGAGAACAAAGGGAACAAAGTGGGAATGATAACTAAATAATTAAATAAAGCCTGGAATTTTGTAGCTTTTTAAAACTATTTTTAGCTAAAAACGGTGATATGTTGAAAAATCCAGGTCGATTATTAAGGGAGGGCAAAAGCGAAATTGCACTGGCTTCAAAAATCTGTCTTAGTCTTTTGTTGTGAATATGAGCTAATATTGTGGCATCATTGAAACTGAAGTTATAATCAGCTTCAGACATATGTTGGACGAGGGTGTTCTGAAAATTGCCCAATTTAATATATTCCGCTTGTACTCATATAAACGCTTCTTGAGAGTTCTGGCAGTTTCTCCAATGTATTTTTTGTCGCAATCTTTATCCCCTTTTATAAAAAGTAAAGTCATTGGAGTGGCCCCAGCCAATCAGCGAGGGATTTTATCCCCTTTTCACTAGCGCTAGACCAAGGAGGTTGTTTTTGCGTCTGATGTGGAGCGCCATACGCAGTCAATTCCCCACTTTGCAGCATAGATCCGATTAACTCATCCATTGCTACTCATGTGCTGAGTTGGTGTAAACCGGTATCGAGACGGAATCTTTCGTTCCCTATATGAATGCTCTACCGACCGAGCTAAACTGCCCCTTGTATATTCAAAGTGCTCGTAGTGTAATTGGTACAGTGATAGGAAATGAGCACAAACAGATCTCAAATCCTGCACAATGCTGTTAGCATTTCACATATGGCGTTAATATTCTTCGGAATGGTATGCGACTGTTGAGGTAAGTCAGTATACTGTTGGGTTGGACAACAGCAACTGATCTAGTGCCCAAGTCGGCTGGTATATATGGAATTCAAAATAGTCCATTCATGTATTTGGGTGATTCCATTCCTTGAGTCCTGATTGGCTGCTTGGGTTCTATGATGTTATGAGGCTTCAAAAATACTCTAGAATTCTCCAGCAGGATTGCAACATGGTTAGATCCGTATTGAGTTACGGCTACTTGTTGCCTTGTCTTACCAATTTTACGGTAATTGGAACTTAGTACGATTATTCTACAGCAACCAAATGTTTTCCCTCAAGCTGTAGTTAAATAATAGGACAGTCTTGGCTCTTTAACCTTGACACAGTAACTTGTCTTGGAGAAGAAATCTCTGAATTCAAACCTGTTAAACTTACAAATTACGATATGTCATATTCTACTCGTGTGTGTGTGTGTCTGTATGTGAAAGAAAGAGACAGAGACAGAAAGAGAATCAAAATATTTTTTTTTTGTATATCACTGTGAAACGTCTTGATTATTGTTATTAATTATTGTATATAGTCGTTCCGAGGACTTGCCAGGAATGCAGACCGATAGAGACGGGTGGAGAGAGACAGAGTCAGAGAGGGGAGACAGGCAGACAGCAAACACACACATATATATATATATATATATATATATATATATATATATATATATATATATATATATGTATATATATATATATATATATATATATAAACAACCCTTCCGCACGAGCAGGATGTGACACAAGGTCAATTTCTTTCGCGGAATTTAACAGATTTTTCCTTCTCCTAGACTGGTTACCTAGCCAGGGTTAAAAGCTCAGTCTGTCCTACTATTTACCCATAGCTGGAGCGAGGGTAGTTGGATGTTTATCTTTCCTAAGGATATTAGCGTTATGTGAAATGCAAACAGCCTTGTCCAGGATACGAACTCGCGTAGACGAGTCCATTTCCTTCGACTCTAACCATTACACCACACGCCTCCGTATGAGCAGACACATAGAAAGAGAAAGACATAGATAGAGAGACAAACAGAGAAAGCCATGATTATCTGTGCTCTCAGCACCACTAGATCATGATGGTGATAATGATGATGATGATGTACTTTCTTCTCTTTTTACAAAGGATTAACGGAATATAATAAATCTACATTGTACTGTAAGATTCAATGTTATTTAATGAACATACAATTCCGACACGTTGTGAGTCAAAACATTTAATATATATAACAGCACATGGAAACGATAAGATTCATAATATACAGGAGAATAAAACATGTAAATACATATACAATATTTAGGTATAAACAAGATACCCAAATGTACCTAACATATAAAAGTTACAGACATGGAACTAAATGATAGTCCATGCTGTATAAAGGACTTACAGTAATATAAGGGGGGGGGGGCAAAAGCCCCACCGAGAAAGGGGGTAGATAGACTCTAGCCCATAGTAGTTTTTGAGAAGATCCAGCTAAAAGAGGAAGACAAGTTCTAATGAACGCGCTTAACTACCAGAGGTCGCCCTAGTGGGAACAAACAGCAACGCAGCGAAAAGATAACTCTTCCTTCAAAAAGAAGATAATCCCCTACAGTACCAATGAATGATTGATGAGCTAGTGACACATTTTGATATTATCTCAGATTTTTCGTTTAATAGTATATTTTGCGATGGATGGTTGATTGTATTATCTGGATTATTCAAACTATTGTACTCATCTTTTTTGTTACCTACACAACGTTTCGGCCGATGTGCCCTCCGGCCTTCTCCAAGTATTCTCTTTGAACTTGGGAACTTTCTTTTCAAACTCGGGAGCCTTCATATCGTAATTGGGAGACTTGGTGGAACTTCGAACCGAAACCTTTATTTAATCCACGGAAGGTGACTATTCTCCGTTAACCATGTCCGGGTAAAAGTGTTAAGTTGTGGAAAGTGTTCTATGTTAATAACGCCCTTGGTCAGGATTGAACCTGCAACTTGGAGATAATTGTCACTTAGAATTGTATTAACTCAATCCAAATATCCGTTTGCAACCATTGGACATTTAGAGAAATAGGATGGGTGATTGTTGTAACTTTTTCCTTGGGGCAGAGTATGTGTCTCATTAATGTTTTGTTGTGTGGGTGCTGATTTCATGATTTCCCAGGTGATGCTTGGTGTGATGTTCTTTTGCTTTTTGTTATTTTTTTAATTTCCAGATGAACCCCAACCGTCACCCACACAGCCCTCATCAGCATCACCGTCATAATCGCAAAATACCAACACTCAAAACCAACTAAATCCATCGATCAGTAAGTTTTATTTGTTGGAGTTTCCTCTGGAAATACATATACACACAACTGCCCTTTATATATGTATAGATAAAAGGAAAAATTAAACATGTTCTTGTATATTTCTAAGGATTGGAATATTTTCGTTCGATATTTCTATCTGTCCTTTATATCTATCTATCTATCTATCTATCTATCTATCTATCTATATATATATATATATATATATATATATATATATATATATATATATATATATATATATATATATCTTAGTATGTTCCTATCTATCTATCTATCTAGCTGTCTATCTATCTATCTGTCCTTTATATCTATCTATATATTTCTTAGTATGTTCCTATCTATCTATCTATCTATCTATCTGTCCTTTATATCTATCTATATATATATCTTAGTATGTTCTTATCTATATATATATACCTATTTATCTATCTATCTGTCCTTTATATCTATCTATATATATATTTCTTAGTATGTTCCTATCTATCTATCTATCTATCTATCTGGCCTTTATATCTATCTATCTATATTTCTTAGTATGTTCCTATCTATCTATCTATCTATCTATCTATCTGTCCTTTATATCTATCTATATATATTTCTTAGTATGTTCCTATCTATCTATCTATCTATCTATCTATCTGTCCTTTATATATATATATATATATATATATATATATATATATATATATATATATATATATATATATATATCTTAGTATGTTCCTATTTTATCTTTCATCTTTTCATCTTTTCAACTATATCACATAATTATCATCATCAACAACATTTTGTTGCGCCAGCGGTACGGGTATCCTTGACAATATCTCGCCAACCTTCCCTATCATTCGTCGCTCTCCCCCCGAGAGAAACCCAAATATCCGTTGCAACCATTGGACATTCAGAGAAATAGGATGGGTGATTGTTGTAACTTTTTTCTAGGGGCAGAGTATGTGTCTCATTAATGTTTTGTTGTGTGGGTGCTAATTTCATGATTTCCCAGGTGATGCTTGGTGTGATGTTCTTTTGTTTTTTGCTTTTTTTAATTTCCAGATGAACTCCAACCGTCACCCACACAGCCCTCATCAGCATCACCGTCATAATCGCAAAATACCAACACACAAAACCAACCAAATCCATCGATCTGTAAGTACTATCTTTTCAACTGTATCACATAATTATCATCATCAACATCATTTTGTTGCGCCAGTAGCTTATTACAGTGTACCATTATGATAATAAATTTGCTCTACTAACGTATTGAGCACTTTATATTTATTATATCGCTGTCTTATCATTGTGAAACTTGCATTATGGTAATATATATATATACATATATATGTGTGTGTTTGTGTGAGTGTGTGTGTGTGTATTTGTATGGAGTCCTTTTATGAGTTTTAGTGGTTCGTGATGGAAATATTTATACACTATTTTAAAAGGTTTCTTGATGGAAATATGTATATGGTCATTTTTTACTTTGGGAGCTTTGTGATGCGGTCATTTT
>CM042155.1:18183197-18185697 GCA_023376005.1 Doryteuthis pealeii
TGGAGAATTCTTGGATGCATACACGTCCTCCGGGTATTAGCACTATTAGAATTGAAAACAGCCCCGTCCTTGATTTGAACTCGCAACGTCAAGTCCATTTCTAATAACGATAACCATTAAACGACGTGCCTCCGTTATGGTTAGGTTAACTTTTTTGTTATCATCATTGATCACTATTAATCGTGTTATAAATGTAAACACATTGTTTTTTTAATTAAAAGGATTCAAGTAAAGAAGAAAAATTGAAGTGATATATATATATATATATATATATATATATATATATATATATATATATAATATACCAAGCGTATTGGTAAATCCTTGCGGTGAGAAAAAAACCCAGCAAATAGTTTAATTGTAAAATATACTAACAAACATCAACCGGGGAGAAAAAAAAAACTTTGAAAAAAAGAAAAGACCAAGATATTCGTACCAACAAAAAATAATCTATTGGTACAGTATTTGGCCAAAAGAAAAAACAATTTATATGTATATATATGTATATAAGATATATATATATATTCATATAACCGCTAGGAGAATAGCTAATAAGTAAAAAGTGCTCAATACCTAAGTAGTGCAAATAATACAGATAAATCTAATGAGTCAGACGAACCTACTATTAGTTTTGCTTGATGATCTTAAGGGCTAAGATCTGACTCTGAGTCAGATCTTAGCCCTGAAGAGCATTAAGCGAAACTCATAGTAGGTTCGTCTGACTCATTAGATTTATCTTTATAGATATATATATATAATATATATATATATATATATATATACTAAATACTTCTTTTTTTTTTCACTTTACTTCCTTTTTTTTCATTCGCGTATGCAGTACTCCCACATTTCCTAGCAAGAAAACACTCGGAAGCAATGATCGTCTGTTTACAGACTGGATCTCTCTGTTGATCGTAAAATACATGAAAAAATGTATGTGTTTACTAGTTTAAACACTACACCTTTACGACAGCTGTCAAATGGCCGAGAGGTTAACGAATCGGGTGGACGAAAAGTCAGTCGGTTTTCGCTCCTGGTCAGAAGTAGTTGTTTAGCCACACTGAAGAGGCGTGAAACGCCGAAACACGGCATCTGTGGATGACTTAGAGAGTAGAGAGGTATTTGCTCAATTTAATTGTACAGAGAAAGCAATATAATTGGTAAAGGAATAGACCATTTTGCGGTTATCAATCTATTTCTGCCCACAGGTATCTGAATATACCTATGAGTTTCTTCAGCCCGCTAACTTTATTGAAAATGGTACACATATAATTCATGACGCATTTTATATTTTTCTGGTGACCTGTGTGAAGATATCGGAGTGAGAAAACAAATACACTAGTCCATTCAGACCATCTCCAACACAAGATCTCTACAATGTTCTGAAGAGGGTTAAAAAAAAGCCGAAATGTTATAGCGTTGACATTACCATTAAGAATAAGTATTCATCCATTTATTACTTCGTGTTTTGTCTATATTTTCCACACGCACGCACGCACGCACGCACGCACGTGTGTGTCATATCTTTGGAAAGCGATGAATTCAAGTATTCTCCTTTCAATTATGAATAAATATTTGGACAAAGTGGGCTTTTTTACCATGGCAACCGGTTTAGGAGAAGGAAAACACTGACTTCGAAGTTGTTAAACTTTGCTTTGAAATAGACCTTGTGCCAGATTCTGTTTGTGTGAAGGGGTTTGGTAAATACATGCAATATAAAATAATGGAAAAATAACTATTTAAAAAGTTTAAATGAGGTTTCTGCTTTACTAGAAATTTCAAAATTACTTGAATGCCAACTTCAAATTCTGTGTTTTTTTAGTTATGTCTTTAAAAGAATAATTTCAACCTATTTGCATGTGGGACAGCTTTTCATTTCCTTTCGTTTCATTTATCAGCAATTATGACATTCAATCATCCATTAACCCAATTTAGAGATTTAGAATGATTAAATCCTGAATTATTAAAATTTAGAATTTTATCAATTGCCTTCCGTTGTTTCAAATCATTAGAGTCAAGTATTAAAGAGAATAATAGAATTTCGATTGTTAGTTAGTAAATTGGTTTAATGGCATATCAACTGATGCGGGTTGATTACAGCACGCCTTAAATTCCAAAATATTTCAACGGACGATCATATTTATTTTTAAAAATGAAAAAAATATGAATTAATCTAGAACTACGATTTCACAAAAATTTTTTACCAGTAAAATATTCAAAATTTTCTTCTGTTTGGTGGATTTAAATATTTATCCTGCCAACTTACCACGTGCAATATGTAACACAAGGTCACAAGTATGGGGCTTCCAGTGTGGATGGATCTCGCTATTAAGTAGTAATGGTACTCCTTTAATAAATATGAGGATTTGTCTTATTTATGAAACATTCCCTTTGACATTGAATTTTTAACTCCCACCCTCTCAGCCAATGTCTTTCTGAAATTCAAATTTTACGATGCCCGGAGGGTGTTTTCTGTTGCTAGTTTATATAACGACATATC
>CM042155.1:18193197-18208197 GCA_023376005.1 Doryteuthis pealeii
AGTATGTTTGGTGATTGGCGAAGTAATAAACCACGTGACTTAGGCTAGTCTATAAATTCAGGCGGACAATTCGGGTTATACGAAGAAGATATGCTGGACAGTGCTGGAGAAGCATGGGTGAGCACATAATTGATATTATCCGATGGTGAATTGCGCATGGACTCGCCAGTGTAGGTGAACCAGCAAAAAGCTATATTAATCTGCTCTGTGATTATATGGTCGTGTGTTGCAAATAGAATACATTGTCAAATAAAAGCTTTATTATCCTAACTTTGTTTGTGTATGCGCGGGACATTTTGGATCGAAATTAAATCACGGTAACCTCCGAGTTTTCCCCCAAATAATATATCGTGTAATTAATGAAATTTAGAGTTGAAAAATTGCACGAATATATTTGGTGTTACTTTTCATGTTCTATACCAATAATCTCTTTCTCTCGATCTTTTATTGTTATTCATCTCATTTTTCCCGCTTTCTTTTATTCTATTACACTTTTTCTTAATTATCTCCCTTTCTTTTTACTTCTCTTTTATTGCAAGCTTCTTTATTCTTGTAATGTTTGCTGAGATCAAGTTTCATATATTAATATTCGATTTTTAAATTATGCCATGCTACTCCTGCTATATTTGATAGAAGCTGATATCTTTTTTTTATGTGACGGAATAATTATAGACAGGCCATTCACAATTAGATCCATCAAGTTTTGTTAATTTTCAAACCCATTATCAAAATGATCTTATCAATAACCACATATTTGCCTGTTTATTTGAAAATGCAAAGATACACATGAATTAGATTTCGATTCAAATTACAGTCTATATGATTATGTGGGATTTATTTTAAACCCAGATTATTACGATTCAAGCGAACTTTAGCAATTACGATGATCCAGTGTTTGTTTCTAGGCACAAAAACAACATATAGTAACAGAATATATTTTAGGACATTACAGTTAGAATATGCGGACTTGAAAAATTAACTATTTTCTGTTGACAGATTTTAATGGCATGTTAACTCGTTTAGGGATATTCTAAGCAAAGAGGATAGGGAATCGTGTTTAATCTATGTTATAATCTACATTTTTCTGTTGATTGTTTTGTTTTGTGGCATATCAACCTTTTTAGGGTCATTTAATGACGAATCAAGTAATTTCTTAGGTTTCTCCCAGTTTCTGCTGTTGCTTAAATGGTCATATTTCTAAGAACTGAACAGAATCATCGCTGCTTAGCTTCGGTTATCTAGCGGGAATCGGTGCTTGCAATAAGATTGACCGTAAACCCATTTTTGTATTAGTGCTTCTTAAGAGGGTTTTCTTTTTAGCACGTGGTCCTATCGAAGACAAAGATACATTCTCTTCTTCTTCTCTTCTTCTTCTTCTTCTTTGTATTCTTCGTATTCTTCTTCTTTGTATTCTTATTCTTCTTATTCTTATTCTTCGTATTCTTATTCCTCTTCTTCTTCGCATTCTTCTTCTTCTTCTTCTTTCTTCTTCTTCTTTCTTCTTCTTCTTCTTCTTCTTCTTCTTCTTATTCTTCTTATTCGTTTCTTATTCTTATTCTTATTCTTATTCTTAATCTTATTCTTATTCTTATTCTTCTTATTCTTATTCTTATTCTTATCATTCTTCTTATTCTTATTAAGTAAAGGAGACGGACGCAAAATGGCGTCTCTAATCCGGGCTGTTTCTCTGCACGCGTGTTGATTATCTTTTGGAACTTGGTTTTGAAATAAAGACGTCTAAAAATACTAAGTTCCGTGTTTATTTGTAAGAACAAATGATGGAAACACAGATTAAGAAATGTTCATGACTCACTCACGATATTTCAAGAAGATCAGAAGACCAAAAGAAGGAATCAGCCCAGATAGAATATAAAGTATCCGGCCAGCATATAAGTTAAGATAAGTATAAGAATAAGTAAGACTGCTATGTAGCGATGTGACCCGCCCTTACCTCTGGAATTCCTGTTGTTGATTCTCCTACAGTAAATATTTATAAACAAATGATAATAACTGTTTTATCTTATTTAATACTAGAAGTGGCTACTCGGCGTCGCCTGGGTAGAGGGGTGATTTTTAAAAAATAGTCTCGCAGATCCATTATTACTTATCGCGAATGAGATCCTCACTGGTTGCCCCAAAAAATCCCCACGGAAATGTATAACAATATAGCAATAATTTTCACTCAATGATTTACAATTAAAAAAAAGAAGATATAAATGATGGAATAAATTCAATCAATCAATCAATTTATATTTCAAAGAAAAAAAAAAAAAAAAAAAAAAAGTTAAACAAAATAACATGCAAATAACTTTCCCTTCTGTTACTTTTCAAATTTGAATTTTTTTTAAATATCTTCCCAAATATGAATCAAATCTTCATTATTTTTGCTCAAAAACCAAGCCCTGGTGATATTTAATGTGCATATATATATTTACCTTGTTGTTAATTGATTTTTTTCAAATTTTCCTCCGGACATACATATACACACAACTGTTCTTTATATATGTATAGAAAAGCATGCAAATTAAAATATATCCATCATTTTCTCATGGTTATTAACAAAAAAATAATATGATACATAATTACAATTGTTTTTGAATAAATCTGTTTTCATACATTAACCGAATACTTTATGTAGATCATTTTTATCATGAATATTTTCATTATTGTATTTAATATGCATCCCTTGAGGAATCATCTAATTCAATATATCTTCAATAATTCCAAGGTAATAACAAAAAGAAAACCCTTAATATAATAAATATTGATTTAATTAACATTATATCAAGATTGGATTAAATGTGATAAAAAGAAAATGAAATGGAAATATTTCCCGGGCTTCAAACAGCTTATATTTATTCATTAAAGTTGAAATAATTCAAAGGTATTCATAATGAAATCAAGAGAAAAGGGAGATGACATAATATATTAAGATATTGTGTTAGAATAAAAGATCAGTGAACGGATTTGAAAAATATCAACGATAAATATGATAATTGCAGTATTGATGAATTATCCTACACACACACACACACACACACACACACACACACACACACACACAGAAAGAGCGAGAGAGAGAGAGAGAGAGAGAGAGAGAGAGAGAGAGAAGATATAATATATATATATATATATATATATATATATACTAGAAAAGAACGTGGCACGTTGTGTTATTCAGTGAGCTCTGGGTAGATGATTGAGATTAGAGAAAAGTGAGTTTTGCAAAGCAAATTAATTTTATTTTAATAAATACTGCCGGACAAAACATTAAACTCATTGTGTAAGATTTCTAAGAAAGGGAAGGTTCGACCTTGTAAAACTGCTTGTAAAATTCAACATACAAATGCATTTCTAATTCTCTCATCTCCCCCCCCTCTCTCTCTCTCCTTCCTCTCTCTCTCTCCTCTCTCTCTCTCTCCTCTCTCTCTCTCTCTCTCTCTTAGTCTCTCTGAGAAATTAACATATTAACGAAGAGGTAATCAAGAGATGAAATAGAGAAGGTGAAACTGATAGGCAGAATGTAAAGTAAGAGATTGGTCAGTTTTTGACTTAATTGCAAATTACGGCCAATTAGAAGCAATTAAAATGGAATTGTTTTCAACTTAACTTATTCCTAAAAGCAAGGAATAATTTAGTATAATTTTCGTATCATTAAACTAAACAGTAAAAAAGCCTTTAGGAGACAAAAAATGATTCTTTCATCTTTAGTATAATAATAATAATAATATAATAATAATAATAATAATAATAATAATATGTGTGTGTGTGTGTGTGTGTGTTAAAAATGAGTAAGAATAAAAGATAAGAAAATGAGAATTATTTATTGATATTCGGTAAAATATTCCAACACCGAGTGTTTCGATTAATGGATTGTAAATGTGTCTGTAATGTTCTTCGGAATAATAAATACCGTTTGTTGGTTTGGGCTTCTGTTTAAACGAATGATACGAGAAGAAAATATGTACCAGTCTCTGCTTGATGAGAATGTTATTTGAAATTTGAAAAATTAGGTTTTTGTTTGCAAAACTATGTTTAATTCTGTGGATCCATTAATCTAAACACTAAGTGCTGGAAGATTTTACCAAATATCATTAACTCATTCTCATTTTTTTTATTTTTCACTCTTATTTATTTTTTGATATACTGTTGAATTAATTTCAATTTGTCTTGCCTACATCACCACCATCTCAGTCGGTAGAGCATTGCCTAGGTATCGTAAGGTTCCTGGTCCGATACCGGTCCACGCCAACCCAGCGTAGGATTTGCACAGAGATCTGTGTGATTAAGAGATGAGCAGATGGTAGGTGTGGGGCTCCACCTCAACCGCTAAAAAGCAATCTCCTTGGTCTACCGTTTGTTTTACCGTTTCACACACACACACACACACACACACACACATATATATATATATATATATATATATATATATATATATATATATAAAATATTCTAAGTTTTAACTTAGTATAAGTCCACACAAAAAGTGATGTCAATGCACGCATAGGAAATGCATGGATCTTGTGGGGAGATTATCCATCATATGGTCATTTGATCCCACGATAAGATAAAGCGAAATGTTTTCTATAGTGCTACTGTACGACTTCGCCACTTAGACTCTACTGAATGGCGTATAAAAGGAGCTAGATTGGAGCTACACAATGATCTGGCGTATATATCTAAAGTTATCTAACGTATAGAGTTTTGCGAGAAAATTACTTACATACAAGAAATAGTCATTGTTCTGGTATCAAGAGCTTAATTAAAAAGTTTACAAATAGATATATATCTACGACTTAGTATAACATTTCTGTGTAAAATATACAAAATAAGTATTTAATTAATAATCAATAGATGTACGCAACATTTTATTTGAGGGGGACAAAACTAAGTTTCCATGGGAAACTATTCTATTTTTTACTCCTTTAATAAATTTGAGGATTTTATTTACTTATCATACAACCCTCTGACACTGAATTGTTAACTCCCACCTCCTCAGACAATATCTTTCAAAAACTAATTTTTACGCTGCCATGATTTTTAAAAATTTTATTTATTTATTTTTTTTTTTAGTACTAATCATTTTCTTTTACTCCAAGTGTTCTTATATTTTACTGTTTTGGTACATTTAGACACTATCTCTCAAAATCTTTCAAAATTAACTTTTACACCGCTCGGATGGTGTTTTTTTTTACCCAGGATATTTAATTCTCTTTTAACCCAAGTGCTCTTATTTTTTTTTACTAATTTGGTACATTTAGACAGTAACTTTCAAAATATTTAAAAGACTAATTTTACACCACCCAGAAGGCGTTTTTTTTTTTGTTAGTACGTTTAATTTTATTTTACTCTAAGTGTTCTTATTTTTTACTGATTCGGTACACTTAGACAATATTTTTCAAAATATTTCAAGCATTAATTTTTACGCCGCCCGGAAGGCGTCTTGCTTTTTTGCTAGTACTCTTTTACTCCAAGTGTTTTAATATTTTACTGTGTTGGTACATTTAGAGACTATCTCTCAAAATCTTTTAAAAATTAACTTTTACACCGCTCGAATGGTGTTTTGTTTTTACCCAGGATATTTAATTCTCTTTTAACCCAAGTGCTCTTATTTTTTTACTAATTTGGTACATTTAGACAGTATCTTTATATTAGACAACATTTTTCAAAATGCTTCAAGCATTAATTTTTACGCCGCCCGGAAGGCGTCTTGCTTTTTTGCTAGTACTCTTTTACTCCAAGTGTTCTTATATTTTACTCAATTGGTAGCTCTATTCCTTCTGTTCTTTCTCTTTTCCCCTTTTTCATCACGAGCATGGCACACATTTTGATGCCAAATCCCATTTATATATCTTACATATAATCTTCAAACTGCTATTTAATTCGCTTTTGAACTCCCTTTGATGGATTCAAAAGTACATGATACACACATATTTGATAATCCGGTGCTCAGGGTCGATAACATGTGAAATGGGTTTCTTCCTTAGAGAAGATTAAAGTTGAGATGTTCAGTGCAGCTTCTGTTATGGCGGGTCTAGTCAAGACCCTGCAGAATGCACGCCTTGTCATAAATGACAGGATTACTTACATGTGAATGCACACATCTGCTTGTCTATGGGATCGTGATAGCACCATCTGTTGGGTTCGTAAGATGAGAACACGAGAACATCGATCTCGGGAAATATTTTGAAATCTCGCGAGAAATCAATAGAAATGAAAAGGTAGAAGAGAACAAAGAAAGCTGGAAGAGAAAGAATGTGTGGAAAAGAAAGAAGGGGAAAGAGTGTGAAGAAAGAAAGAAAGAAAGAAAGAAAGAAAGAAAGAGAAAATATATAAAACCTGAGAAAGAAGGAAAATACTGAGAAAGAAGAAATAGAAAAAAGAAAGCAGGAAGGCGTCGGAAAGAAAGAAAGAAAGAAAGAAAGAAAGAAAGAAAGAAAAAAGAAGAAAGAAATAAATATATAAACATGAGAAAGAAGGAAAAATACTGAGAAGGAAGAAATAGATAAAAGAAAGCAGGAAGGCATCGGAAAGAAAGAAACACAAAAGAAATAAACAAACAAACAACGAAAGAGTGGGAAAGAAAGAAAGAAAAAAAAGGATGGGAAAGAAGAAGAAAAGGCAAGAAAAAGAAATATATAACACAAGTGAAACAAGGAAAAATACAGAGAAAGAAAAAATAGAAAAAAGAAAGCAGGAAGGCATCGGAAAGAAAGAAAGAAAGAAAGAAGAAAGAAAGAAAGAAAGAACGAAAGAGTGAGAAAGAAAGAAAGAAAAAGGATGAGAAAGAAGAAGAAAAGAAGGCAAGAAAAAGAAACATATGGAACATGAGAAAGAAGGGAAAAACAGAGAAAGAAAAAAAAAAGAAAACAAGACAGCATCGGAAAGAAAGAAAGAAAGAAAGAATATAAAAGAAGAAGAAAAAAAGATAGAAAAAGAGAACTAGTAGGCACCGGAAAGTAGAAATAAAGAAATAAATAAGGGAAAAAAGAAGAAAGAGAGCGTGGAAAAGAGATAACGAAAGAAAGAGGAAAAGAAAGAAAGAACCGAAGAAAGAAAGCACGATAATGAAGCAAAAAGCAAAAGAAGGAAAGAAAAAAAAAGAAAGAAGAAAAGAAAGCACCAGAAAAAAGAAGAAAAACTATTGTTATTTCCTAAGCTTAGCTATGGCACAAGGACAGAAGTATGTGGCGCCTAATGAGAATCGAACTCGCTAACAATGGTATACAAATCTCGTTTGCTAGCCATTCACGTCCAAAAATACGAACATATGTATGTATTTACATACATATGTATTTTTGGATATGTGCTTAATTAATTTTTTTAAATTAATTAGTTAATAATTAATGAATTTAGGCGGGCATATATGTTCAAATGTAAGGCTAAACAAATCGACAAAATGTCAATCCCTGAATGTACATTTCGACCCGAATGTACATTTCGAATGTAAGGGATTGACATTTTCTCGATTTGTTTAGCCTTACATTTGAACATATATGCCCGCCTGAATTTATTAATTATTAAATAATTAATTTTCAAAATTAGGTATGACTTCAATTAAGCACATATCCTCCAAAAATTATCGGCTAAAAAAGCCATATCAAATAAACACATTGTTTATTTACGTACTCTCATACATATGTGGTATTTTGGGCACCTCACGTGGTGTAATGGTTTTTTTTGATAACATGTATAATCCGATGATGAGGTTCGAGTTCAAAAGCTCTGGTGGGTGTGAAGTACACCTTCATCGCCGTTACTCACAGGTCCACTCTGATTCAGAGTGGTACTATCTGTTAGGGTCCCATCTATAGGTGGAATTGATAAAAAAACGCTTAAAAATTGATTAACCAAGTAGAATGAATGAAACAAAAACCCTCTTCGGCATAAAATAATCCCAGGTTTGACTTGCCGTAAAATCTAACTAACCAGCCATCCGGGAGACATGTTTGAGTAATACTCTTACCCGGGTTGCACACCGCTTGAGAATAATGACCATGCGCCAAAGGTTGGGCTTCGACTTTGAACTTCTCATGGACAGCAGCGCTATTTAGAATGACAAAACTGACATTTGCGGAAATGATATTCTTACATTTCATATGATAGTTTAACCCTTTCAATTTCAACTCCTTTTCATTGCATTTCTTCACTGCAGATATCCAACCAGTACCGACAGAAAATGAATTGCAGATAATGCCACCCAGATGCCTCACATTAAGAGATCACATCGCCACAAAGACTTATCATGGGTATGACGTTAAACCGCATTTAGTGTTGAGGTTTCCATTCTGGAATTCTGGGGAGTGTAGTGTACCCCTTTATCGCCATTCCTCCAAGGTCAACTCTGAACCGAACTGGTAGTACCTGTTAGGATCCTATCTATGGGTTAGATAGATAAAATTAGTTTTAAAAAGTGTTGAAAATGAGTTCGAAATTAAAATGGGAATACCCAACAAGAATTAGTAAAATAAAATGTCTTCGGCTTACAATAACCCAACAAGGGTTGACATTTAGTATCATTTTTATTATTCGGACTATTGTTCTCATCTTCATTGTTATCTGTACACGATGAAACGGCCGATGTTCCCTCTGGCCTTCTTCAGGTATTTCTTGTTGGAATCTCGAATTAACACAGCTTAACACATGTACCCCAGCTACGGTTAGCGGGATGAGAACAGGATACCCCAGTGGACTGAATAAAGGGATAGGTTCAAATTTCTGTGATGGCTCCCGATTACGACAAGAAGGATCCCGATTACGACAAGAAGGTTCCCGAGTCCACAAAAGTTCCCGAGCCCGACAACAAATACCAGAAGAAGGCCGAAGGGCACATCGGCCGAAACGTTGTACAGATAACAATGAAGGTGAGGATAATAGTCTAAATGATACAAATAATACTAATTATCAAGTCACATCTCAAAAATTCAAAGAAAGGGTTGAAATGTAAAATACAACCAACAAACTAACCAATCCTACAAAGACATCGTGAGATACAGGGTAGGTATATCAAGTGATAAGACTCATGGCTTTTTATTTATTCATTTTTTGTTTATTAATATTTTTTTTTAAATATCAACTAAATTACAATTTTAACTTATCAAACTGCATTTGAAATATCATGAAATTATTATTACTGAGTCGGGGGTGTTTATGTTGGAATATGTTGAAGATATAGTTATTTACTAAGCATAGCTTAGATGTGGCACTAGGCCAGATTATGGGGCACCCAGTGAGAATCGAACTCACTAACAATAGTTTGCGAATCTATCTCGCTAACCATTACACTATGGGAGGTGCCCTATATTTTGGAGATAGAAGGTGTGCTAAAATATACCACCTAAATGTATAGACTAGGCGAGATCACGTGGTTTAGGCCTCAGCCAATCAACAGCCCAAATGCGTGGCTGGTTGACTACTTAATCAGTGATTCTGAGAGGCGTCCATTTGCAATCATTGACGAAGGACGTAATACTGAAAAGCACGAAGGAGCAACCAAATGATTCTTGACCAAGGGTTTCCGCTGGAAAATCGTAACAGTTTAAAACCTTAGATCTTTACCAGTTCTTCGGATTGAGCATTTTCTACAGTGGCATTGCCCTCTACGCATCAAATTCTACCTGAAATGACAATAAAATCGTGATGTTGATTTTACACAAAAATATGTACTTTGAAAGGTACTAATGCAGGGGAACCCCGTCGCCTCGGGCTTTAGAATACACCGACTGCACCTCTGCAGAGGGCTAAGACACCCCTCGATGATTCCGCTAGTTGGTCGTGGGTAGCGATCCATGATGCTTTAAGACGGAATCCTGGCAGATGTGCTGTTTATGACATGCGACATTCCACTTTGGCCCTTACTTAAGCTAAACGGGTGGTCAGAGAGACCCCCTCCAATTAAGCGGCTGGTCACGTGAACCACTAGCACCTATATAATTGTCCTGATTTTATTGCCTTTTTACCATACAGGTGCTAGAAGACAGTGGCTGAGGGTCTTCGTGTCTTGGGTATGACCTTAATCTCTAAATGAGGGTGAGGTTCCAGTTCTGGGGCTATGGGGAATGTGGAGCACCACTTCATCACCATTGCTCCCAAGTCCACTCTGACCCAGAGTGGTATTACCTGTTTGGGTACCACCTATGGGTTAAATGGAAAATTTGTTTACAAAAAAGCTGTCTTCCAAACTATCACTACAAATCTTTGCCGGCATTAAATGACCCACCGTGGTTGATATGCCGTAAAACAAAGAACGAAGAAAAAAAACTAAATGGGTGTTTAAAGCATATTTCTATTGTAACTACGTTGATAAGTATATTTTTACAAAATAAGTTACCATACTTTCACAGACATGTTTACACCTTACTTCATGAATTAAGAAGGTACTTATTGAATTTTTTTATACGTGATAGACAGTCTGTGAAAAAATATCATATTTAACGAGATGAATTTTGGAAGGATTCCCAAATAGCAAAACACATTACTGTGGTCGATATCTTGTAACTTTGATGACTATACAGCTTGTCATTGAAGGCCGAGCCAATTGAAGACTTTTTAACACAATTGCTAAGAGTGAAATACAAAGTCTGTGTTTGGCTTCGCAATTGAACTATTCCAATAAGGATAAGAGTTATTTTATAAGTAAATTAATAAGGTTTGTTTTGTTTAGTTTTACGGCATATACATATTTACCAACCCCTCCGCACGAGCAGGATGCGACACAAAGTCAATTTCTTAAGCGGAGTTTAACAGGTTTGAATTCAGAGTTTTCCTTCTCCAAGACCGGTTGCCTAACCAGGGTTAAAGAGCCCAGTCTGCTCTACTATTTATCCATAGCTGGAGGGAGAGTAGGATTCATACCTTTCCCAAGGGTATTAGCGCTAAGTGAAATGCAAT
Source organism: Doryteuthis pealeii (assembly GCA_023376005.1). Classification (NCBI taxonomy): domain Eukaryota; kingdom Metazoa; phylum Mollusca; class Cephalopoda; order Myopsida; family Loliginidae; genus Doryteuthis; species Doryteuthis pealeii. The sequence continues at coordinate 18,204,088 of CM042155.1, forward strand.
TACCACATCCGGGATTTGAACTCGGGGCGACTTTAACCATTACACCACGCGCTTCCTCTTACGACATATAAACCTCAGTGGGTCATTTAATCCCGACAAAGTTTTGATATAAATTCTTTCTCAATGGATACTCAATATTTTTTTATAGACACATTTTTCTTTATAACCCATAGATGAGGCCCTTACAGGTACAACAACTCCGGGTCAGAGTGGACCAGGGGGCAATGGTGATAAAGGGGTACTCTTCATTCCCCAAACCTCCAAAAATGGAACCTCACCATCAGATAGATTTTAACATCATTCCCAGGACATAAAGACCCTCAGCCACAGCCTTCTAGCACATATATGATAAAAAGATTTGGGCTATGTCATAAGAGCAAAAGGGTCGGGACAATCGTATAGATGCTAGGGCTTGACCTGAATAGCCGATTGATCTGAGGGGGCCTCTCCAATCGCCTGTCTAGCCTAAGTAAGGGCCAAAGTGTAGTGTTGCATGGCATGGACTGCTCATCCACCAGGTTCAATCCTTAAACATCACGGTTCACCACCCACGGCCAACAGGTGGCTCCGTTGGAGGAGTCTTGTCCCTCTGCAGAGATGCAGTCTGTATATTCTAAAGCACCTGCCGGCGGGGCTTAAATTAATAAGGATATTTTTGAACAATTAATTACCTTTTTTTTTTTTTTAGATATTTGACCATTTCCTACATCCTATTCATTATAGGAATCGGGTTCGATCCACCGTGGATGCCATAATATTCAGGTCTTGTGTTCGTAGATAACGGGTTGGGTAAACATGAAATAAGACGTCTCATCGTGGTGTAACTGTTAAGAAGTTAGTCTCACAGATCCATTACTACGTAATAGTGAGTTCAATCCCGCTGGGTGCACCATAATTGTGAAATTGTGGTTAAAAAGAAAAAAGGGCAATAAATAAGAATAATGGTTAACAAGCTAGTCTCACAGAAAAAATGTAAATATGAATGTAAAATGAACACCCTTCTCTAACCTCTAGACATATACTAACCTTAAACATTCTACCCATGGTGAACGGTTTGAATAAATGCATACTTGTGACCAGGGCTTAGAAATAGGAACACAAAACTCCGGCTTCTCCGTTTTTGATATCTCCGACTCCAACCCCGAATGATTTTATTGTTATTAATTCATAAATATAAAACCATATATTTAATGAGTGTGCACTGTATAAATCTACAGAGTAAACTAGGTCCATATGAAATGCAAATTCAACTGGAGTCTGTATAGTTTTATCCACTCCGACTCCAGTGATACTTCAGTTGCTTCCAACTCCGATTCTGACACCATGAATCACACTTCGACTTCACACTTCGACTCCTTAACCCTACTTGTGACCTTGTGTACTTGCGACCTTGTGTCATATCGTAAGCGTGGCAAACAAGTTAGGTAAATATCTATTCCTTCTTATATGAATTATGAGGTCACTTATTAAATTTTTAATACCTGAGATTTAAGTAGATGAAGATTGGAAGAAATTTATTGTCACATTACAGAATATAATATAACAAAGCATACAGTATAATGTGAAAAACTTTCTTTAAGAAATGAATGTTCCAAGTTGGCAGAGAAGTAGCTCACAAAATCACCCCCCCCCCATTTTCCAATTTACTATTTTTCTTTTTAGATTATCATATATATTTTTTTCTTTTTTTAATTTTTAATATGCCAATAAATATTAAATCTGTCAGATTTTCATTGATTATTAAATCTAGCTCGACGTCTTCGCTTGAGAAAATTGAAAGTGAAAATTTATTAACGTCATGCTCTCTGATTTTGTTAAAAATCGTATATAAGATATTCTTGCGTCAGAGAAATATTGCAAATTAAAGTAGCGTGGTTTTCCCCCCTTTTCTCTCTTTTGTAATCTCTATTCGTGTATAGTTTTCATATTGATTACGTGTGGCACAAGGTCAATGAGAAGAAATAAAAAGTTTTAAAAAATGGTCTGCTACAGCTATCACTAAAGTGCGAGGGCGTGCTGAATAGGATGCCTTTTATTTTTTAGTATTACTAGCAAATATATGCACCCTCCGGGTGCAAGTATTTAAGTTTTAATATAATAAATATCATGTTTAAATTAGAAAGGCTATGAAACTGAATCGAATTCAGATAAAAATATTGGAACAGAGGGGTATAATCGGAAAATAGAACAACTTTGAAACTAACTGTTCCACCATTTTCCCTTACTCCCGTCTTTCAGTGGTAATTTTCCTAATTTAACTATTTAGTTTAAATAGGAAGAAAAGAATAAAATTACAGATTTCTTTATGTTAATATATTCTGTTAAGATTTATCCCCGAGATTTTTGCTCATATTTATTAAGATAAAACCAAACAATTAGAAATCAATAATACTAAGCATATATTATTTAAAATCAAATTTTAAAGATCAATATGCAAATTAGCCTTCCCATTCACACTGTAAACCGCTATTTCGTTGAATATATAAATATTATTGCATGTTATTAGTATGTAGATATTGTTAACAGTCTTAATGATGTAAAACAATTTTACTAATAATTGAGGTTTAAATAAAAATAAAATCATGGAGAATGTGATGTAAATAACAAAGGGAATTGTGAATTGAATAGTAATATAGTTTCGGTTACAGACATACAAACCCACAATCTCTATTATAATAAGATGAGCAACAATGTATCATTTGCCGAGTGAATAGCATATTTACTTATAAACCCGAGATCAAATCCTGACCGAGGATGTTTTCATTTCACATAGCTCTAATAACCGTGGAAAAGTATGCATCCACTTATTCTCCCTCTAGCTATGTATAAATAACAAGACAGACCGGGCTATTTAACCTTGGTTAGGAAACCAGTCTAGGAGAAGGAACACTTAGGTTTAAATCCTATTAAACTATGCCTATAAATTGACCTTGTATCACACCTTGTGGAAAGGTTGGTACATATATATTTACTTATTAAGAGGCGCCTGGTGTAATGGTTACCGTCGTAAGAAAAGTACTCGTCGACACGAGTTCAAATACTGGACGTGGCTATTTGCATTTCCATTTGGAAAAGTTGTACATCCAGCTATTCTCCCTCAATCCATGGGTAAATAGTTGGAGAGACTGGGCTCTTTAACCTTGGTCAGTTAACCAGTCTAGAGGAAGGAAAACTTTGAATTCAAACTTGTTAAACCCCACTTAAGAAATTGACCCTGTGTCACATCTTACCCATGTGGAAGGGTTTGATAAATATATATATATAAGCCCTAGCACTTATATGATTATCCCGACGCTATTACTCTTATGACAACCCCAACTTCTTTATCGTATGTGTGCTAGAAGGCGGTGGCTGAAGATCTTATAATCCTGGGCATGACATTAAACTGCATCTAGTGGTGAAGTTCCAATTCTGAAGTTATGGGCAGTGTAGACTACTTTTTCGTCGCTATTGGTCCCAGGTCCACTCTGACACGGAATGGTAAGGTCCCGTATGTGGGTTAAGTTTGGGGAAAAAAGAGGGTTGAAAAACAAAGACTACCCAACAAGAATGAATATAACAAAATGTGTTCGGCATAAAATAACCCAACAAGGGCTTTTACGTTATTAGAGGGGCCTTGGATAATTAAGTTTTAGTAAAAAATAAAATGAGTGATGTAGAAGGAAATAATTAATCTGAAAAAAATATTTTGAAAGAAAGAATTGATTTGGAATGCATTTGTTTAAAATGTTTGTTTGAATTCCATCAGTGAATTGCTGGGGTTGAATATTTTCGGGGGAATTATAAACACTGGCCAGAAGAATGTCGGATTGTTTGGGCTAAAATTCCAGTGTAGCAATTTGACAATATTCAATAGAATTAGAATATGACGTAAGAAAATCAGCTGATTACCAGTAAATTATAAAAGAAGGTTTGAATTGTCGAAGGGGAGGAGAGCAAACGATCTCAGACAACAAACGATCTATTGAAGAGATACGCGACGCCAGCTGAATGAGCTTATAGGAAAAAACATTCCTTTCTTTCTTCCTCTCCCAAACTGACAGCTGAGGGCGAGGTTCACCAGCTTAGGGTATCTAATTTAAGCGATTATGTTATTGTAACGTTCTTTCC
>CM042155.1:18218197-18225697 GCA_023376005.1 Doryteuthis pealeii
AAATTTGTTTTAATGCGTTTTTTTTATTTTTATTTTACAGTTTTCAGCGAGAATAAATATTACTTTTCAATATTTTTTTAGATGATTCAAATTCTCTGAGGATAATTCCTGATAAGAATTTTCTTTTCCCGCGAAAATTGAAAAGATTCAATAAACTATGGGTTCTATAATAATCATAAAAATAATTATGCGATTATTAAGAAAATGAAATACAAAACCCGTTTTAGATTATAAACATTTTTTTTAGAAATCATAACCTCGTCTTATTCAGCATTGATCTTTACATATATAATGAATATGAAAATTGAAATATTTATAACGACTAGCTGGATTTGTGGATATACCACAGTATGATAATCTAATTATTACAACGTTATTTAATTATTACAAAGAAAGGAGAAACAGCAGCACCCCAACACCTACAGAAAGCATCACCTTTTTTTGCAGCCATTGCACCAGAGACTGCCATTCGAGGATCGGTCTGTTCAGCCACTCACGTAGCTGTAAGTGAGAAAAAAAAAAAAAAACCACGCCATCGTCTAAAATAGACGGAAGGTTGCCAACCACAACGTTTGATATCTTTACTTAAGACCTATTGCTAAATAGTTCAATATGAAAAAGTATAATAATCTTGATTTAACTCTCATTACTAGTAGGACCTGTGGATATAACACAGTATGATAATTTAATTATTACAACATTTGATATGTTTACTTAAGAGCTATTACAAATATATATCAATATGTAAAAGGGAATAATAATATTGATTTAACTTCTCTTTCCCCCCTCTCTCTCTCTCTCTCTCTCTCTCTCTCTCTCTCTCTCACTTTCTTATAAGTGGGGTTGTACATATATCTATTATAATACTAAAGCTGAGCGAATCAATGAATATTTTCCTCTTTAGTTTAATGTCTAAAATTAAACAGTAAAATATCCCTTGCTTTTGGAATTGAATTATGTTTGAAAAAATAATTCATCTTTTTATTAACAGTTACTTAAGCACTTAAGTTACTCAACAAAGTGAGTAACCAATCTCTCACTAATCATCTACCTATCGATTTCACCCCCTCTACTATATATTAGTCTATCTGTGTCAGCAATTGGGAGAGTCACACTCTCAAAGCCAGGCTGACTGCTGGCTGTTGAACCCTGCTACCAGCACCAAACCAGCAGTCGAGAGAAATGTGTTTACCACCCTCTTTACTTCTGTCATGGTAAAAATTGTCAATAGTGTTTTTGTTTTTGTTTGTTTTTTGTTATTGTTGATATGATTATTATTATTATTATTATTATTATTATTATTATTATTATTATTTAACTTCCGAAGAAATATAAAAACATTTTACTTCATTCTCAAAATTTACAACACTTACCACACGACAACCTAACAAACAAAAAAACAACAAAAAAAAAACCAAAAAACACGAAGTTCTAATAGAACTGTCCAACAGAGAGGATCTAATTATTACCCAAGCAGATAAAGGCGGTGCAACGGTTTCTGGGGTATCGAAGAATATCTCAGAGAAACCGAAAACCAGCTTAAGAACGAGGAATTCTAACTTACACTTCCAGCTGATCCCTTCGAAAACCATCAAAACATCATCATAAATTATTTAAAAGATTTAATCGAAAAAAATCTAATCGACAAAGAAACAGCAGCAAGACTAAAACCCAGCAACACCAAACCTGCCCGCAAATAAGTAATAATATATTAAACAACAACATGTGAATTTTTACACAATTCAAAAAAAAAAAAATCAAGGTGAATGATAAAGATAAATTTGACATTTTCCAAATTGGAAAAATGGCAGTTTTTGTTAAAAAGGTAAAATTGTAACCCTAACCCAAACCCCAACCCTATACCTAACCCTAACCCTAACAAGATGAATTCTTGTCAAGTACCGTTTTAAGAAATTAGCTTTTAGATAGATTGTTTTAAAATTTGTTGAATTGCACAACAACTACGTTTTAAACTTTTTAGATAATCCTAGATTGCTCGTCAACAAATATTTTAATCTTTTAGCTTTTAGATAGTTTGAAATATATTTAAACATATTTAAAATGTATTTGCTGGCAAAATAGCATGTGTTCTATTTTACTAGGGCCGGTAAAATAAGCTAAAAGAATATGTTTTTCTATTTTATCGGAACCGGCTAACTAGCCTATTCGTTTTGATATTAACACTCGTGTTGAAAAGGCCCATATTCTGCAAATCTAAACGAAAGGCATTTGCAAGGATTAATATAATGAAATAATATGTATTTACTTACCTTACGAAATAAATGTAAATCGCTTAGTAGCACAGAAAAAAAAATTGCGAATGAAAAATAGTGTCTTCAAAAATAAAATAGAAATATTAACTATTACAGGGCATATAAAGCTATTTATTTCTTTTTTTTCTAATAATTAAGTTTGTTAAAATAAAAAAGGAAAATACTTAATTATTTTTGTGTTTTAAATCAACTCAATAAACTTGAAATTCAGATGTAAACAAAACATGTTGATACGGAGCCCGAATTTTGTTATTGTTTGTAGTATCATGAGTGAAATTTTTTTGCAGCGTTTACTTTATTATTTAATTTATTTAATTTACCAAGAATTACATGATCTTGAATGAAATAAAATATTTTATTAACCCTATTTTTATACATTTTTTTCTTTAAAACCTAACCTACTTTTCTTTTCGTTTAACACCGTGCGAAATTCAAATCATTAGATTATGTTGATATTCAAATGCATTTGCTCAAAATTGGTAAAGTTTTAGAGAAAAATATTCTGTACAATTATTCATGATGTTAATTAGCAACTTTCTCAGTTTGGGCAGAGTCTTGATATAAAAATCGACCTACCCTAATATCCATAGATATCGCTAGTCTTAATAACTAGTCTCCATCGACTTTTTGAAAATAATCTCTTTTCTTCTGCAAATATAAAAGAAAGGCATTTGCAAGGCTTAATATAATGAAATAATGTATTTACTTACCTTACGAAATAAATGTAAATCGCTTAGTAGCACCAAAAAACAAAAAAAAAAACCAAAAACTTGCGAATGAAAAATAATGTCTTCAAAAATAAAATAAAAATATTAACTATCACAGGGCATATAAAGCTATTTTTCTATTAATTAAGTTTGTTAAAATAAAAAAGGAAAAGATTTAATTATTTTTGTGTTTTGAATCAACTCAGTAAACTTGAAATTCAGATGTAAACAAAACGTGTTGATAGGGAGCCCGAATTTTTGTTATTGTTGGTAGTATCGTGAATGAATTATTTTTGCAGCGTTTACTTTATTATTTAATTTTATTTAATTTACCAAGAATTACATGATCTTGAATGAAATAAAATATTCTATTAACCCTATTTTATACATTTTTTTCTTTAAACCTAACCTACTTTTCTTTTCGTTAACACCGAGCGAAATTCAAATCATTAGATTATGTTGATATTCAAATACATTTGCTCAACAATTGGTAAAGTTTTAGAGAAAAATATTCCGTACAATTATTCTTGATGTTAATTAGCAACTTTCCCGGTTTGTGCCGAGTCTTGATATACACATCGACCTGCCCTAATATCCATAGATATCGCTAGTCTTAATAACTAGTCTCCATCGACTTTTTCAAAATAGTCTATTTCCTTCTGCTTGCACAGAGGATCACTATCATTACTGCCGACAAAGCTTAACGAGACAAAATGTAAAACTACATTAAGTTCGTGGTGGTTTTTTCTTCTTCTGATTACCCAACATATCTGGTAGCAGGTTATGTCTATAGAGAAAAACAAAAAAGATAGATAGATGACAACGTACAAAATGCTAAATATATTAATGTCTTCTTGAAAGAATTAGTGATCATATATTCATGACAGGATTCATGTTGTTTCCAATTTTCCTTTAAGCGTATCATATTACCTATTAAGAGGAATGTGTCTTTTGATTAGCTCAGCTATAAACCTTTTTGTATAAGATGAGTTGCTGAATACTGAATATATCACACCTATAGATCGCTAAGTATTCAGGAGATTACACTGACATACGGGTTTTATATATATATATATATATATATATATATATATTATATATATATATATTATATCATCTGTTTAATATTAACTTCTTACGTACGAGGTGCACCAATGATCATGCTTATACAAGGGTGAGTCAAAAAGTAATACCGTTTCTTTTATTTCATGTGAAGTTTTTTTTTAATTATAAAACTAAGGCCTACATTGAGACCCTAACGAGGCTCAAAGCAAAAATCTGACGAGTAAGACCCAACTTCCCAATCGACAATGTCATCGTTCTGCATGACAATGCTCGACCACACACAAGCTTCAGGTCAAGGGAGAAAATCCCCTCATTCGGGTGGAAACTTTACTGCATCCTCCATACTCACCAGATTTAGAGCCTTCAGACTATCATATCTTCGGCCCCATGAAAGAGGGTTTGAAATACAAACATGGTTCCAGTGACGAGGAAGAGAAATCTGTTGGGAAGAAGTGGCTCAAAGAACAGTCAACAGAATTTTACGGGGCAGGGATACATGCTCTCATTCAAGGGGAAACATTGCTATTTAGGGAAACGGTGACTATGTGGGGGAGTAGGGATGTGATCCAAGAAAGACCAGTTTCATTTTGATGTATGACACTAATGCTACACTTGTGTTTTAAAGGAAAAAAAAATGACAATACATCTTTGTCATAGATGTTTCAACAGTCAGCAAAAAGATATTTGGATTTTGCCATAGAGCTGAAGAAACGTTTGAATTTGGCGGCGATGGTGATACCAATTGTAGTTGAAAAGCTTCATCATCACCGCCATAATCAAAACACATGAAGATGATGGTGATACCAATTATAGTTGGAACACCTTGGAAGGATTCACAAAGGATTGAGGAATTAGAGATCAGTCGGGGTCTCCATCGGTTGTGTTTTCATGTTCTTTTTAATGTTGTCATCTATTTTTTTTATTTCGCTGTATAAAGGAGCCAACATTAGGGAGTGTCTGGAGAGCTGGGCCTATAGCATGTGATGCTTTGCAAAGAATTGCATTTAATTAGATGTAAAAATAAAATAAAATAGGCAATGGAAATAATATTATAAGACAGGATGGATATATGCCATTATGTATGATCCCCTTGATCATCGGCTGTCAATTGGCAAGTTCGTTTGATTCCATCCCGCACCCTGTTCATTATTTCGAATATTCTGGGTCTTGAATGTGTTTCGTTTCAAGGAATTTTGATTATGCCAAATTATGATGTTTGAATTCACTGACGTAATGGATACATGTTTATATATCTCAGGTTATCATTCTTATTAATAGAAAATAAATGCACCACACCCCGTGTTCAAATATTCAAGTTTTAATGTAATAAAATATTGAATTTAATTAGAAAGGCTAAGGATTTGAAACTGGGGGAGTATAATAGAAAAATATGAATACTGAAAATTACTCTTCCATCACTCCTGTCTTCCATTGTTAAACTTTCCTGATTTAACTATTTAGTTAGAATAAGCAGTAAAGGACAAAAATACAGTTATTTCTTCTTATTAATGGATTTCTTTTAAGTTTTATTAAAGGGACTTTTGCTCATATTTATTAAAATATAGCCAAACAATTTGAAATCAATAATACTTAGCACAATTTTTAAAAAAATCACATTTTTAATATGAATAGGCAAATTAGCCTTCGCGTTAAAACTGTAAATCGCTATATATATATATATATATATATATATATATATATATATATATATATATATATTGTTGTACCAAGAGTAAAGATCGCCCTATGGAGGAATAGCAAAAGAAAGAAAGAAAGAAATAGAAGAGAGGGAGCGAGTGGGAGCGAAAGCGCAGAAATGATAACGCTAATTTCATTCAATGGAAGGAAAAGATCAAAGGAAGGAAAATGAGAGAGAGAGAGAGAGAGAGAGAGAGAGAGAGAGAGAGAGAGAGAGAGAGAGAGAGAGAGAGAGAGAGTTACATCAAGATTATAGTATCTTTTACATATTGAACTTTTTCGCAATAGCTCTTAAAGTATACATATCAAACATATAATAATAATCATACAGGTTCATATGTATATCCACAGGTCCTGCTAATTAATACTTGAAAGTTTAAATTTACTTAAATATATGTTTACAAACCAGTAGAAAAACAAAGATCCAATTAGATTTTATGTAGACAGACAAGTTAAAGTTAAAGAAGTAAAACAAACACAACTTATAATTCAAATAAAGACATGTATTACGGACATACATAACAAATTGTTGCAAACTTAGGTTTGTCTGCGGGAATGTCATATAGATAATAGTCCACTTAGCTGAAATCCTGAGGTAGGGTGAGTTATCGGTGCCCCTTAGCTATTGCTATCTGGTCGCTCTGCTGGATATAAGAGACGCCCTTTTCGTCGTCCGACTCCTGGAGCTGCTGGATCAGAAAGAGAAACAATTTGCCTCTTTGGCTTTGCCACCAAAGAATGCTGGCCGTGATTGGTTGTTTGATAGCTAGGCTCGTAGAACAAGGACGATAACTTCTACGTCAGATATTTTTACAACAGCTTGGAGGGGACAGGAACAAAGTCCAAAGGGAGATGTACATATTTACCAATCTCTTCCCCGAGTAGGATGCGGCACATGGCCAATATTTTAAAGCGGATCTTAACAGGCTTGAATTCAGAGTTTTACTTCTCCTAAACTGGTTGCCAAACTAAGGGTAATGAGCACAGTCTTTCCTACTATTTACCCATAGTTGGAGGGAGTGTACTTGGATGCATATTGTTATGGCCTGATGGAGGCCAGAATAATGACACAAGAGAGGAAATAAGTCAAATAAATATATTAAAAAGAACAGTAGTACAAGCATATAGAAATGACACAGTTACACACGAGGCTGTCTTATCGGCTATCCGCTGAAATATTAACTCTCGCTTAAGTGCAGAACATGCTGCTATTTATCGTTGGAAGAGTTCATGCGTGCGTGGTAAATTACCATAACACATACCTTTCCAAAAGGTATGCAAACTGACTCGACGAGTCCATTTCCTCCGACTCTAAACATTACACCAGGTGCCTCAAAATTTAGATATAAGGGCACAGAGAGTGGAGGTATTAGGTGGGAAAGACAGAAAGATCGGTATTTAATTGTACGTTAGAACATGTATTGATCAATATTCTATGTTACGGTGGCTGATTTACCGGAGGTGTCGTATGTCAGGTTCTTTTTATTAACATTAACTGATAATTCATTGCAGTAATTACTTCGACGTTTTTCTTACGCTTACCTTATATGAAACATGTCTGAAGGTAAAAGTGTTTGATGACTGAAAAAGATAAATTTAAAAAATGGACACATTATATATATATATATATATATATATATATATATATATATATATATTGATTTTTTTTTTCTTTTAGCTTTCAGAAAAAATGCATCATTGATATATAATTACTATTCTCCCATCTTCTCTGTGACTTTTAGACAAAGCAACAACAA
>CM042155.1:18233197-18235697 GCA_023376005.1 Doryteuthis pealeii
TGTAATATTATTCTTTACTTCCTATTTTAACTAAATAGTTAAATTAGGAAAATTTACCAATGAAAGACGGGAGTAAGGGAAAATGATGGAAGAGTTAGTTTCAAAGCTGTTCTATTTTTCAATCATACCCCCTCTGTTCCAAATATTTTTATCTGAATTCTTATTCAGTTTCATTAGCCTTTCTAATTTAACATGATATTTTATTATATTAAAACTTAAATACTTGCACCCGTAGGGTGCATATATTTGCTAGTATATATAAAGTAGCAGTGAACTTTTTTATAGGTCTGTCAAGTCTGATATGTTAAATTACCCAAATAATGACTTACTCAACAAAACAGATTGAGATTAAACAAAAAAAACAATGTGAATAAAGGGTGATTTGGTAATATTAGCAAAGGTTCAAATATAACAGAAGAAGAAGAAGAAGAAGAAGAAGAAGAAGAAGAAGAAGAAGAAGAAGAAGAAGAAACTAATCATTACTTTCTTCTTTCTTTTTTTTCACACTGCCTCAAGAGCAGCTTCCAAGAATACTAGAGACGGATCGTGCTGATGAAAGATGAGGCTGTTACGCCGTTCGAAGTCGACCGTAATGTCATTGGCCGCGTCACGGGCCAAAATTCCTCTCTATGAAGAATGGCACCATTACCCACAATTTAGATTGTTGTCGGCTAGTTGGAGGCAAACAGATAAAGATCGTTATTGTAAAGTAACAATATACACGCATCGTTTAGCCGCGCCATTTCGGTTGACAGAACACGTAGGGAGACAGAGCCTTGGCGAATTGCAGTTCGATCATCACAATGGTTCTTGGTCACTGCTTCACCTTTTCGGTGGGGCGGGGTGGGGGTATTGTGGGTTGGTGTGGGAGGAAATAAGATGGGGTATTTGGAATAGAGACTATTGAAAATAAATTCGATCATCCTTTAAGATTTTGGCTTTGCGCCGAACAAGAACGAGACGACTCGAAGACGGCACCATTTCTTATTGTATCTGTTCTTAACTTTATTATTGATTATTTAGTATGCTTTATAACTACTACAATTAAATCTAACTAGAATCGGCTACCCAGCGTCGAGTGGGTAGAGTATATTTACTTCATACCCCACTTGTATGGGTTAGGCACAAGGCCCTATTAACGTGGGGCCACCAATAAGCCGAGACTCATGGGTGGCAGGTGGAAGAATTGCGTCGATCCCGCCGGCATTACCCTCAAGGGGGCGTATTACCCCTCAAGGGGTTAGGCACAAGGCCCTATTAACGTGTGACCACCAATAAGCCGAGACTCATGGGTGGCAGGTGGAAAAATTGCGTCGATCCCATCGGCATTCTCCTCAAGTTGGCGCCTCAGGCACTGGGCAATAAACCCAGCTCTGCTCCTTTAAATCAAGGGCCAGTTATTGCCTGTGGATAGCCACCTGGGCTTGAAGCTATTAATTTAACCTCTGGCAGGTCCAGCGGCCGAAGTTCACTGGACCCCGGTCGAAGCTGGTGCTGAGTGGGTAGAGGGGTATGATAAAAAGTGCGGCATCCAGAATCCGCGCAGAGCCGATCAATATAGTTACTTACTAAGCTTGGATTAGATGTATCACAAGGCCTGAAGTATGGGGCGCCCAGTCAGAATCCAACTCACTAACAATGGTCTGCAAATCTAGCCTGCTAACGATTACACTATGTGAGGTGATCAATATAAGTCTTTGCTGGACGACCAACAATGAGAGCCCATGTAGTGAACGCCACAAACGTCGCTAATGATTTCGTCGTTGCTTCTCTAGCAGTTTCCAGTATGTCTTCGTCGCACTCGAATGGTGTGTGTTTTCACAAAGAACTAAGTTTCCATTTCAGAGTGTTTGTTATATATACTAGCAAATATATGCACCCTCCATAGGGTGCAAGTATTTAAGTTTTAATATAATAAAATATTATATCAAATTAGAAAGGCTAATGAAACTGAATAAGAATGCAGATAAAAAGATTTGGAACAGAGGGGGTATGATTAAAAAATAGAACACCTTTGAAACTAACTCTTCCATCATTTTCCGTTACTCCTGTCTTTCATTGGTAAATTCTCCTAATTTAATTATTTAGTTAAAATAGGAAGTAAAGAATAATATTACAGTTATTTCTTCTTGTTAAGGGATTTCTTTTAAGATTTATTCCCGAGATTTTTGCTCATATTCAATAAGATAAAACCAAACAATTAGAAATCAATAATACTAAGCACATATTTATTAAAATCAATTTTTAAGATCGATATGCAAATTAGCCTTCCCGTTCACACTGTAAACCGCTATTTTGTTGTGTATATAAATACAATTGTATGTTCTTAGAATGTAGATATGGTCAGCAGTATTAATAATGTAAAACAATTTTATTAATAATTGAGGTTTAAATAAAAATAAAATCATGGAGAATGTAAGGGAATTGTGACTTGTATAGTAATATAGTTTCGGTTACAGACAGACAAACCTACAATCTCCATTATAATAAGATATATATA
>CM042155.1:18248197-18291276 GCA_023376005.1 Doryteuthis pealeii
GAATAGTCCAGATCTAAATACAATTAAACATTTATGGGGTAATTTTGAAAAAAAAAAGGTAAATGAGAAGGCACCTTCCACCAAAGAAGATCTATCATTTACCATTTGTAAAACTTGGAGCCTCATTCATAAAGAAGATTGATTTAAATTATTGAAATTCAAGAATGAATTAAGGATGTTATAAAAGCTCGAGGAAATGCAACTAAGTATTAATTGTACAAGCAAATAAATGCATCCAATATGTGCAAGTATTTAAGTTTTAATGTAATAAAATATCATACTAAATTAGAAAGGCTAATGAAACTAAATAAGAATGCAGATAAAAAGATTTGAAACAGATGTTGGTATAATCGAAAAATTGAACAACTGAAACCCACTCTTCCATCACTCCCGTCTTTCATTGCTAAATTTTCCTAATTCATCTATTTATTTAAAATAGGAAGTAAGGAATGAGATTACAGTTATTTATTCTTGTTAATGGATTTCTTTTAGAAATCAATAATAATAACCAACTATTTATTAAAATCAATTTTTTAATATCAATATGCAAATTAGCCTTCATGTTAACACTGAAAACCGCTATTTTGATATATATATATATATATATATATATGTATAAATACAATTGAATGTTATTAGGATGTAGATAAGGTCAACAGTATTATTAATGTTAAACAATTTTATTAATAATTGAGGTTTAAATAAAATTAAAATCATGGAGAATGTGATGTAAATAACTAAGGGGTTTGTGATTTGAGGAGTGGTATAGTTTCGGTTACAGACAAACAGAAGTTACATAATTCATAAATATTCAATGAATTATGTACGCACTGTAGTAAGAATATTTTGAATCCGGGTTCGTTAGATTCAGAATAACGGGGGTTCAGTGGAAAGTTACCATAGCCGATGATTGGCAACTGGTAACATCCCGCTAGAGCGCAATGAGATGCGTGACAAGTATAATTAGATGCAACGAGTCACTTGCCGAGAGCGGACGTTTTTGTCGGCTCACAGTCTGTCACTCTCGACCCGCGCGGAATCCTGGGCTGGGGTCATTGAAATAAAAGACTTAAAAAAAACAAGTAAGTCTTGTTGATTTATTTAAACAAGAAATGACCAGGCCGAAAAAATGAGCCCAACACGAAAAAGCGACCCACAGCATCAACCCGAGAAGTCAACCCTGAAGAACATGGCGGCTGACGAGGTAGAAGCAGTAGACACAGAGAGTAACAAGTAAGCACCCTCGTCATCCCTCTACATCTTCTCTTTCTCTCTCTCTCTCTCTCTCTCTATATATATATATATATATATATATATATATATATATATATATAAAGTAAAGTCAACGGGGCGGCCTAAAGTCGGTATCAGCCAGTCAGCGAGGGAGTCTATCCCCTTTTCAATAGCGCTAGACCAAGGAGATTGTTTTTAGCATCTGAGGTGGAGCGCCACACCTACCATCAGCTCCTTACTTTACCGCACAGATCCCTGTGCTACTCATACGCTGAGTTGGCGGGGACCGGGATCGAACTAGGAACCTTGTGGTTTCTAGCCGAACGCTCTACCGACTGAGCTAACCCGGTAGCTATCTCTCTCTCTCTCTCTCTCTCTCTCTCTCTCTCTCTCTCTCTCTCTCTCCCCCACCATCCCATTTATGTACCCGATATATGTTAAGGGCTATATAATACAGACACAATCTCTATTATAATAAGATGTGTTCGTCAAAGTATTCAATGATATTTTCATTTTCCTTATTGGGTTATTCTAGATTTTCTCTGCCTGGCTTGGAAAAATTTATTGGATTAAATAATGATAATCTCATTTGTTTAATGAATATTTTATGAAGCCAAAATGTTCAATTTTTAAAGAAAAATATGTTTTTTTTTCTTATCTTTTGTGAGTTTATTTAGTCCTAAATAAGAGAATATCACCTAAGCGTCGTAATTTCATTATGTTTTCGCCTCGCGTAGTACACTAACACACATAAATACTGTATACAACTTTCTTATAAAATTATATTAGATCTTCATTTCTATCTATATTAGTAATACTAGCAAATATATGTACCCTCCGGGTGCAAGTATTTAAGTTTTAATGTAATGAAATATCGTATTAAATTAGAAAGTCTAATAAGAAGGCAGATAAAAAGATATGTAACAGAGTGGGGGTATAATAGAAAAATAGAAATGAAACTTACTCTTCTATCACTCCCGTCTTTCATTGCTGAATTTTACTTATGTAACTATTTAGTTAAATTGGGAAATAAAGAATAAAAATTGTTAATGGATTTCATTTAAGATTCATTGAAAGATGTTTGCTTATATTCTTTAAAATACTAAGCACATATTTAATAAAATCACATTTTAATATCAATATGCAAATTAGCCTTCCCATTCACACTGTAAACCGCTATTTTTGTATATATAAATACCATTGCATGTTAATTGTATGTAGATATGGACAGCACTAATAAAAAGGTGAAACAATTTTATTAATAATTGAGGTTTAAATATAAATAAAATCATGGAGAATGTGATGTAAATAACGAAGGGAATTGTGACTTGAGTAGTAATATAGTTTCGGTTACAGACAGAAAAACACACATACTCCATTATAATAAGATTTTCTTTGAAGTGTGTGTGTGTGTGTGTGTGTGTGTGTGTGTGTGTACTTAACTTCATTCGCTTGAAGTAAATGCGGGCGGGACGGGATACATTATTGCAGGAATAACTTAGTACGATTAATTGGAATAGGTTATGGATGAGATGTCCATTTTTGTCGGCTGCTAAGAGTTTTAAAAACGAATTAAACATAATTAAATCTATTATTTAAGGTCAATCCTTTGTCTTAATCGATAAGTAGTAACATAATGACCATCATTAATAAAAAAAAAAATATCAATACATATGCAATTTATTTTTAATACAATTTATACATTAAAAATCGTCCAAATTTCTAGGAAAAGTTAAGTCGAATTTATGTTGATCTATCGTGTTCAATAATGGTTTAAAAATAGTTTTAAAATACTTATAAACATTTCTTTGTAGAAGTAAGTAAGGCGTTACTTTAAATACATATTTATTAAATATTACTGACATTTTACTCACTTGCTTTAACTTTTAACCAAGTAAAATCCGTTTTTTGCATTTAAAAAAATAAAAAATATATTAGTTTCGTTTGAAATGAAAATGTGTATGTTCACTTCCAGGTTTTTGTATGGTGTTGCGTAAGTGTCAAAGGACGAGATTTTTAGAAGTACGGAAAAAAAATTGTTAATTTAAAGATAAAAAGTGAGAAAACATCCATTTGAATTTGAATATTTTGAATTAAAAATGAATAATTGAATTAAAAATAGTTATAATGAATTGAACTTACCTTTATTAGATATTGCAGTCTTTCTGAAAACTGAAATAGATTTTAACTCTTCAAGTTATGCTAAGGGAGGTAATTTATATTTTTATTCTTGGTGGTTTGCATAAAATTAATTTTCGAACATTGTGTGCAATATATTGAAAATAAATTTAATTGTTTTAAAATATGAAAAGCCTTATTTTAAGTTTAAAATGTTATATTTTTAGATTCTAGAAATAAATATCTATTTAATGCAAACCTCATTTTTTTCGAAAAAAGTATACTTTTTGAAGAAAAACACGATTGAAAATATACCCCCACTTTTTAAGCAGAAAAAAGATAATAGCCAATTAAATAATCATCGAAATGAGTAAAAAAGAAATCTCCAAAAAATTAATTATTTATTATTTTTTTTACATTTTATTTTCGATTTTCGGTACTTATTTTCTCATAGAAAAGCCACCATCATTTTTTTTTGTTTCTATTCATAACTTCGGTCTTTATCTCATTATTCATACTGTAATTAGTATCGAAAATGACCAACTCGCAAAATTGTTACGCCCCCAACATAAGTAAGGGGTCAAAATTAAGTAACCTGAAAAAAAGTTTTGAAATAAAATAAGTAATGCATTATAAAGATAATTGCTTGTTACATAAACACTGACAATTTCATTAAAATCCGGTAATTCCCTGATTTTTGGTAAATTATTTTCTCTAGGGGGGGGGGGGCTAAAGTCATTTTGTCAAAAATATAATTTATTCTCATTTTGGGTATCGCTAGTTTATGGTTATATACGAATAAATTTTATTTCGTTTCTCTTTAGTTTTCGGTCAGTTCGATTTTTTGTAGAAAAACGTTATCTAAAAATACATTTAATACATGTAATTTTTTTTTTATAGTAGTAATTCTTAAGAAATAGACCGCGTCTAGCATCCTACTCAAGAGGGGAGGTAATATTATATATATATATATATATATATATATATATATATATATATATATATATATATTATTTTCATCCTGTTGTATCACGAGGGAAGATAAAGAGATCAATGATGTGCTTAATACATTTATTAAGCACCAGCACCCAGTGCTAAACGGATACATACAAACACAAAGCAAATAAGTATAAACAATTAACAAGACAAACTCACACTAAACGAGGAGGATCAGTTCGGTATATCCAATGCAGCAAATCCAGTCTGAATATTATTCAACTAGTTAATCTAATTTAATTGTAGGCTATTTTATGGCCATTCCATCTGGTAGAGTGCTGACTGTGTCTTTGCTACTCTATAACACATCCACATACTGCCCTGTTTCCACGAATCACGTCTCATCAGTGCGGCTAGACATTACATTACATTTTGACTCACCATCGTATATATCCATTAGAGTATGGGTATATTACATTGATTCAAAGCAAGGAGCTAGCAACTAAATCCGAAAACACTTCTTTGCGCCCTGTCGGCAGGGCGTTAGAATGCACCGACTGCATCTCTGCATAGGGGTAAGACTCTCCCAATGGCCGTGGGTGGCGATCCGTGATGCTTAAGGACGGAGTCTTGCTGGATGAGCAGTCAATAACCTGCAACACCCCACTTAGACCCTTACTTAGGCAAGACGGGCGGTCGGAGAGGCCCCCTCCGATCAATCGGCTGGCCACGTCAAGCCCTAGCACCTATATGATTGCCCCAACCCTATTGCGCTTATGGCAAGCCCCAACACTTTTTATCATATGGGTGATAGAAGGCAGTGGCTGAGGGTCTACATGTCCTAGGAATGACATTAAATTCTATTTGATTGTGAGGTTTCAGTTTAGGAGGTTTGGGGAATGTGGAGCACCCCTTCATCACCAATGCTCCCTTCTCTACTCTGACCTGGAGTGGTAGAGCCTGACAGGGTCCCATCTATGGGTTAAATAGTGTTAATTTTTTGTACCGCCATCTTTGGCCAGTTGTAAAGGACTTAAAGTAAGTAAGTCCTGAGCTATAGAATCCTTTGGTAAGTGAATAAGTCCTGAGTTATGGAATCCTACATAGTGTCAAGGGTCCAGTGATATAATTGTATGTTCCGTCGTCCACGAAGGTTCAAAGCAATATGCGTAGGTATGACCAGAACAGCCTGTATAAATATTATAACAGCAGCAGAGTACGGCCAGTGATTGGCCAATAGGTTGGTCACATGATTATCGCCGAGTCTATAAGTAGAAGTGGTCATCCAGCACACACCTTATATACAAAAAACGCAAGCAAAATGTATTTATAAAAAGATATGTGTATCCATTAAGAATTAATTTATTTCAAAACTTAATCGGCATTAAATGACCCAGTGAGGTTTATATGCCGTAAAAAATTAAAAAAAAACAAAAACAAACTTCTTTGCTATAGATTCCATAGGGCCATCACAGTGAAATTGTTGCACTGTACACACGACATGGAATCTGCAGGGTCTCATTCCAGTGCTTGGGTCTTGATTTTATAACAAATTCATCTTGGTCGTCGCTTGAAATATCAAACCGGGTGGGTAACGCAGCGAGACAACGTGGAACCTTTTACTGTGAATTCTCTTTTCCGGATGCCATCATGACTGATGAGCCGTTGGTCCTAATTTCAAGCGGCTGTGAATTTCTTTTGCATGTGGTTGATTATGATCTTGCGGGGGGAAAAGACAGGGGTTAAAGACGATACATCGGGTGGGAGAGAGAGAGAGAGAGTGCGGGTGAGAGAGAGAAAGAGGGGCAGGAGAGAGATGTGTAAGTTCTTTCTATCTTTACTAAGTAATTGTGTTTATCATGGCTAATAAAAAGCTACCTTTGATGTCGTCTACGCTAGGAGGAATGTACAATTTCTCAAAGACATATCAAGGGTGGTATATGATCCAACGGTTTGTTTCGGGTGGTTCGGCTTTAGAACACGGTCGACCAAACTTTTTATATCTGAACCCTAACACACACCACACACACACACACACACACATATATATATATATATATATATTATATATATATATATGTATGTATGTATGTATATATAGTCGTCAGGATGGCCTAAAGTCAGTACCGACCAAACAACGAAGGAGTGTATCCCCTTTTCATTAGCGCTAGACCAAGGAGATTTTTTTTGCATCTGAGATGGAGCGCCATACCTACCATCATCTCTTTACTCTATCGCACAGATCCCTCTGCTACCTATACACTGAGTTTACGTGGGCCGGTATCGAACCTGGAATCTTGTGTTTCCTAGGCGGACGCTCTACCGACTATGCTAAACTGCAAGTGACATACTTCTTTGTGACCAGGGTTTTGTCCTCAGACCAATAGATAGATCCATTGGTGGATTGATTCAAAGCAAGCAGCTTGATGCCCCATCAATCTGCAGAGGTGCAGTTGGCGTATTCTGCAGTCCCAGCTAATAGAGAGGGGTATCCATAAATATGTGGTAAACTTGATCAAATAAAATATTCAATTTATTACAAAATATTGATATATATTAGACTTGTATATATATATATATATATATATATATATATATATATATATATATATATATATATATATATATATGCGTGTGTGTGTTTGTGTGTGTGTGTGTTTGTGAAGAGAAATGGAAGTGAATCCGATGAATATGTAGTATAGTGAGAAATTTGGAAAAAACACAGGTTTTAATAAAATGAGTGGTAAGTTTATTAGCCAACACTGCAGTGTTTCAATATGTATAGTAGATCTTCTTCAGGGCTTTTGTTTTAAGGAAAATTAATTTATCACCGATAATAAGGAGATTGTGAGAGTCTTTTGTTGATCAATCCACTTAAAACAAAAACTCTGAAGAAGATCTACTAAACAGATTGGACCACTACAGCGCTGGCTAATAAACTTACCACTCATTTTATTTAAACCTGTGTTTTTTCAAATTTCTCAATATATATATATATATATATATATATTTGAATAAACGTGTTTAATTTTAACGGATTAAAAAAAGGACGTGCTCAATATCGGCCGCTGCGCTATTAAGCTCGCTTTTGCACTAATACCCTTAGGAAAGGCAATAACCCCTCATTCCCCCAACAATGGGTTAAATACTAGTACTACGATTGCTCTTCTTTACGAAGGTTGATATGCCATTAAACAAAAATAAAATTAAAAAATAAAACAAACCGTGAGAAGACTGTCCGTTCAAAAAACCTGAAGGTAAAAACACTGAACTTTTGAGGATTTTGATTGGCTGGTTGAATTATATATATATATATATATATATATATATATATGATTTATTTATGTATTATATGCTCCCAAATTTGGTTAAGCATTTAAATTAGAAGGGATTTAATTTCAAAATTCACCGTATTCGGCGTACAGCTAAACCTCGCTTTGTTTACATAAAGTTTGAGGCCTCTAGTGAATTTCATTTCCGCTTAGAAATGTATCGATTAAATAGTCTCCTATATTTGACAGCTGACTGTGACCGCACGGGTAAGGGGATTGGCGAACGAAAGTTCATTCGGGTCTCGTACCCGGCCAGGGGTAGCTGTCAAACTGTATGACCACACTGATGAGAGGTTATACCTCGAAACACGTGTCTGTGGATTACTTATATATATATATATATATATATATATATATATATATATATATAAGGTGTCCCAGAAGTTGCGCATCATTTAATTTTTTTGTTTTTCAGATTTTATTGGATATGGGTGAGAAATTAACAATACAAGAAAGAGTTAAATTGATTTTTATGTTTGGAAGAGATGGGGCTACATACCGCTCTGTAACTGAAGAATTCAACCGCACTCATCCCGAGCGAGAAAAACCATTGAACCATACTAATGTCTGCCGTTTGATAAAACGTTTCCGAGAAACTGGCTCAGTTGCTGACCTCGAGAGATGAGAGAGAGAGACACAGAGAGAGAGAGAGAGAGAGAGAGAGAGAGAGAGAGAGAAAATTCCTGAGCTATAGAATCCTTTGGTAAGTGAATAAGTCGACGAAAGAGTGCAACTGATGAAGCAACATTAACGTCAAAATCTTAAATCTGTTGTTGACCAGAATCGTCCTCGCACTCTTGATGATTTGAAAGATGCGATAATAACTGAATGTCAAAAAATCACCACTGAAACCCTCAACAGAGTAAAAGACAGTTTTATAAAGAGAATTGATGTATGTATCAATGGAGAGGGTGAACAATTTGAGCATCTATTATGATTATGATGAATAAGATTGATATGCATATGTCTTTTTATACTTTTTATATGCATTTTCATACATGGTGTGCGACTTCTGGGACACCCTTTATATATATATATATATATATACATATATATATATATAATATATATATATATATATTATATATAGAGAGAGAGAGAGAGAGAGAGAGAGAAAGAGAGAGAGAGATTGGTAGATACATAGATAGAGACAGACAGACAGACAAATCGACACACAGTCAGTCAAATGGATAATTTTGACTTTGTTATCATCGGTTGAATAAACTCTAGACCAAACGATTTCCCTAACTTATTTAAAAAGTATTCCATAAATTAACAGGACAAAGACAAGCAACAAGACGAGAACACATTCCAAAAACACATTGTCGTAATGTTCCTAAAATAAAACCATGTAAGAATTCTCATTACATGACTTGAAAATTGTATGTGTAGCGTCGAGATGAAGATGTGTGCGAAACAATTCATGCCGATGACGTTTGTTTTATTTATTCTTGATGGGTTCTTAACTGTTAAAACACATTTTTCTATTTAACCCTTTCTAGAATGAAAACAAAATAGAGAGGAGAAAATAAATATTCGACTTGTTGAAAGGGTGGGGGGAAACAATGTCGTCGCCGTCAAAAGATCTTTAGCAGCTAAAAATCCGTCGTCGTCGTAAAATCTTTAGCAACTCAAAAATCTTCAGCAGCTGAAAAGTCCGTCGTCGTAAAATCTTCAGCAACTCAAAATCGCAACTCGGCTCCTGCCGTCACCCTAATTCTACTTATACTAGTTTCTCCTCAACATCCGGCTGTCTGTGCCCCACGCACGAGATTGCCGAGCCAATCCCGGTCGCCGGAATCCTCATAGCTATCATCCGGGCACCTGGCACTTACACCCGGGACCGTAGCCTCTCGACTTCGGTGCTAATGTGTCGCCCGTTTGCATTCTGAAGGAAGCGGGTTCGATTCTACAGTCCTACATGTCAGGCAAAGCCTAGTCCGCTTCCTTCGAGAATACGGCAGGCCTTGACGTTCGTCACTCACCTCGGGTTCTCTGTCAGACCCTTCGATTAGATTCTAATAAGTACTATCTCACCGGGTCAGGGTGGCCCAGGGAGTAATGGGAATAAAGGGGTGCTCTATATTCCCCAGACATCCCAAACTGGGATCTCGCCCTCTGATTGAGTTAAACAACATACTCAGGACATAAAGACCTCCAGCCACCGCCTTTCAGTCCATGTATGATAAAAGGGTTGGGAGGTTTGCCATGAGGGCAATAGGGTTGGGACAATCATATAGATGCTAAAGCTTGACGTGACCAGCCGATTGATCGGAGGGGGCCTCACCAAACGCCGTCAAAATTGAGTGTTGCATATCAGGGACTGCTCAATTACGTTACAAAAATGATAGGCTATGCCTATTCTTGATGTACCATGTCTTAACCTCATCATTTTCAAAGTCATTACTGTCTAGTTATGTTTTTTTACTTGTTGCTTCTGTGAGCATCACGGGTCGCCACCTACGGCCAACAGGTGGCCCAATTGGGGGAGTATTACCCCTCTGTAGAGGTACAGTCGGTGTATTTTAAAGCCACACCTGACAGGGCTGAACTTTTGTGGAGAGAGTCTAATACTTCTTAGGTAGGGGTGTAACTTATTTTCCAATTTCATCCGTTTTCACAACGTGGAATTCAAATCAGACACTGCCGATTTAGAAATTCAAACCATTACAAGCAACAATTAACCACGTGACGACATATCTCCAATCACAGGCTCTCACACTCGGACACTAAAGAGTCATCATCTAATTACTCGAGAACATTCTTAGGCAACATAAAAAGCATGCAAATGTATCTATAATATATCCCAGTTAAACCCCACTGCCTGACCCCCCATCCCCGATTCAGACAATATTCGGGATCCAAATATCGGTGAAACTAACTGCATTTTACGCTCCCGATAAATGAGTAATCTAAAATATCGACTCACAGACTTCTTTCCCCCAGGAGCGCCCGCCAGCCAATGCCCGTACGAGAAACAATAACATCCTACTAATTTCCCAAGAATTACGGTTAACCGTTAAATTTAGATCTTACACTACATTACAAAAATGATAAGCTATGCCTATTCTTGATGTACTATTCTCAACCTCATCATTTTCAAAGTCATTACTGATGATTTATCTTATAATTATCTAAAATTACATACACAGGGCCGGTTTAGCTCAGTCGGTAAAGCCTACGAATAGAAACCCCATGTTCCTAGTTCAATACCGGCCCTCGCCAACTCAGCGAATGAGTAGCACAGGGATCTGTTCGGTAAAGTAAGGAGCTGATGATACGTGTGGTGCTCCGTCTCAGACTCAAAACAATCTCCTTGGTCTAGCGCTAGTGAAAAGGGGATATACTCCCTCGCTGATTGGCTGATACCAACTTTAGGCCACACCAACGACTTTACTTTACTTATATACATACTAACTCTTCGCTCTGTAGGTTAATTCACATTGGCATGCATTACAGATACAAATGCATATTAAAAGAACAATAAAACAGCGTCATCTTCTGTCTTTTGAACAAAAATCCTACGAGGACAATCGCTCTAATCGCAACATCCGGGTCACAAACCATGTGACCTCAGATGATTCCAGCAATACATTCGGTCGTGTTCTTCATGACCCACGAGGGTGAATCAAAAAGTAATGCCAGTTTTTTGGGGTTTTTTTAAAAATAAAACTAAAGCCTACATTGTGACCATAACGAGGCTCAGAATAAGAATCTGACGAGAAAGACCCAACTTGCCAATCGACAATGTCCTCATTCTGCATGACAAGCATCGGGACAAATTGCCTCATTCGGGTGGACAACTTTAGTGCATCCTCCATGCTCACCAGATTTAGAGCCTTCAGATTATCATCTCTTCGTACACATGAAAGAGAGTGAGAGGCAAACATCATTCCAGGGACGAGGAAGAGAAAATTGTAGTGGAGAAGTGGGTATTTGTCTCATACCCCACTTGTATGGACTGGGCACAAGGCTTCGTTTTAACGTGGGCCCATCCACAAGCCGAAGCTCATTGTAGTGAAGAAGCGGTTCAAAGAACAGTCAACAGAATTTTACGGGTTAGCGAGGAATGCTCTCATTCAAAGGTAGGATATTTCTATTGAGAGAAGCGATGACTATGTGGAGAAGTAGGGATGTGATCCACAGAGGTCCAGCTTCATTTTGATGTATGATACATGTTCCTGTGTTGGTAATTATACATATTTGTAATAAATACGAATTTGTTCGAATCTATACAACTACATGTTTTAACACGAAAATATCGTAAAATGTGGGCATTATTTGAAATGATCTTAATTATTAAGAACACATTGTATGATATTTTCGTGTTAAAACATGCAGTTGTATAGATTTATGGTGAAATGAGAATGGCTGACCAAAACCCCTGGCTTCCTCAAAGTGAAAGAAACAAGGGGAGGGTACTCTCATTTATGTAGCTAATGTTCAGATTACCATTTCCAATACATCTTTACAGTAAAATAATTTCAAATGTATTTTCATAAGGAAATCGTTTCCAATGCATTTTATTGTAAAATTATTTCCAATTCATTTTTATGGTGAAAATCATTTTCAATGCATTTTTATAATAACATAATTTCCAATGAATTTTCATTGTAAAATCAATAATCACTACACAACGTACATATTCCCACATTTCTTTAAAATCACCCGTTTATTTATGTGCCTTTTTTGTAACCATTAAAGGGACCCGTTACTCCCTGACCCATTTCCAGTTTTCAATTATATCCGTTTCCACGGTTCGAATTTCTAATCGGACACTGAAACCATTATTCAACTCTCATCGTTTTACAAACAACAATTAATCACGTGATGACCTGTATCTAATCACAGACTCTCACTCTCGGACAACTGCCGACTCATCATCTAATTACTTGATAACTTTCTTAGGCAACCATAAAGTCAGACTTTAGTATTTCTAATATATCATAGTTCAACCCCGCTGCCTGACCACATCGATTCCTACCTCACTCGATATCCAAATATCGGAGGAACCAACTGCATTTAACTCTCCCCATCACAAAAAAAAAGAAAAAAAGAAAAAAAAGGAAAAAAAAAAGTATAATCTAAAATATCGGCCCACGGACTTTTTGCCCTCAGGAGCGCTCGGCGGCCAATGCCCTTACGAAAAGCAATAAAATCCTAGCAATTTTCCATGAATTACGGTTAACCTTTAAATAAAAATCTTACACTACATTAAAAAAATGATAGGCTATGCATATTCCTTATGTAACAACTAGAAACACCGGTTCCCGCAAATTCATTTAATTTCGACAGTGATGAGCCCATTCACTGATTAATTTCTTGTCAACATACACCATATACTGATTTGAAACTGCTGTAAAAGGAAGTAACCGGATAATCCCTCACGTATGCAAATGAGATGTGTATAAAAGAACAACAGAAGATTAGCTGATGTGATGTGAGTTGATCTCCAACCACGAACGTTGTTTCGTATTCTCGGATGTAAACACACGTGCTACGACTCTCCAGGAGATAAGTAATTTTTACCAATCCTTCTTTTACGCGCAGATACTTTTTACCTTGCTGGCCGAAAGCCATTTTTGTTATTTGTATTTATTGTAATAATAAACTATTATTACACCCACTCAAATCTTCTCGTTACTGTATTTCTAATACATAACAGAAACCTAAAATTAATAGATTCCTTCATATAATATGGCAACAACATTGGAATAACAGCATCCACAATAAACTATTCCTAATCAAACCCACTTTGGGAGGCTGGAGACCAACTTTAAGGAAGTCTAGAAAGGAACAAGTCATTGTGTCCCGATTACGCATTGGTCATACAAGACTAACGCTCTCCAATATACTCAAACAAGAACAACAACCACAATGTGGAACATGTCAAACACATTTGACAGTTAAACACTTAAACACAGGTTTTTTGCTCACATCAGAAACCGTTATTTTAAAGCAAACAATATGAAAGATCTGTTAGAAATTGTCAACATGGAGGATATTCTCTATTTTGCGGGAAATAAAATCATACCATAGAATATAGACATGAAACAAATCAATACCATACAACATAATCCCCAATAATGCTAACACATTGTTAAAACCAACTACTAAAATGTATAGATATAAATACACGATTTATATAACTTCCTAATCGTTAGGCATGACACAACCCCAGACGGGTTGATATGCAGTTAAAATCAATAAACAAACAAACAAACAAACATAGTAACTGGATGTACTCTTAGGAAAACTACAACCTGTGTGCTACATTTTTATAACATTAGTAAATACTAAGTACCGATCAAGGAGGCGTTACATAATGGTTAACATCGTACAAAATCGATATGATTTCAAATCATGGACGAGGCTGCTTGCATTTTACATATTATATTGGTTATTCGGTGTATGTCTGCCTGTAACTGAAACTACGTCAATGCTTACGTCACAATACCGTCAGGATGTGCGTATGTTTATCAATGAGTATGTAATTTATAGTTAAAATCATTAATGCATAGAATAAACACAACAACCCTGAATTATAGATACTCAGAATTTAAGTATGCAACATTAAATGGTCGATATTGTTTGTTAAAACAAGTTTCAATGAGTACATGCACGGTATTATTGATTTATATATAGTTTGTTTTATTATAATATATATTTAATGTTACCTAACGTATAGAGTTTTACAAGAAATCGTCACATAATTTTCTTCTACATTAAATCTAACATTTTATTATATGGAGAAGAAACGTCTGTTTTTATTATATAGTCTGTCGTAAAACTGTGTTTATACACGCACGCACACACACACACACACACACACACACACACATACACACACACACACACACACACACATATATATATATATATATATATATATATATATATATATATATATATATATATATACAGTTACACAACAAAAAAGATTTTATAAAGATTTTCATCTCCTGTCATCTATAAAACATCCACCAATTTCTTCACCCCAAGATACATCATGATAAAGGTTTAAAGAAACCGAAACGTTTAAACGTCGATAAATAAATTCATCCTATTTTCGGAACGCTCGTTTTTTCAAATTTCTTAATATATATATATATATATATATATATATATATATATATATATATCATAAAAAAGAAGGTCCGCAAAATGTATTGTTTTCAGAAAAAAAATTGTTATTCTTTTTATCTTACATATGCAACACGTGTTTCAGATCTTCTGGTATCTTCTTCAGGCTTTGATTGATATATATATATATATATATATATATATATATATATATATATATATATATATATATATATATATATCAAACCTGAAGAAGATACCATAAGATGTGAAACACGTGTTGCATATGTAAGATAAAAAGAATTAAAACATTTTTTCTGAAAACATAATACATTTTGCAGACCTTCTTTTTTATAATATATATATATATTCTTCAGGCTTTGATATATATATATATATATATATATATATATATATATATATATATATATATATATATATATATATATATATATATCAGTGTAGTCAAGTAAGTAATTATTCCTATGAATATTCACGAACTACATACAACATCTTTTTAAAAATAAATAAAATACAGAATACAGATAAGATGATATATAAGGACACATTCATGAATGGTAATACAAGATACAAATAGATATAATGGTAACAGAATATTTAGGTATAAAAGAGATACCTAAATATACATATAATATGAAAGTTATAGACATGAGACTAAGAATAGTCCATGCTGTATAAATCACTTACAGTGATGAGTGGGGGGCAAAGCCCCACCGAGAAAGGGGTAGACAGTAGTCTAACCCATGTGTACGTTAAGCATAAGTAGCTAAAAGATAAAGAGAAGTTTAAATCAGGCGCTTAAATAAGTAACATATATTTACAGAATATTTAGCTGGGTATCTCATTCATTTTGATTAACACTGTATACGATACTCTCTCTTCTTTTTCCAGTATATAAACATATACTGAAATCAAAACGTAAATATATGAAGCTCTTAAAAAATATGACAAGATATAAATTTGAAATAGTATTCCCCATTTTATTTTATTATTTGCATACTTCATTCTATTGTACTTTTGATCTTTAGTTGAAGGATCAGAGAGACATTGTTGTTTGTCCAATTCCGACTGTTTTCTCTCTTTCACTGTTATATTCGTTTATTTTTCCGTTTTTGTTTTTTTTTCTGCCTGTGTGCATTTTTTTACCAACCTTTCTGAATGATTCATTTTTTTGCCACTGGACATTCATCTTTCACGCTGTCTTTGCTTTTGGCCTCACATCCCTTTTATAAGTGTGTATGTGTTTGCCTTCGAAAAGAGAGATAGACCCTTGATCTAATGATACGCTTGAACAATCCGTCCCCTAAAGCCGCACAAAGTACCAACAAGCTAATCGATATGGAAAAAAGAAAAAGCGTTCCAACTGTATATATGACACATTTTAAACCCGAGGGCAACAAGTCACTGAGAGATGATACTGCAATGTCATTTCTGTAAACTTCCGTTCGACTTGATAATTTCGGCAAACCATTACAATGTATGCTCGAATATGTGGAGGTGCGGAGTGAAATGGTTAGAGTTGTAGGAAATGGACTCTTTGATCCGAGTTCAAATCCTGGACAAGACTGTTTGCATTTCACATAGCGCTAATACCCCTGTATTACCCTGTATTACCAGTAGGACAGACTGGGCTATTTAATCTTGGATAGGTAACCAGTCTATTAGAAGGAAAACTCTGAATTTGAAATGCCTGAGGTTAGTCATTAATTGGGTTTATAGCATAATAGCCCTGAGGAAGGTACAAATCCATATATTCACGCTCCAGTAAATAGTAGGGCAGACTGGACTCTTTAACCTTGGATAGGTAACGAGTCTATGAGATGGAAAACTCTGAATTTGAAAAGCCTGAGGATAGTCATTGATTAGATTTGTGGCATAATACACATGAGGAAGGTATGAATCCATATATTCACGCTCCAGTAAATAGTAGGGCAGACTGGGCTATTTAACCTTGGATAGGTAACCAGTATTTGAGGAGGAGAACTCTGAATTTGAAAAATCTGAGTGCAGTCGTTGATTGGGTTTATGGCATTCTTTGTGCACCATTTCTTGTGCCAAAAAGTGCGGAATGATCCAACACAAGCCTTCACCACTATAAACAAAATAGTGTGTGGGTTGTTCATTGGATGAACACTCATGTGTCGAAAATCGACGAGAGAGACCATGTTCGAATATCAGTTAATACAACTACATGTCTGTCAGGCTTAAAGAATATTCCCAAATTAATAATTCACTTTTGGAAATGGACTAAAAGTTGCGACTATTTAGCCCAGTCGATAGTGTATCTGCTGAGGAACCACAATATTCTGGGTTCGAATCCAACCCTCACCCACTCAGTGCATGAGTAACACAGTTTGGATCTGAGAGGTAAAATTGCAAGCTGCTGGTAGCTGCGGCACAAAAATATATCCTTGGTCTAGAAAGAGGATATACTCTCTTGCAGTCCGATAAATACCAACAATAGGCTGCTCCAACGATATATATATATATATATATATATATATATATATATATATATAATATATATATGTGTGTGTGTGTGTGTGTGTGTGTGTGTGTGTGTGTGTGTGTGTGTGTGTGATAAAGAGATGACTTACCAGGGAATAAAATGTCGAGTTAACCGTAATATTGACGGTCGATACAAGTATTAACCGAATAATTCAGTGTTATAACGAATATGAAATGCAATTGCCTGTAATTAATCGATATGGTGAAACTTGAATAGGTTATTTCTATATACAACTTAATAATATATATATATATATATATATATATATATATATATAGAGAGAGAGAGAGAGAGAGAGAGGAGGTACTATGACTTACAAGTTCAATTCTTTCCGCTCCTAATTCAATTACCTTTTATATGGAATCAATTGAAATGCCATAATCCACCCACCCCAACAAAACAAAACTATTTGTATTTTGTTGTTTTTTTTTTGTTTTGTTTTTTTTTATAAGAAAAATACCAGTGTGTATTGTATTTTCCTCACCTCCCACCGGACCGGACTAACGCAATGTTTTTTTTTAACTTAGAAAGTTAAATCAGAGCTCAAAAAGTGAAAAAAAAAAAAGTTCTTCACTCTTGGTAATGGACTAACGTTGGTGCCAGTTTAGCTCAGTCGATAAAGTATCCGCTGAGAAATCGCAAGGTTCTGGGTTCAATGCCAGCACTCACCGACTCAGTACATAAGTAGCACAGCTATTATAATCTCATAATTCAACAATTGCTTTGAAAAATATTAAATTTAACTTCAGATCCCTTTTTTTATTTTTTTAATGCTCTGTGTCATTAAATCTAAAAAAAAAGAAAAATGGGCAGTAAACATGGTTGATGAAACTGTCGTTAGAGGGAGTAAGTATGCTTTTCGTTACCGAGCTTATTTTTAAGAAGACGGGGTAAGCATGACTTATAAAACTGCCGTTAGATTTAAAATCATAAGGAAAGGCGAACATGCGCAAACGTAAACCGGATACACTTGAATACACAAACATATTCAAATTTAATGTAGAAGAGATTATGTAAATAGTTCTTGTTTTTAAATAATTTTCTCCTAAAACTCTATACGCTAGATAACTATGAAAATGCGTGGTGTAATGGTTAAAGTCATGGGAAATGGACTCGTCGCCCCGAGTTCAAATCCTGGATGTGGTAATTGCATTTCACTTAGCGCTAATACCCTTGAGAAAGGTATGAATCCTACTCTCCCTCCAGCTATGGATAAATAGTAGGGCAGACCGAGATCTTTAACCTTGATTAGGCAACTTGTCTAGGAGAAGGAAAACTCTGAATTTAAACCTGTTGAACTCCGCTTAAGAAATTGACTGTGTCACATCCTGCTCGTGCGGAGGAGTTGGTAAATATATATATACGCTAGATAACTTTAAATAAAACAGTATATACAAATAAATAATACCGGATATGTATTTATTAAAACATGTTTTAACAAACAATGTGGACCGTTTAAGGTAGCATTCTTAATTTCTTAGTATATGTAAAGTAGGTTGGTTCTTTATACTATGATTATGAGTATGAATTGAATACTGTTTGCATTTGACACAGCGCTAATACACTTGGGAAAGTTATACACCCTACTACTCTTCCACCAGCAATGGGTAAATAGTAGGGCAGACAGAGCTCTTTAACCTTGGCTAGCTAACCAGTCTATGAGAAGGAAAACTCAGAATTCAAATCTGTTAAACTCCGCTTAAAAGATTGACCTTGTGGGGACACTAATCATGCAGAAGGGTGAGCTATATATATATATATATATATATATATATATATATATATATATATATATATATATGAGAAGTAAACAAACAAACAATGTGTTCTGATATGGCTTTTTTAGCCGAAAATTTTTGGGAGAATATGTGCTTAATTGAAGTCGTACCTAATTTTGAAAATTAATTAATTAATAATTAAGTCACGGTTCGAATCACACATGCCCGCACAAATTCATTAATTATCAATTAATTAATTTTCAAAATTAGGTATGACTTCAATTAAGCACATATTCTCCCAAATATATATATATATATATATTCATTGATAATCTTATGCAATTCCTGAGGCTACTGTGACGGAGGCAGTGATGAAGGTTCGGTTACAGACAGACACTGAATCTCAATTATGATAAGGTATGGAATATATGGAAAGGTGGGGGCAACCATTTTGATTTTGTGTCATATCCTTCTCGTGAGTAGGGGTTGGTGAATACGTAAAGGAAAGAGGGAACCCCAGACCAAATTACTACATGTCCCGATACAATTTCAAGTTTCGATACACTTATTCGTAATTGTGTACCTATATTGTAGAGTAGCTAACACCCCTTCAGCACTCTACCAGGTGGACTGGCCCATAACCATAAAATAGACTACGATTAGAGTAGATTAAAAAGCGGAATAATAGTCAGACGTAGTTTGTTGCATTGGCTATACAAAATTGACCCTCCTCTATTTAGTGTAAATTTTGTCTTGTTAATTGTTTGTAGTTATTTGTTATATGTTTGTATGTATCCGTTTGGCACCGGATGATGGTGCTTAATTCTTTGTAATTTTCAACCTCGAGATACAACAACCGATCATTGTAATTCGTTCTATAATTCATAATTCTGATTTCACAATACATTTTTGATATCAGAGAATTAAATAAACGATTCTTGAAATGAGCTAATTTCATTCGATTGCAATGGGTTAGAGAGAAGACGAAAGAAGTCGAATTCTGAAAATGTTTATATGCATTTGCGTGCTGACTATCCAATAAATTAGACTCTTTTTAGAGAGACACACAAAAAAAGTTGCCATTTATTCCCGAATGTGTGAAGTAATAAAGAAATGACAGAAGCTTTATACGTTCTGCTTATTAATGTAATTTTCTTCCTCAACATCACACCTGATAAAAGTTACTTTAACACATTGTCAAGTTTCAGACATTTTTTAACTGAATAATAATGTTTCAGGAGTGTGGCATTCTGTATTCGTCTTGATAATTTACAACCATGTGTATATATATATATATATATATATATATATATATATATATATATATATATATATGTGTGTGTGTGTGTGTGTGTATAATTATATATGTATATGTATATATAAGTATATGTATAATTATATACTTATATATATATATGTATATGTATATATATGTATATGTATATATATTATATATATGTATATATATATGTCTGTATATGTATATATATATATATATATGTATATATAATAATATATGTATATATATGTATATATATGTATATATGTATGTATATGTATGTATATATATATGTGTGTATATGCATAGGTACACATATATATATATATAATATATATATATGTATGTATATTTACATATATATATAATTACAACCATGCATATATATGTATATATATATATATACATATATTCATACATTATATGTATGTATGTATAAATATACATATATATTCATATATATACATATATACGTCTATGTATATATTTATATATTCATATATATTATCTATATATATGTATATATATATATATATATGTGTGTATATTTTTCTCTCTATATACTAGCAGATCTTTGGGCATTTTCCATTACACTGCACAGGAAAATACTGTCTGATGTCGTTACCATATATCTACTGAATACACGTGAAATATGGACCAGGAATGTAAGGACACTATATGCAATAACCCACACTAATAAAATTAGTACAATTAACATAATAATTACTAGCTCAAAATAAAAAACACCCTCCGGGCGATGTAAAATAGATTTTTGAAACATATTGCCTGAGGAATGGGAGTAAAAAATTCAATGTCAGAGAGTTTGTACCCAAAGTAAGTAAAATCATCAAATTCATTAAAGGATTGAAAAATAAAACAATTTGAAATGTAAACTTTAAATATGTGTTAAAATAAAACAAACTATATATAGATATATAATACCAGTGACCGGTGCAGATCCTCATGATACAAGTTATTTTCTTCCATGATTCAGGTGGGTTCCAGTCATCCATTCTATCTGTCATCGTGTATATAAATGAAGAAGTGTCCAAGCGTTTAAATGAGGCGTAGTGTGTGTCAATACCTCTCCCTCTCTCTCACTGAAACTTTTTCTATTTACTGCTTCATTGTAAATACATCGCCAGGAGTCCATCATTTATTTTTATTGGAATACAGCTAGCCAGTCATGTTTCCAAATACAAGCTTAACATTCGTGTAAAGTTTGATCATTATTGGATCACTGGTGTAGGTGTCAACGGTCTATATATAAACAGATAGGAATTGTTATGTATGTATCAGATTAGGCTTAAAGTGTTAAAATTAATAAAATGTCGAATTCCTTTTTCTTTTATATTATAAATATATTATATTATATTCTTTAGGAAAATGCATTACATTTGAAATATTCTATTGAATAACAGTTACGACACGTTTTTCTGAAGAGAAATCTGCTAACGGTATGAGTACATTTTCTTTAATACTTTCATATTTTTCGTTTTCATTTTGAAACAACATTTTGAGACAACACATCCATTTGTTCAGAGGAAGGTTTTATAGAGAAAAAAAAAACCTAAGAAACGAAACGTTTAAATGTTGACTAAATTTACCATCTAGAAATAGATCCATCCTTTATAATACCTGTAATACTTTGTAATGCGTATGTGTGTGTATGTCTATATGTCTGTGTGTGCGTGAGTATTTCTGTCTATGTATGCATATGCATGCCCATCACATCATATCATATGATAATAACAATATATATTATAATGCATATGATAATAATAATAATAATAATAATAATCTTATTATAATGGAGATTGTGTGTTTTTCTGTCTGTAACCGGAACTATATTCCTACTCAAGTCACAATTCTCTTAGTTATTGACATCACATTCTCCATGATTTTATTTTTATCTTAACCTCAATTATTAATAAAATTGTCTTACATTATTAATACTGTTAACTATGTCTACATACTGACAACATGCAATTATATTTATATATACAACAAAATAGCGGTTTACAGTGTGAACGGGAAGGCTAATTTGCATATTAATATTAAAAAATCGAATTTAATAAATATGTGCTTAGTATTATTGATTTCTAACTGTTTGGTTATTTTAATGAATATAAGCAAAAATCTCTTCAATGAATCTTAAATGAAAGCCGTTAACAAGAAAAAATAAACTGTCATTTTATTCTTTACTTCCTCTTTTAACTAAATACTTAAATTAGAAAAAATAAACAATGAAAGACGAGAGTAATGGAAGAGTAAGTTTCAGTTGTTCTATTTTTCGATTATGCTCCCTCTGTTTCAAATCTTTTATTATACTCCCTCTGTTCCAATTTTTTTTTCTGTATTCTTATTTAGTTTCATTAGCCTTTCTAATTTAATACAATATTTTATTACATTAAAACTTAAATACTTGCACCCGGAGGGTGCATATATTTGCTAGTAATAATAATAATAATAACGACTGGGTTGGGAAGGTGATCCACTGGGAATTATGTAAAAAAATTAATTTTGACCATGCAAAAAAATGGTATATGCATAATCCAGAATCTGTTCTTGAGAAAGAAACGCATAAAATTCTCTGGTACTTTGAAATAAAAACGGATCACTTTATCACAGCAAGAAGACCAGACCTAGTGTTGATAGACAAAAAAGAAAGAACTTGTCAACTGGTGGATTTTGCAGTGCCAGCAGATCACAGGGTGAAGCTAAAGGAAAATTAAAAAATAGACAAATATCTGGATCTTGCCAGAGAACTAAAAAAGTTATGGAACATGAAAGTGAAAGTGATACCAATTGTAGTTGGTGCAATTGGAACAGTCCCAAAAGGATTAGAAAAGGGTTTCGAAAGTTTGGAAGTCAGAGGAAGGATTGAAACCATTCAGAACACTGCACTACTGCAATCTGCCAGAATACTCATGAGAGTCCTGGAGACCTGAGGAGACTTGCTGTCACTCAGACTCCAGTGAAAGACCATCAGCTTATGCTGATGTGAAAACTCAAATAATAATAATAATAATAAACATACACAAACATACGATTAAAACAAATCTTACTATCACCACATCCTCTCTAACACCTACAACCAAAATTTACTCAAATATTCCAAGCAACAACAGAATGTTAATTGTAAATCCATCTTCCCCAATACTTATCCCCATATATATAAAAACAAACAAACACACATACTCAAAACCAATCATTATGCCATCCACTATACACACATATAACCCAAACACCTATCTCTCCTAAAGTCCTGAAGAAAGTCTAACGTTACAACGTCGACATCACTACCTACAATAAACATCCATCTTCTACAACATCCCATGTTTTGTCTACCTAACTCCATCTCTCTCTCTCTCTCTCTCTATATATATATATATATATATATATATATATATATATATATATAATATGTATGGTGTGTGTGTGTGTGTGTGTGTTGTGTGAGTTTTATTTATAAATAAACTGCTCAATATCTGTGGTCGAAAATATAATTGCAAGTTTAGAATCATGTAGACTCAGAGTTAATGGTACTTAGTGACTGCCAGTTTTCCGGCTACGCTATCTTAAATTCTTCCTAACTTCATATATATATATATAAAGCATTAACGTGATCTATGAGTATATATTTATATATATATATATATATATATATATATATATATGTGTGTGTGTGTGTGTGTGTGTGTGGTGTGTATGTATGTATGTATGTATGTACTCATAGATCACGTTCATGCTTTCAATATATTCGGGAATTTACTTTCTCCATATATATGTTTAGGTGTTCCTTTGTATGTGTTTGTCTGTCTGTCTGTCTATCTGTCTGTATATATGTATGTATGTATGTGTGTGTTTATTTCTCTGTGTGTGGTTGTATGTCTGTGTGTGTGTGTGTGCCTGTCTGTCTGTCTGTATGTGTGCATGTTTCTGTGTGTGTGCTTGTGGGTGTGTGCAGTCACTTATTATTTACTTTTGAGGTTCTATGTATAAATAAGTTGGCGCGAGCGTATTCTTCGCTATGTACATATAAATGTAGCCAACAATAAACTCTTATCTAAGTAAAGAAACCTTATATATATAATTAATGAACTTATATTAAATTTGTTCTGAAATAGATTACCCTTTTCACGAAATGATAAAATAACATCGACTTAATGTCTACAAGTGCACAATTGCTTTTCATTTTTTATACTGAAAGAGATATGAAGAAAACCTATGCGAATAGTAGATCGTACGTTGGTATTTGCCATTACTCCCAGGTCCACCTGTTTTAGATTCGTTGAACCTATTATAAGACACACGTGATATACACTCGATGATATTGCGAATAATTATAGAACTCTATTTTGTCTACCTTATCCTGTACTTTTTTTTTGATATCTTCTATCCGTGATTGATAACAAGCAAAAATGAGTAAAAAAAGAAATCAGAAATGGAGTGAAAAACGAAAATATTTCGGTATAATGAAAAACGAAAGAAAAAATAAATCGGTGCTCTAATCGGGAACACCACAAGGTTCCGTGTTCGATACCGACCTTCGCCAACTCAGCTTGGATCTGTTCGGTAAAGTGGGGAATCTTGAAAGTGGTAGGTGTGTCATCAGCTCAAATAAATAATGGACCATTCCATTTTGATTCCTGAGATCTGAATGCAAGTGTTCAAATGTTATACCCTCTCACCACCTCAGATAAATAATGGATCATTCCGTTTTGATTCATAAGATATGAATGCATGTATTCAAATGTTATGCCCTGTCATCCCCCCAGATAGCTAATGGGCCGTATATAATGTGTTGTTCAAGGGATAGTACACAGCATGCCTTTCTCGTCTTGAAAAGAAGATAGACTCCCTCGCTGTTCGGCTTATACCGCCAATAGGTCGACTTAATTTTACTATTTGGATTAGACTGATTTTTTCACACTTTTCACATTTTTTCTATAGAAAATAGAATTGTAGATGATAAAGACATTTTGTTAAATCGTCACATTCTTATTCTTATCAATACCATGTCTATCTTCTTATATCTTTTATCAATTAGCCCTGTTGGCTAGGGTTTTAGAATATACCGACTGCACCTCTGCAGAGGTATAAACCCCCCTAATGGGGCCACCTATTGGTCCTGAGTGGCCACACGTAATGCTTAAGGACGGAATTTTGTTAAATCGTCACATTCTTATTCTTATCAATATGATGTTTATCTTCTTATATCTTATATCTATTAGCCCTGTTGGCTAGGGTTTAGAATATACCGACTGCCCCTCTGCAGAGTATAAACCCCCCTAATGGGGCCACCTATTGGCCCTGAGTGGCAACGAGTAATGCTTAAGGCCGAATTCTGTATTGAGCAGTCCATGACAGGAACATTCCACTTCGAAACCTTAATTAGACTAGACGGTCGGTTGGAGAGGCCCCTCCAATAAATCGGTTTGTCACGTACAGCCCTAGTATCTATTCGCTTGTCCCATCCCTATTGCCTTTATGAACTGCCTCAACCCTTTTATCATATATGTTCTAGAAGGCGGTGGCTGAGGGTTTTCATGTCCTGTGAATAACGTTAAAATCTATCTGAACGCGAGGTTCCAGTTCTGGAGCTCTGGGGAATGTGGAGCACCCCTTCTGTTTTACAGGTGAGAATGAAAACGAGACTGATGGTCCTGGAAATGAAATAAACTTCACCAGTGATGACGAATCAGAACAAGAAATGGAATCCAATCCAACGAATCCAAAGAAGCTGATGCCATGGAACAGGATCCTTGTACTCATCTGTTTACCTCACCGGTCGTCTATCTGGGTATCTGCTATTCTGAGTCGGACTAGCTGGGTAGCTGGGTCTGTTGTAGGGTTGGATTTTGTGTCAAGTATTCAGCTCTGTTACAAGTTGAATGCAAAACTATCTCTAGAATGTTGGTAGGTGGTTTATATACAGCTTTGGGTTCTTCCACTTTGAACTCTGGCAAGTTCACTTCCTGGGTTTTGATTGGCTGATAGTTTTCAGGGTGAGTAAAGATATGGATAAGTACCCATTCTTCAGCCATCAGTCTGCACTATGCCAGCAGCATGCAAGGACTGTATTTAAGTTACAGCTTGCATGTTGTTCTTGTCTGCTAACTCGACAGTAGTTCGAATCCCACTGCGACGGTGAGTATTGTATTGTTTCTATGATATCTGGGGGATAACTTGTACATTGTAGGGTTGGTTGGTATTCTATCTATACCTGAAACTACGTGTGTTCTTTTGGATTCTTTCTGTCCTAGCATCCGTTGTTAATCTTTAATTAACGAACAAAAAACTCGTTGGAGTTGGGTGGGTTTTTTTTTTCAGAATTCATTTATTTTATTCTAGCCCAAAGAAAATGTCTTGGATGACAGACCGCATATCTCGTCTGTTCTCCACAAACACTCAGTCCAGACTACTCAACTCTTGCGTCCATCTACTTATGCCAGAATCCTTCTCCTCACTCCCCCTTTCCCTCTTACGCCATGTTCGTACCTATCAGAAGCCAAGGTCAGTTATCCACACGTCATTCGTATTCTCAGTAAATTTCCATTATTACTATTTTCTAAACTCTTTCAATTTTCAAACTCTCTCTCCAAGCATACTTTATACATCAACTCACTGCTAGCGTCACACCGCTGATTTCGCACACCTTATCATGTAACACATCTATGTAATATATATATATATATATATATATATATATATATTATATATATATATTGTGCGTGTGTTTGTGTCTGTATGTGGTGTCTTGTTTATATGTGGATATATATATATATATATAGTGAGAGAGAGAGAGAGAGAGAGAGAAAGAAAGAGGGGGGGAGAGATAGATAGATCTGAACAGGGATAGATAGATACATACATACATACATACGAATATTATAGGATACATAGATATTAACAGACTAGGGTAGGTAGACATATATGAACAGACTGAGATGGATAGATAGAAATGAACAGACTATGATAAACTCTTATATATATATATATATATATATATATATATTATAGAGAGAGAGAGAGAGAAAGAGAGAGAGAGAAAGAGTGATTAAAGATAGATAGATAGATTGATAGATAAACATCTAGTGAGAGACAGAGAGAGAGACATAGTGATTGAGAGATAGATAGATTGATAGAGAGATTGATAGAGAGAGAGAGAGACTGTGTGTGTGTGATTGAGAGATAGATAGATAGATTGATAGGTGGACATCGAGTGAGAGAGAGAATGAGTAAGGGAGAGTGAGACATTGGAAAATGATTTTCTGTTGATTAAATAAAAAGAAGAAAAAAAACAAACTCTTATATAAATGTTGGCAAAAAGGGCGTAATATCTCGAAAAACCCTTTTCAAACTTGCGCAAGTGAAAACATTCTCCTGCAGATTGTTTTTAGTTATTTTCTACCAGCAACGCCTGTGGCCTTGGCATTTTACATTTAGAATTTTAGAAAGAAAAAAAAACATGTTTAAAACCATTCTCACCGAATTAGACTGAACACGGCGATACCAACGATCCTATGGTTTCCAAA
Organism: Doryteuthis pealeii; assembly: GCA_023376005.1. Lineage (NCBI taxonomy): Eukaryota > Metazoa > Mollusca > Cephalopoda > Myopsida > Loliginidae > Doryteuthis > Doryteuthis pealeii. The sequence continues at coordinate 18,275,968 of CM042155.1, forward strand.
ATCTATGGTTTCGGGATTATCAATGTAAAAACGGAAAAAATGCTACCTGCAATCTTATCGCAATTTAGAGCAACAAAAATATCTTTAAAAGCCATCTATAAAAATTAAATAGACAAATCTTCCCGGAACCAACGAGCAACATTTCTTCCCCCAGCTTATACACTCAATAATATTTCTAAGTTTATAGGTTTATCAATATTTTCGGTTTATTAGGTTGGTTGGTTGGTTTTAAGGTATAGTTTTAAGGATTGGATATTTTTAAACACATTTTTAACATATATATCTTATTATAATGGAGATTGTGGGTTTGTCTGTCTGTAACCGAAACTATATTACTATACAAGTCACAATTCCCTTTGTTATTTACATCACATTCTCCATGATTTTATTTTTTATTTAAACCTCAACTATTAATAAATTGTTTTACATTATTAATTGTTGACCATGTATACATACTAATAACATACAATTGTATTTATATATACAACAAAATAGCGGTTTACAGTGTGAATGGGTAGACTAATTTGCATATTGATATTAAAAATTTGATTTTAATAAATATATGCTTAGTATTATTGATTTCTAATTGTTTGGTTTTATCTTATTGAATATGAGCAAAAATCTCGGGGATAAATCTAAAAGAAATCCATTAACAAGAAGAAATAACTAATTTTATTATTTACTTCCTATTTTAACTAAACAGTTAAATTAGGAAAATTTACCAATGAAAGACGGGGTAAGGGAAAATGATGGAAGAGTTAGTTTCAAAGTTGTTCTATTTTTCAATCATACCCCCTCTGTTCCAAATCTTTTCATCTGCATTCTTATTCAGTTTCATTAGCCTTTCTAATTTAATATGATATTTTATATTAAAACTAAGTACTTTCACCCGGAGGGTGCATATATTTGCTAGTAAACACTAATTTTCAAACCATTTAACCGATATATGGGTCCATAACAGGTACAACCACTCCAGACAAGATTAGAACTGGTATTAATGTCTAGGAAAGGGGCACTCCATCTAAGGTTTTAAAGTTTAGGGGTTACGATTTTAGTGTCCATCCTTTAGGCTTCAAGCAAGAGTGCTTGTCCAGCGGAAATACTTGGTAAATAATCCTTTGGTTGTTCCTTGGTGCTCCTCAGTATTGTTACATTTAGATTATGTATATTAAGACTACTTAATTGAAGATATAATTGTCTATTAATGTTTATTATCAAATACTTTAACCCACAAAACTGTAGGCCAACAAATGATTATTGTTAAATTGGAATAAATAATTAAAGCCATATAATTGCTAATGAAAAGTGATTCGTATTTGATAGATGTATTGATAGTACATAACTATATTATGCGTATTAAAATAGATAATTGAATATATAATTGTCTACTATCGGTTATTATTAGATATTAAAAACCAAAAAATTGTTTGCCAATAAATAGCAATAATTTCTTGAAACCATATATTAGTTGAATAGATAACTAATTACGACTGAGCCTATTCTAGAAGTGACCACCCCAAGCGGAGTTCAACAAGTTTGAATTCAGAGTTTTCTTTCTCCTAGACTGGTTTTATAACCAAGTTTCAATAGTCCAGTCTGCCCTACTATTTACCCATAGCTAGAGGGAGAGTAGTTGGATTCACACCTTTCCCAAGGGTATTAGCGCTGTGTGAAATATAGCTTCGTCCAGAATTTGAACTCGGATCGACGAGTCCAGTTCATACGACTCTAATCATTAGACCACGCGCCTCCAACTGATATAATAATTAGTTTTAAACAGGAATACTTAAAACCTTATAAGGATATGCAAATTATTAACATTAGATAAGAATACGTGATATCATATAAATAAATCTGAGGGATGACCTATTGGCGGTATCAGCTGGACAGCGAGGGAGTCTACCCCCTTTCCATACGCGCTGGACTAGGGTGATTGTTTTTGCGCCCCTTACTCTGTGGAGCTACCCCTTTACTGCACAGATCCAACCAGTGTTTATCATGGTTTGAGTAAGCCAGGGCCGGATTAGAACCCGGAACCTTGTGCTTCCCAGGCGGAGTCTTTATAGATTGAGCTAAACCTGTCCCTTGATAGCATGTAGTGATTTACTAAGCTTAGATGTGGCACAAGGCCAGATGTATGGGGTTCCCAATTAGAATCGAACTCTCTAACAATGGTCGGCGAATCAAGATTGCTAATCATTACACCACGTGAGGCGCCCGCCTCCTTGATATCATATACCTGTGCGTAAACTAAATCTTAAGAAACACCTACAACAAAAATGAAAATATAAATGGACATTGTACGCGTATTTCTAAATTCTAAGCATAAAATAACCTTAGACGGGTTGACATGCCGTTAAAATCAATCGTCATGCCCAGGACACTGGACTCTGGTTAATCAATCAACCAAAGTTAGTTTCACCATAGGATTTCTTTTTAATCTTAAATTTTTAATCATTTCTCCTTCTACATTCACTCTCTCTCTCTCTCTCTCTCTCTCTCTCTCTCTCTCTCTCTCTCTCTCTCTCTTATTTTTTTATTTCTGTTTTTTTTTTTCTTCTTTCACCTGTTTCTCCTTCTCCATTCTCTCTCTCTCTCTCTCTCTCTCTCTCTCTCTCTCTCTCTGTCCCTCTCTTATATTTTTTCTGTTTTTCTTTCATTCTTTCCTTTTTTCTTCTTTCACGGTTTCTCCTCCATTCACTCTCCCCCCTCTCTCTCTCTCTCTCTCTCTCTCATTTTTTTCTTTGATTCTCTTGCTCTTCTATTCCTTCTTTCACCCCTGTTACTCCCACTCTATTCACTGATCCCCTCCTCTCTCTCTCTCTCTCTCTTTTAAAAACTTTTATGAGTGTCTCACCATAGCACAGTGGTTTGCAAGACTAATTATACAAGGCCTGACTGTTGCAAAGAGGTTAATCTTCAAGTGTATCGTATATATATTTACTAACGCTTCCGCACGAGCAGGATGTGACACAAGGTCAATTTCTCAAGCAGAAAAGAATCTGAATTCAGACTCTTCCTTCTAGACTGTTTACCTAGCCATGATTAAAGAACCCAATGCGCCATACTATTTGTCCATAGCTGGAGTAGGAGTAAATGGATACATACCTGGTATTTACATGTACCCCACTTGTACACGATACGACACAAGGCCTTTTTACGTGGGACCAGCCAAAAGCCGAGACTCATGGGTGGTAGGTAGAAAAATTGCACCGATCCCTTCAGCATTCCCCCAAAGGGGGCGCCTCAGACGCTGGGCAATAAACCCAATCCTGCCCCTTTATGTCAAGGGGTGCAGGTATTGCCTGGAGGGATGGCCCTCTGGGATCGACGCTATTAATTTAACACCTCACCGGTCCAGAGGCCGAAGCTCACTGGACCCCCGCCCCGAAGGACGGGTTGGAAATGCATGATTTAAATAGATTCATACCTTCCCCAAGTGTATTAGCGCCATGTGAAATGCAAACAGCTTCGTCCAGGATTTGAACCCGAGTCGACGCGTCCATTTCCTACGACGAGATAACCATTACACCACCAAAACAAAGTGTATCGTATATAACATTTTGATTTCGGCACCCGACACTAAAATGAGGGCCTTAAAATATTCACCCCAACGTGCTATTGATTTAGCTTTAACAATAATTAGGCAAATACGCCTAAATTGTTTTTTTTTATCATTAAAATACATCAAAGAAAAGCATATTGAAAAGAACAGTGCACCAATCTAATAAAATAATTATCAGCCAAAATAGGACGTTATGTCAATGAACTCGCCGAATACGATCTCCCAAATGAATTAACACGTGACTAATCTATTATTCATTAATATATTAAAGAGAAGATGTCTGCATAAAATGTCTTATCATTGAATATATTATTTGTTCAGAAATGATATAAAACAGATACACAGCTATTCACGTCACTGAACGTGTGAATATGCTTATGTGTGTTGATAAACATTTAACAGTCTTCATTTTCTCGCTTTTTTCTGATGCAATATATTTCTGTCACAGAGAGTATAAAAAATACAGGAATCCAAGAATTGCGTGTAGTTAACGTAGAAAGTTTTGATGACGAAGCACTTGCCAATTGTCGAATTCTGATTGGTTAAACAAGCAGGGACATTTGGAACTTTCAGTTTGAAGTTTCACTGTAGAACTAAGCAGTTGCATGGTCAGACGTAAGGTGTGTGTCTGTCTCCCAAGGCATTTTTAATTGGATAACATTTTTTAAAAAGACTCATGAGAAAAAAATAAGGATTTCTAGTGTTATCAGTACAAAACTAGAAATGCCCACAAGGCAAGATATCCTCCAGCTGGCCCAACATCAGATGCAATAACCAGATTCCAGCCTCAAAAACAACAACATAGAAATAGTAAATATTGAAACGCTATCACTCCTTTCAAAATAGATCCATTATGTTTACAAGAGGTTTATTCACAATAGGTTTATTCACAGTTCTTTTAACAGATAAATACCATAAATGTATAAATAGGTGTATTTATTCCTGTACAAAACATACTTTTTTTAACAAATATTGAATAAAGTCGAATTTCGAAATAGATAATAATTACTAACCCATTGGTAGTATATCTCATCTAATAAAAGTGATAATAGACGCCTAGTAAATGCACAGACTGCTATTTATAGATTATCGAATGTAGGAAATCGGATCTGGCAAATAAGATGAAAAGGAAATTATTCCAAGTTGTTTTCGTATCAGTAATACTGTATGGCTGCACCATTTGGACTTGTAATGGGCATGGCCGATCCCCGCGACGTAAACAGCAAAGAATCACCATGCTGTGCATGAAAGACACGAACGGCACGAGGTGTAATTAAATAACGCTAGGCGAACAGTAATAAAAAGCAGGCAGTTGTTCACACTGAGGCAGTGTTGCATATACATACACATTAACTCATGTTGGGTACATAGACAACTTTTCTTTTACTGAAGAGAGGGGAGAGATGACACAGTGTTGAACAACTAGCCTGCTTTTATTACTGTGTCGCCTGTAGCCGTTATTTAATTTACACCTCGCTGCCGTTCGTCGTCTTTCATGCACAGCCTTTGATTCTTTGCCCTTACGTTCCGGGATGCCATGGCCCATTACATATCCAAATTGCAGCCATAACCAGTATTTACTGATATCGAAAACAACTCTGAATTATTTCCTTTTCATCTATTTGCCAGATCGATTTCCCTACATTCGATATCTTAAAATACCACTTGTGCATGTTACTAGGCGTCTATATCACTTTTATTTAGATGAGATATTACTACCAATGGCGTTAGTAATTATTAATCTATTCGAAATTCGACTTTATTCAATATTTTTAAAAAAAAGTATGTTTTGTACAGGAATAAATACACCTATTTATTACATTATGTATTTATCTGTGAAAAACTGTGAAATAAACTATTGTGAATAAACCTCTTGTAACATTACTGATCTATTTTGAAAGATGATAGCGTTTCAATATTACTATTTCTATGTTGTTGTTTTGAGGCTGGAATCTGGTTATTGCATCTGATGTTGGGCCAGGCTGAGGATATCTGCCTTGTGCTATTTCTAGTTTGTACTGATAACACTAGAAATCCTTATTTTTTTCTCTCATGATCTTTTAAAAAATGTGTATCCCAAGTAAAAATGCCTTGGAACAGACAACATCTTACGTCTTGGACCATGCAACTGCTTATTTCTAAAGTGAAACTTCCAAACTGAAACTTCCAAATGTCCCTGCCTTGTTTTAACGAATCAGAATTCGACCAATTGGCCAAGTGTTCGTCATCAAAAACTTCTACGTTAACTACACGCAATATCTGATCCTGTATTTTTTATCCTCTCTGTGACAAATATTATTGCATCAGAAAAAGCGAGAAAATGAAGACTGATAAAATGTTTATCACACACACATAAGCATATTCACACGTTCAGTGACGTGAATAGCTGTTTGTATCTCAGTTTTATATCATTTTGAACAAATAATAATTCAATGATAAGACATTTTATGCAGACATCTTCTCTTTAATATATTAATGAATAATAGATTAGTCACGTGTTAATTCATTTTGGGAGATCGTATTCGCCGAGTTCATTGACATAACGTCCATATTTTGGCCTTATAATTATTTATTAGATTGGTGCACTGTTCTTTTCAATATGCTTTTCTTGATGTATTTAATATAAAAAAAACATTTAGGCGTATTTGCCTAATTATTGTTAAAGCTAAAACAATAGCACGTTGGTGAATATTTAGCCCTCATTTTAGTGTCGGTGCCGAAATCAAAATTTATATACGATACACGTTTTGTGGTTTGTAATGGTTATCTCGTCTTAGGAAATGGACGCCTCGACTCGGTTCAAATTCCTGGACGAAGCTGTTTGCATTTCACATAGCGCTAATACACTTGGGAAGTATGAATCTATTTTAAAGCATCGTGCATTTCCAACCCGTCCTTCGCGCGGGTCCAGTGTGCTTCGGCCTCTGACCGTATTTAAATTAATAGCGTCGATCTCAGAGCCCATCCCTCCAGCAATACCTGCCCCCTTGACTTAAAGGGCAGGTTGGTTTATTTGCCCATCGTCTGAGGCCGCCCCCTTTGGGGAATGCCGAAGGATCGGTGCAATTTTTTCTACCTACCACCCATGAGTCTCGGCTTGTGGCTGTCCCACGTAAAAAGCGCTTTGTCGTATCGTGTACAAGTGGGGTACATTTAAAATACCAGGTATGTATCCATTTACCTCCTACTCCAGCTATGGACAAATATATGTATGCGCATATGGGCTCTTTAATCATGCTAGTAAACAAGTCATAGCAGAAGGAGAGTTGAATTCAGATTCTTTTCTGCTTGAGAAATTACCTGTGGTCACATCCTGCTCGTGCGAAGCGGAGTAAATATATATACATACACTTGAAGATTAACCTCTTTGCAACAGTCAGGCCTTGTATAATTAGTCTTGCAAACCACTGCTGTGATATTGTTGAGACACTCATAAAGTTTTTAGAGAGAGAGAGAAGAGAGAGGAGGAGGGATCAGTGAAATAGAGTGGGAGTAACAGGGGTGTGAAAGAAGGATAGAAGAGCAAGAGAATTAAAGAAAAAATGAGGAGAGAGAGAGAGAGAGAGAGGGGGAGTGAAGCGGAGTGGAGAAACCGGTGTGAAAAGAAGAAAAAAGGAAAGAATGAAAGAAAACAGAAATAAAATATAGAGAGGACAGAAGAGGAGAGAGAGAGAGAAGAGAGAAGAGAGGAGAAATGGAGAAGGAAAAACAGGGTGAAAGAAGAAAAAAAAAAAACAGAAATAAAAAAATAAGAGAAGAGAGAGAGAGAAGAGAGAGAAGAGAGAAGAGAGAGAGAAGAGAGTGAATGAAAGAAAAGATTAAAAATTTAAGATTAAAAAGAAATCCTATGGTAAAACTAACTTTGGTTGATTGATTAACCAGAGTCCATGTCCTGGGCATGACGATTGATTTTAACGCATGTCAACCCGTCTAAGTTATTTATGCTTAGAATTTAAGAAATACGCCGTACAATGTCCATTTTATTTTCTTTTGGTATAGTTTTCTTAAATTTAGTTTACGCACAGGTATATGATATGAAGGGGGCGCCTCACGTGTGTTAATATTAGCAATCTTGATTCGCAGATCATTGTTAGTGAGTTCGATTCTAATTGGAACCCCATACATCTGGCCTTGTGCCACATCTAAGCTTAGTAAATCACTACATGCTATCAAGGACAGTTTAGCTCAATCTATAAAGCATCCGCCTGAAGCACAAGGTTCCGGTTCTAATCCGCCCTGGCTTACTCAACGCATGATAAACACTGTTGGATCTGTGCAGAGAGGGCAGATCCACAGAGTAAGGGCGCAAAAAACAATCACCCTAGTCCAGCGCGTATGGAAAGGGTTAGACTCCCTCGCAGTCCAGCTGATACCGCCAATAGTCATCCCTCAGATTTATTTATATGATATCACATTCTTATCTAATGTTAATAATTTGCATATCCTTAAAAGTTTAAGCATTCATATTTTAAAACTAATTATTATATCAGTTGGAGCGCGTCGTCTAATGATTAGAGTCGTATGAACTGGACTCGTCGATCCGAGTTCAAATTCTGGACGAAGCTACATTTCACACAGACTAATACCCTTAGAAATGTATGAATCCAACTTCTCTCCTTCTAGCTATGGTAAAATAGTAGGCAGACTGACTATTTAAACTTGTTAGGAAACCATCTAGAGAAAGAAAACTCTGATTCAAACTTGTTGAACTCCGCTTGGTGTCACTTCTAGAATTAGCTCAGTTATAATTAGTTATCTATTTTAACTAATATATGTTTCAAAGAAATTATTGCTATTATTGGCAAACAATTTTGTGTTTTGAATATCTAATAAATAACCGATAAGACAATTATATATTCAATTACCTATTTTTAATACGCCATAATATGTTATTATACTATCAATACATCTATCAAATACGAATCACTTTTTCATTACAATTATATGGCTTTAATATTTATTCCAATTAACAATAATCATTGGTTGGCCTACAGTTTTGGGTTTAAGTATTTGATAATAACATTAGTAGACAATTATATCTCAATTAAGTAGTCTTAATATACATTATCCAAAAGTGACAATACTGAGAGCACCAAGGAACAACCAAAAAGATTCTTTACCAAGGATTCTGCTGGACAAGCGCTCATGCTTGAAAACTAAGGGATGGCCACTCTAAATCGTAACACCCAAACCTTAAAACCCTAGATGAGTGCCCTTTCCTAGACATTAAACCAGTTCTAATCTGTCTGGAGTGTTGTACCTGTTATCGACCCTTATATCGTTAATAGTTTGAAAATTAGTTTTTACTAGCAAATATAAGCACCCTCCGGGTGAAAGTACTTAGTTTTAATATAAAAATATCATATTAAATTAGAAAGGCTAATGAAACTGAATAAGAATGCAGATGAAAAGATTTGGAACAGAGGGTTATGATTGAAAAATAGAACAACTTGAAACTAACTCTCCATCATTTCCCTTACTCCCGTCTTCATTGGTAAATTTCCTAATTTAACTGTTTAGTTAAAATAGAAGTAAATAATAAAATTAGTTCTTTCTCTTGTTAATGGATTTCTTTTAGATTTATCCCCGAGAATTTTGCTCATATTCGATAAGATAAAACCAAACAATTAGAAATCAATAATACTAAGCATATATTTTATTAAAATCAAATTTTTAATATCAATATGCAACAAAATTAGCCTTCCCATTCACACTGTAAACCGCTATTTCGTTGTATATATAAATACAAGTTGTAGTTATTAGTATGTATACATGGTCAACAATTAATAATGTAAAAACAATTATTAATTAGTTAGTTTAAATAAAAAATAAAATCATGGAGAATGTGATGTAAATAACAAAGGAATTGTGACTTGTATAGTATATAGTTTCGGTTACAGACAGACAAACCCACAATCTCGATATAATAAAGATATATATGTTAAAAATTTGTTTAAAAATATCCAATCTTAAAACTATACCTTAAAAACAAAACCAACCAGGTTGCGTTACCTAATAAACCGAAAATTATGATAAACTATAAACTTAGAAATATCATTTGAGTTATAGCTGAGCGGAAAAGAATTGTTGCTCTTTGTTCCGGAAGATTTGTCTATTTAATTTTTATAGATGGCTTTTTAAAATATTTTTGTTGCTCTAAATTGCGATAAATTGCAGGTAGCATTTTTTCCCGTTTTACATTGATAATCTCGAAACCATAGATTTTGAAAACCATAGGATCGTTGGTATCGCCGTGTTTCAGTCTATATTCGGTGAGAATGGTTTTAAACATGTTTTTTTTTCTTTCTAAAATTCTAAATGAAAATGCCCAAGGCCACAGGCGTGCTGGTAGAAATAACTAAAAACAATCTGCAGGAGAATGTTCTCACTTGCGCAAGTTTGAAAAGGGTTTTTCGAGATATTACGCCCTTTTGCCAACATTTTATATAAGAGTTTTTTTTTTTTCTCTTTTTATTTAATCAGCAGAAAATCATTTCCAATGTCTCACACTCCCTTACTCTTTCTCTCTCTCCACCGATGTCCACCTATCAATCTATCTATCTATCTCTCAATCAACACACACACACTCTCTCTCTATCTATATATCTATCTATCAATCTATCTAACAATCTATCTATCTCTCAATCACTATGTCTCTCTCTCTCTGTCTCTCTCTCTCTCACTAGATGTTGTCTATCAATCTATCTATCTATCTCTTAACCACTCTCCCCCCCTCTCTCTTTATTATATATATATATATATATATATATATATATATATATATAAAGATTTATCATAGTCTGTTCATTTCTATCTATCCATCTCAGTCTGTTCATTTCTATATATGTCTACCTACCCTAGTCTATTAATATCTATGTATCCTATAGTATTCATATGTATGTATGTATGTATCTATCATCCCTGTTCAGATCTATCTATCTCTCCCCCCTCTTTCTCTCTCTCTCTCTCTCTCACTATAATATATATGTATATAAATATATATAATATATATAATTATTATATATACATCATATATATATCCACATTATAAACACGCACAACACATACAGACACAAACACACGCAAAGATATATATATATATATATATATATATATATATATATATATATATATATAATTAATATAAGGTGTGCGAAATCAGCGGTGTACGCTAGCAGTAGTATGTATAAAGTATGCTTGGAGAGAGAGTTTGAAAAATTGAAAAGGTTAAAAATAGTAATAATGAATTTTACTGAGAATACGAATAACGTGTGAATAACTGACCTGCTTCTGATAGGTACGAACGGGCGTAAGAGGGAAAGGGTTGAGAGAAGGATTATGCATAAGTAGATGGACGCAAGAGTTTAGTAGTCTAGACTGAGTGTTTGTGTGAGAACAGATGAGATATGCGTCTGTCATCAAAACATTTTTGGGCTTGAATAAAATAAATGAACTCTGAAAAAAAAAAAATTCAACGAGCTTTTTGTGTTAATAAAGATTTACAATGGATGCTTGAACTGAAAGAATCCAAAAGAACCCACACCTAGTTTCAGTTAAGATAGAATTACCAACCAACCCTACAATGTAGAATTATCCCCCCAATATTCATAGAAACAATACAATACTCATCGTCCCAGTGGGATTCTAACTACCGTCGAGTTAACAGACAAAGAATAACATGCAAGCTGTAACTTAAATACAGTCCTTGCATGCTGCTGCATAGTGCAGACTGATGGCTGAAAGTGGTTCTTTATCCATATCTTTACTCACCCAGAAAACATCAGCCAATCAAACCCAGAAGATGAACTTGCCAGGTTTCATAATGAATAACCCAAAGCTGTATATAAAACCACCTACAACATTCTATGATAGTTTTGCATTCAACTTGTAACAGAGCTGAATACTTGACACAAAATCCAACCTACAACAGACCCAGCACTACCCAGCTACCCAGCTAGTCCGACTCAGAATAGCAGATACCCAGATAGACGACCGTTGAGTAAACAGATGAGTACAAGGATCCTGTTCCATGCATCAGCTTCTTTGGATTCGTTGGATTGATTCCATTTCTGTTCTGATTCGTCATCACTGGTGAAGTTTATTTCATTTCCAGGACCATTCAGTCTCGTTTTCATTCTCACCTGTAAAATAAAGGTGCTCCACATTCCCCAGAGCTCCAGAACTGACCTCACTTCAGATAGATTTAACGTTATTCCCAGGACATGAAAAAACCTCAGCCACCGCCTTCTAGAACATATATGATAAAAGGATTGAGGCAGTCATAAAGCAATAGGATGCAAGGTGAATAATACTAGGGCTTTACTTGACAAACCGATTGATTGGAGGGCCTCTCCAACCGACCGTCTAGTCTAATTAAGGTTCGAAGTGGAATGTTCCCTGTCATGACTGCTCATATACCAGAATTCCGCTTAAGCATTACTCGTTGCCACTCAGGCCAATAGGTGCCCCATTAGGGGTTTACCTCTGCAGAGGGGCAGTCGGTATATTCTAAAACCCTAGCCAACAGGGCTAATGATAAAAGATATAAGAAGATAGACATTGGGTATTGATAAGAATAAGAATTGACGATTTAACAAAATGTCTTTATCATCTACAATTCTATTTTCTATAGAAAAATGTGAAAAAGTGTAAAAAAATCAGTCTAATCCAAATAGTAAAATTAGTCGACCTATGCGTATAAGCCGAACAGCGAGAGTCTATCTTCTTTTCAAGACGAGAAAGGCATGCTGTTACTAACTCTTGAACAACAAATTATATACGCCCATTAGCTATCTGGGGATGACAGGCATAACATTTGAATACATGCATTCATATCTTATGAATCAAAAACGGAATGATCCATTATTTATCTGAGGTGTGAGAGGGTATAACATTTGAACACTTGCATTCATATCTCAGAATCAAAATGGAATGGTCATTATTTATTTGAGCTGATGACACACCTACCACTTTCAGATTCCCCACTTTACCGAACAGATCCAAGCTGAGTTGCGAGGTCGGTATCGAACACGAACCTTGTGTTCCTTAGAGCACCGATTTCTTTTTCTTTCTTTTTCATTATACCGAAATATTTTCGTTTTTCATCCATTTCTGATTTTTTTCTTTACTCATTTTTGCTTGTTATCAATCACGATATAAGATATCAAAAAAAAAAGTACAGGATAAGTAAACAAAACAGAGTTCTATAATTTATTCGCAATATCATCGAGGTATATCACGTGTGTCTAATAATAGTTCAACGAATCTAAAACAAGTGACCTGGAGTAATGGCAAATACCAACGTACGATCTACTATTCGCATAGGTTTCTTCATATCTCTTCAGTATAAAAAATGAAAAGCAATTGTGCACTTTAACATTAAGTCAGTTATTTTATCATTTCGTGAAAAGGGTAATCTATTTCAGAACAAATTAATATAAGTTCATTAATTATATATAAAGGTTTCTTACTAGAAAGAGTTTATTGTTGGCTACATTTATATGTACATAGCGAATAATACGCTCGCGCCAACTTATTTATACATAGAACCTCAAAGTGAAATAATAAGTGACTGCACACACCCGCAACACACACACACAGAAGCATGCACACATACAGACAGACAGACAACATAGACACACAGAACATACAACCACACACAGAGAAATAAATACACACACATGTAGACATTATACATGCATATATATCATTCAGACGACAGACAGACAGACAAACAGACAAACGCATATAGAGAATACGTAAACACATTATATGAAGAAAGTAAATCCATGAATATATTAAAAGCAATGAACGTGATCATGAGTAATTATAATATATATATAATATATATATATATATATACTCATAGATCACGTTCATGCTTTATATATAGATATAATATAATATATATATATATATATATATATATATATATATATAGTAAATGAAGAAAAAACTCTAAACTTCTTCATTACAATAATTATTTCAACCGTATTAATACGCATCTTCAGGTAATCACAAGAACATGACTCTTACTTATGTTAATGAAGCAAGTTTAGAGTTTTCTTCATTTACTAAATATCTTGCTCTGTCCTTTTACTCACTGGTATTAGGTACATTGAGCTCTTCCTTATGTCTACCTGCATCAGCTTGGTTAAACCCACACATGAAAGACCCTAACTACGGAAAAAAAACTATATATATATATATATATATATATATATATATATATATATATATTGAATTAGACGAATTGAAGATAGCGTACCGGAAAACTGGCATCACTAATACCATTAAATCTGAGTCTACATGATTCTAACTTTGCATATTTTCGACCACCGTATTGACACTGTTTATTTATACATCAACCAAACATATATATATATATATTGTGTGTATGTGGTTGTTTGTGTGTGTTGTGTTGTGTGTTGTAGAGATAGAGAGAGAAAGAGAGGAAGAGAGTAAGTAGACAAACACGGATGTGTAGAAGAGGATGTTTATTGTATGTAGTGATGTCGACGTTGTAACGTTTCGGTCTGTTAGACCTTCTCCAAGACTTTAGGATAGATAGTGTTTGGTTATATGTGTGTATGGTGGATGGCATAAGAATTAATTTTGAGTTTGATGTTTTATATATATATTATATATATATATATGGGAAAGTATTTGGAATGGATTTTACAATTAACATTCTGTGTTTGCTTGAATATTTGTGTACATTTTGGTTGTAGTGTTAAGAGGATGGGGTATAGAAAGATTTTTTAATCGTATGTTTGTGTATGTTTTATTATTATTATTAGAGTTTTCACATCAGCGTTAGCTGATGTCTTTCACTGGAGTCTGATGACAGCAAGTCTCCTCAGTCTCCAGGACTTTAATGAGTATTCTGGCAGATTGCAGTATGCAGTGTTCTGAATGGTTTCAATCCTTCCTCTGATTTCCCAAACATTCCAGACCCTTTTCCAATCCTTTTGGACTGTTCCAAGTGCGCCAACTACAATGGTTCACCTTCACTTTCATATTCCATAACTTTTTTATTCTCTGCAAGTCCAGATATAGTCTATTTTTTCATTTTCCTTTAGCTTCACCCTGTGATCTGCTGGCACTGCAAAAATCCACCATGCAAGTTCTTTCTTTTTGGTTTATCAACACAGGTCTGGTATCTTGCTGTTAAGGTGATCCGTTTTTATTTCAAAGTCGCAGAGAATTTATGCTTCTTTCTCAAAACAGATTCTGGATTATGCATATACCATTTTTTTGCATGGTCAAAATTAATTTTTTTACATAATCCCAGTGATCACCTTCCAACCCAGTCTTATATATTATTATTATTATTATTATTATATTATTATTATTATTATATCACATACCATATAATTATATATTTTATTATCATATATATAATGTATGGGCATGCATATGCATACATAGACAGACATACTCACGCACACACAGACATATAACATTACACACATATACGCATTACAAAGTATTACAATATACAAAGGATGGATTTATTTCTAGATGAAATTAGTCAACATTTAAACGTTTCGTTTCTTAGGGTTTTTTTTTTCATAAAAACCTTCTCTGAACAAAGATGTTTGTCCAAAATGTTGTTTCAAATGAAAACGAAAAATATGAAATATTAAAATAAAAATGTTACTCATACCGTTAGCAAATTTCTCTCAGAAAAAACGTGTCGTAAACTGTTATTCAATTTTAATCTCCTCTTCCTGTGTGTGTGG
>CM042155.1:18291376-18356376 GCA_023376005.1 Doryteuthis pealeii
AAAAAAGAAGAGAGATCCTCCAAAAATTATCGGCTAAAAAAGCCATAATCAAATAAACACATTGTTTATTTACGTAACTCTCATACATATGTGGGTATTTTGGGCCTCACGTGGTGTAATGGTTTTTTTTTTTTTTTGATAACATGTATAATCCGATGATGAGGTTCGAGTTCAAAAGCTCTGGTGGGTGTGAAGTACACCTTCATCGCCGTTACTCGCACAGGTCAACTCTGATTCAGAAGTGGTACTATCTGTTAGGGTCCCATCTATAGGTGGAATTGATAAAAACGCTTAAAATTGATTAACCAAGTAGAATGAATGAAACAAAAACCCTCTTCGGCATAAAATAATCCCAGGTTTGACTTGCCGTAAAATCTAACTAACCAGCCATCCGGGAGACATGTTTGAGTAATACTCTTACCCGGGTTGCACACCGCTTGAGAAATAATGACCATGCGCCCAAAGGTTGGGCTTCGACTTTGAACTTCTCATGGACAGCAGCGCTATTTAGAATGACAAAACTGACATTTGCGGAAATGATATTCTTACATTTCATATGATAGTTTTAACCCTTTCAATTTCAACTCCTTTTCATTGCATTTCTTCACTGCAGATATCCAACCAGTACCGACAGAAAATGAATTGCAGATAATGCCACCCAGATGCCTCACATTAAGAGATCACATCGCCACAAAGACTTATCATGGGTATGACGTTAAACCGCATTTAGTGTTGAGGTTTCCATTCTGGAATTCTGGGGAGTATGGTGTACCCCTTTATCGCCATTCCTCCAAGGTCAAATCTAACCCGAACTGGTAGTACCTGTTAGGATCCTATCTATGGGTTAGATAGATAAAATTAGTTTTAAAAAGTGTTGAAAATGAGTTCGAAATTAAAATGGGAATACCCAACAAGAATTAGTAAAATAAAATGTCTTCGGCTTACAATAACCCAACAAGGGTTGACATTTAGTATTATTTTTATTATTCGGACTATTGTTCTCATCTTCATTGTTATCTGTACAACGTTTCGGCCGATATGCCCTCTGACCTTCTTCAGGTATTTCTTGTTGGAATCTCGAATTAGCACAGCTTAACACTTGTACCCCAGCTACGGTTAGCGGGATGAGAACAGGATACCCCCGTGGACTGAATAAAGGGATAGGTTCAAATTTCTGTGATGGCTCCCGATTACGACAAGAAGGTTCCCGATTAGACAAGAAGTTCCCGACACAAAATTCCCGAGCCCGACAACAAATACCAGAAGAAGACCGAAGGGCACATCGGCCGAAACGTTGTACAGATAACAATGAAGGTGAGGATAATAGTCTAAATAATACAAATAATAATAATTATCAAGCCACATCTAAAAAAAAAAAATCAGAGAAAGGGTTGAAATGCTGTAAAATAGAACCAACCAAGTAACCAATCCTACAAAGACATCGTGAGATACAGGGTAGGTATATCAAGTGATATATTTTTATTTATTCATTTTTTGTTTATTCATTTTTTTTTTAAAATATCAACTTAATTACAATTTTAACTTATCAAACTGCATTTGAAATATCATGAAATTATTATTACTGAGTCGGGGGTGTTTATGTTGGAATATTTTGGAGATAGAAGGTGTGCTAAAATATACCACCTAAACTTATAGACTAGGCGAGGTCACATGGTTTAAGCCTTCAGCCAATCAACAGCCCAAATGCGTGGCTGGTTGACTACTTAATCACTGATTCTGAGAAGCGTCCATTTTCAATCATTGACGAAGGACATGTAATACTGAGGAGCACCAAGGAGCAACCAAAGGATTCTTAACCAAGGGTTTCCACTGGACAAGCGCTCTTGTTTGAAGCCTATAAAATCGTAACAGTTTAAAACCTTAAATCTTTACCAGTTCTTCGGATTGAGCATTTTCTTCAGTGGCATTGTCCTCTACGCATCAAACTCTACCTGTAACGACAATAAAATCGAGATGTTGATTTTACACAAAAATATTTACTTTGAAAGGTACTAATGCAAGGGAGCCCTGTCGCCTGGGGCTTTAGAATACACCACTGCAGAGGGGTAAGACACCCCTCGATGATTCCGCTAGTTGGTCGTGGGTAGCGATCCGTGACGCTTTAGGACGGAATCCTGGCAGATGTGCTGTTTATGACATGCGAAATTCCACTTTGGCACTTACTTAGGCTAAACGGGTGGTCAGAGAGACCCCCCCCCAATCAAGCGCTGGTCACGTGAAGCCCTAGCACCTATATAATTGTCCTGATTTTATTGCCTTTTTACCATACAGGTGCTAGAAGACAGTGGCTGAGGGTCTTCGTGTCTTGGGTATGACCTTAATCTCTAAATGAGGGTGAGGTTCCAGTTCTGGGGCTATGGGGAATGTGGAGCACCACTTCATCACCATTGCTCCCAAGTCCACTCTGACCCAGAGTGGTATTACTTGTTTGGGTCCCACCTATGGGTTAAATAGAAAATTTGTTTACAAAAAAGTTGGCTTCCAAACTATCACTACAAATCTTTGCCGGCATTAAATGACCCACCGTGGTTGATATGCCGTAAAACAAAGAAAGAAGAAAAAAAAACTAAATCACGGGTGTTTAAAGCATATTTCTATTGTAACTACATTGATAAGTATATTTTTACAAAATAAGTTACCATACTTTCACAGACATGTTTACACCTTACTTCATGAATTAAGAAGGTACTTATTGAATTTTTTTATACGTGATAGACAGTCTGTGAAAAAATATCATATTTAACGAGATGAATTTTGGAAGGATTCCCAAATAGCAAAACACATTACTGTGGTCGATATCTTGTAACTTTGATGACTATACAGCTTGTCATTGAAGGCTGAGCCAATTGAAGACTTTTTAACACAATTGCTAAGAGTGAAATACAAAGTCTGAGTTTGGCTTCGCAATTGAACTATTCCAATAAGGATAAGAGTTATTTTATAAGTAAATTAATAAGGTTTGTTTTGTTTAGTTTTACGGCATATACATATTTACCAACCCCTCCGCACGAGCAGGATGTGACACATGGTCAATTTCTTAAGCGGAGTTTAACGGGTTTGAATTCAGAGTTTTCCTTCTCCTAGACCGGTTGCCTAACCAGGGTTAAAGAGCCCAGTCTGCTCTACTATTTATCCATAGCTGGAGGGAGAATAGGATTCATACCTTTCCCAAGGTTATTAGCGCTAAGTGAAATGCAATTACCATATCCGGGATTTGAACTCGGGGCGACGAGTTCATTTCCCATGACTTTAACAATTACCCCACGCGCTTCCTCTTACGGCATATAAACCTCAGTGGGTCATTTAATCATAATAATGAATTCATTCTTAATGGATACTCAATATTTTTTTATAAACACATTTTTCTTTATAACCCATAGATGGGACCCTAACAGGTACAACAACTCCGGGTCAGAGTGGACCAGGGGGCAATGGTGATAACGGGGTGCTCTTCATTCCCCAAACCTCCAAAAATGGAACCTCACCATCAGATAGAGTTTAACATCATTCCCAGGACATAAAGACCCTCAGCCACCGCCTTCTAGCACATATATGATAAAAAGGTTTGGGCTATGTCATAAGAGCAAAAGGGTCGGGACAATCGTATAGATGCTAGGGCTTGACCTGAATAGCCGATTGATCTGAGGGGGCCTCTCCAATCGCCTGTCTAGCCTAAGTAAGGGCCAAAGTGTAGTGTTGCATGGCATGGACTGCTCATCCACCAGTTTCAATCCTTAAACATCACGGTTCACCACCCACGGCCAACAGGTGGCTCCGTTGGAGGAGTCTTGTCCCTCTGCAGAGATGCAGTCTGTATATTCTAAAGCACCTGCCGGCGGGGCTTAAATTAATAAGGATATTTTTGAACAATTAATTACCTTTTTTTTTTTTTTTTAGATATTTGACCATTTCCTACATCCTATTCATTATAGGAATCGGGTTCGATCCACCGTGGATGCCATAATATTCAGGTCTTGTGTTCGTAGATAACGGGTTGGGTAAAAATGAAATAAGACGTCTCATCGTGGTGTAACTGTTAAGAAGTTAGTCTCACAGATCCATTACTACGTAATAGTGAGTTCAATCCTCGCTGGGTGCACTATAATTGTGAAATTGTGGTTAAAAAGAAAAAAGGGCAATAAATAAGAATAATGGTTAACAAGCTAGTCTCACAGAAAAAATGTAAATATGAATGTAAAAAGAACACCCTTCTCTAACCTCTAGACATATACTAACCTTAAACATTCTACCCATGGTGAACGGTTTGAATAAATGCATACTTGCGACCAGGGCTTTGAAATAGTAACCCAAAACTCCGGCTTCTCTATTTTTGATATCTCCGACTCCAACTCCGAATGATTTTATTGTTATTAATTCATAAATATAAAACCATATATTTAATGAGTTTGCACTGTATAAATATACAGAGTAAACTAGGTCCGTATGAAATGCAAATTCAACTGGAGTCTGTATAGTTTTATCCACTCCGACTCCGGTGATACTTCAGTTGCTTCCAACTCCGATTCTGACACCATGAATCACACTTCGATTTCACACTTCGACTCCTTAACCCTACTTGTGACCTTGTGTACTTGCGACCTTGTGTCACATCGTAAGCGTGGCAAACATGTTAGGTAAATATCTATTCCTTCTTATATGAATTATGAGGTTACTTATTAAATTTTTAATACCTGAGAGACCTTCTGTGAAAAAGAAATTATTTAAGTAGATGAAGATTGGAAGAAATTTATTGTCACATTACAGAATATAATATAACAAAGCATACAGTATAATGTGAAAAACTTTCTTTAAGAAATGAATGTTCGAAGTTGGCAGAGAAGTATCTCACAAAATCACCACCCCCATTTTCCAATTTACTATTTTTCTTTTTAGATTATCATATATATTTTTTTCTTTTTTTAATTTTTAATATGCCAATAAATATTAAATCTGTCAGATTTTCATTGATTATTAAATCTAGCTCGACGTCTTCGCTTGAGAAAATTGAAAGTGAAAATTTATTAACGTCATGCTCTCTGATTTTGTTAAAAATCGTATATAAGATATTCTTGCGTCAGAGAAATATTGCAAATTAAAGTAGCGTGGTTTTCCCCCCTTTTCTCTCTTTTGTAATCTCTATTCGTGTATAGTTTTCATATTGATTACGTGTGGCACAAGGTCATTGAGAAGAAATAAAAAGTAAAAAAAAAAATGGTCTGCTACAGCTATCACTAAAGTGCGTGGGCGTGCTGAATAGGATGCCTTTTATTTTTTAGTATTATGAGCAACAATGTATCATTTGCCGAGTGAATAGCATATTTACTTATTATACCCGAGATCAAATCCTGACCGAGGATGTTTTCATTTCACATAGCTCTAATAACCGTGGAAAAGTATGCATCCACTTATTCTCCCTCCAGCTATGTATAAATAGCAAGACAGATCGGACTATTTAACCTTGGTTAGGAAACCAGTCTAGGAGAAGGAACACTTAGGTTTCAATCCTATTAAACTATGTCTATAAATTGACCTTGTATCACACCCTGTGGAAAGGTTGGTACATATATATTTACTTATTAGGAGGCGCGTGGTGTAATGGTTACCGTCGTAAGAAAAGTACTGGTCGACACGAGTTCAAATACTGGACGTGGCTATTTGCATTTCCCTTTGGAAAAGTTGTACATCCAGCTATTCTCTCTCAATCAATGGGTAAATAGTTGGAGAGACTGGGCTCTTTAACCTTGGTCAGATAACCAGTCTAGAGGAAGGAAAACTTTGAATTCAAACATGTTAAACTCCACTTAAGAAATTGACCCTGTGCCACATCTTACCCATGTGGAAGGGTTTGATAAATATATATATAAGCCCTAGCACTTATATGATTGTCCCGACGCTGTTACTCTTATGACAACCCCAACTTCTTTATCATATGTTTGCTAGAAGGCGGTGGCTGAAGATCTTAGAATCCTGGGCATGATATTAAACTGTATCTAGTGGTGAAGTTCCAATTCTGAAGTTATGGGCAGTGTAGGCTACTTTTTCATCGCTGTTGGTCCCAGGTCCACTCTGACACGGAGTGGTAGGGTCATATATGTGGGTTAAATTGGGGAAAAAGAGGTTTGAAAAAAGATACCCAACACGAATGAATATAACAAAATGTGTTCGGCATAAAATAACCCAACGAGGGTTGTTACATGATTAGAGAGGCTTTGGATAATTTAGTTTCGAAAAAAAAAAGGATCAGTTTTAGTTATAATAAAATGAGTGATATAGAAGGAAAGAAATAATCAGAAAAAAATATTGTGAAAGAAAGAACTGATTTGGAATGCATTTGTTTAAAATGTTTGTTTAAATTCCATCAGAGAATTGCTGGGGTTGAATATTTTCGGGAGAATCATGAACACTGGCCAGAGTAATGTCGGATTGTTTGGCTAAAATTCCAGTGTATCAATATGACAAATAGAATTAGAATATGACATAAGAAAATAATCAACTGATTATCGGTAAATTATAAAAGAAGGTTTGAATTGTCGAAGGGGAAGAGAGCAAACGATCTCAGACAACGAACGATCTATTGAAGAGATACGCGACGCCAGCTGAATGAGCTTATAGGAAAAAAAATCCTTTCTTTCTTCTTCTCCCAAACTGACAGCTGAGGGCGAGGTTTGCCAGCTTAGGGTATCTAATTTAAGCGATTCTGTTATTGTAACGTTCTTTCCATCTCTCACTGCGTCAACAACTATTACTAGATTTGTCACGGCTTAAATAAACATTCATTGACAACAAGTTGCGGATTGTTTTTAATCGACACGAGTTTCCACGGACTTAGTTGAAGGGACATTTCCACGCAAGAAGAAACGGGCCCACACATGATAAAACAGAAGACTCATTACGTCACAGGGTGACATGATGCAAAATCCAACCATCCAAACAAAAAAAAACAAAAAACAAATAGACCAAACTGTATGAGATCTTTATCTAAGTTATCAAATGATATTCGACTAACAATAGATCGTTTTAGGATATCTGTTAAAAATAACATACACTTTTAGATTGATAAACTGCACAACTTCTTCTTCACCCCCGGTTGCATGACTTCATACCATCCGAACCCATGCTGTATAAACCACATACAAAGTGGATAGCTCTCTCTCTCTCTCTCTCTCTCTCTCTCTCTCTCTCTCTCTCTCTCTCTCTCTCTCTCTCTCTCTCTCTCTCTCTTTACTCTTTTCTTTTCTTTCTTGGTTTCCCCTTCTCTCGATTTCTTCATTAATGGTTTCTCCTCAGTCGGTAGAGCGTTCGGCTAGAAACCACAAGGTTCCTAGTTCGATACCGGTCCTCACCAACTCAGCGTTTGAGTAGCACAGGGATCTGTGCGGTAAAGTAAAGAGCTGATGGTAGATGTGGCGCTCCACCTCAGACGCGAAAAACAATCTCCCTGGTCTAGCACCATTGAAAAGGGGATAGACTCTCTCGCTGACTGGCTTATACCGACTTCAGGCCGCCCCGACGACTTTACTTACTTACTTACTATATATAATGCAATCTTTCCCGCTCTCTCATACTCTCAGTCCTTCTAAGTTTACCCACAATCTCAATTTCCTTATTCATAATATCACTCTGTATACAGCAATCACCCCTCTCCATTTTCTTCTGTCTTTCTCTATCCCTTTTAGTCTACTCCCTCACTGAATTTCTTCATAAATTCGATCTCTCTGTACCATGCAATTTCCATTACTGAAATAGATTTATGTAAGCGATATTTTCGGTTGGATACTATTTTTATCTGTTGCGTATGCCTGAAATTTCGGTCTTAGGGAGAAAGAGTCAAATATAGAGAATAAGAAAATATTAATATAGCAAACGTTGAAAGCCTTTTTTGATTCTAATAGAAGGATAAGGCAGCTTTAAAAAGAGATAGTTGTGCTTTGAAGCAAAATATGGGTGGGTTTAATGATCACAATCCTGTGCATTTTAGGATATTCGATATATAGATAGAGATAAACAGATATGAACAAACTTAGACAGATAGATTCAAACATACATAGATAGATATGAAAAACTGGGATAGATAGATACGAACAAAATGAATGTATATTAACGAACATACATTCAAGTATTGAGAAAAATATAAATCCATATAAAATTATAAAAATTAAAATATGGAGTTATTTTTCAATCACCCTGTATATCAAGGAACATACATTAAAGAATTTAAAAAAATGTAAGTAAAGTCGTCGGGGCAGCCTAATGTCGGTATGAGCCATACAGAGAGAGAGTCTATCCCCTTTTCACTAGCACTAGACCAAGGAGTTTATTTTAGCGTCTGAGGTGGAGCGCCACACCTACCATCAGCTCCTTACTTTACCGCACAGATCCCTGTGCTACTCATACGCTGGCGAGGGCCGGTATCGAAATAGGAACCTTGTGGTTTCTAGCCGAACGCTCTACCGACTGAGCTAACCCGGAAATATAAAGTTTAAAATAGGGAGTTGTTAAATAGGGAGTCGCCCTGTCGGCTTGGGCCCGTAGAATAGGCCGACTGTATTCCATGCAGAGGGGTAAGACCCCCACCCCCCCAAAATAATGGATGTCTTGGACATGACATTAAACTTGTCCAACCAAAATACCGACTCACTAACTTGTATTGCATTGTATTGTATTTTTTTAATTAACAAAAAAGTCAACATTTTGATATAAAGTGGTGGTGAAAGCCCACTCATACTTATAGACTCGGCAAGAACCATGTGATTTCTCTTGGCCAATCACTGGCAGTACTCTGCTACTGAGACAATACTTAAACTGAGCATACTGAGCATACTGGGCATGATTACTTTGAACCTTCGTGGTCGACGGACATAGGATTAAATCACTGGACCTTTAACAATACGCAGGATAGGACTTATACACTTACCAAAGGATTCCATAACTCAGGACTTATACGCAGGATATGACTTATTCACTTACCAAAGGATTCCATAACTCAGGACTTAATTACTTTAAGCACTTTTCAACTGGCCAAGGATGGCATTTAAAAACTTAACAGGAGGTACTTTTCAATCACCCTGTATATTAAGGAACATACATTAAAGAATTGAGAGAATGTAACTGCATATAAAAGAATTATAAATAGTTTAAAATAGGGAGTTACTTTTCAATCACACACACACACACACCACACACATATATATATATATATATATATATATATATATATATATATATATATATATATATTCCGTCTTTCTTCTTATTCCCCATGACTACCCACCAATAACCCATAGCCTTTTCTCTCCCACCTATTTACTTTTTCACTATAAAAATAGTTTAAAATAGGGAGTTACTTTTCAATCACCCTGTATAAAAGTGTAGAATCTGTTCTTTCGTGTATCGACTGAAAACATTTAATATTTCAAAATGGTTTCTGATTTTTATTCTTTTTCAATCCATTTTTAAAATTGAATAAATGTCACAATCGTGGGAATTGTGTTTCCCTCCATTTTGATTGTTTCTATTTTTGATTTTTTGTTGTTTTTTTTCTCTTCTTTTTTTTTTTGTTGTTTGTCTTTTCAGTTTTGTTTCAATTTTGCTTCCGGTTTCATCAAATGTCTATTCTTTAAATTAAATTATTGAAAGGTAGACTGATTAAATTTGTTTTCATGGAAACGATTTTATTGAACACTGGACAAATTGCTTTCCAAGTTTCGGATATCGGCTAATTTTAGTTTATTAGATTCACTTGTAACATTTCAGAGAATTTGACGTCGTCTGTTTCATATTTATTCAAGTTGCGTTACAGTAATTTGTCTCCATGCATTCTGTGATATACAAATAAACAAAGGGAAAACAGAGGGAAAACTAATCATTTATATATATATATCTATATCTATCTATCTCTATATATGTATATATATATATATATATATGTATATATATATATATATATATATATATATATATATATATATATATATATATATATGGGGGGGTTGCGTGAGTGTATGGCATATATATATGTCTATACATATGTGTGTATGCATTATATATATATACATATATATATATATATGTTTATATATATGTGTGTGTATGTAATATATATATGTGTGTATGTATATATATATATATATATATATATATATATATGTGTGTGTGTGTGTGTGTGTGTGTGTGTGTGTGTGTGTGTGTGTGTGTGTGTGTATGTATTATCAGTGTTAGCTGATGGTCTTTCACTGGAGTCCGAGTGACAGCAAGTCTCCTCTGGTCTCCAGGACTCTTCTGAATATTATTTTTTTATTTTTTTGTATTATTATTTAATTAAATTTTATTTTATTTTCTATTATTTATAATTTTTTTATTTATTATCTTCTATTAATTTATTTTATTATTTATATCTTAACTAGTATTTTCTTTTATACATCATTATACGCTAATGTTTAAATTTAAAATCTTTTTATTTTACTTGTCTATTTATATTTTAATATACTATTCTGTTTTTTCTGTAATGTCACCTTTTTGTCTGTCTGGACACCCTAGAAATCAACTTTGAGATGTATCTCTTTTTTTCATTCACTTCCTGTTTAAAAAATATATATAATTTTTATTATTTTCTTCTTTGAATTTATATTTATTCAGCTCTTTGGGTTTTTTTGTGATATGCTTGTTTATAAGTGAATTGAGACCCATCTGATGAGGCAAATATTTGGGGAGCCAGTTTAAATCAACTCAGATTTATATGGGCCCCAATTTTTGTCGAAATAAAATTTATTATGGGATTACTGTATTGAGTTCTTCCTTTATTGAATATATATATATATATATAATATATATATATATATATATATAATATATATATATATATATGTGTGTGTGTGTGTGTGTGGTGTGTGTGTGTGTCTGTATGCATTATATATATATATAATATATATATATATGTCTGTATGCATTACATATATAGTCTGTCAATGAATGCGTAAAAAGCATGAAAAGGAGGTCTCAAAATTCCCGTATAATATATATATATATATATATATATATATATTATATATATATATATATATATATATATATAATATACATATATATATATTTATATACTTGATTTTTTTTAGTACTTCCTTTATTTAATCTAATAATCAACAAACGTTTACGCCAGCGCCGTAGTACTATAAAAACACAAGTAGTTCTAAAACCTCTGAAGATGGGATTTATCCCGAAAATATTTAGGAAACAGGTAAATAAACATCATTTTCGACACCTATTCCATTGCATTGTCAATTGCCTTCTAATTTCTATTTTAAGGCCTGATACTAAAAAAAGCAAGAAGCAGTCGATATCCCGCACATACTATTACGGATGCGGACTATGCTGACGACCTGGCACTACTCGCAAATACACCTGCACAAGCCGGATCCTTACTATACAGCCTAGAAAAGGCAGCACGAAATGTCGGCCTGTACGTGAACTCTGATAAAACTGAGTTCATGTCTTTCAAAAACAAAAGCGACATCTCAACCATCGATGGCAAACTCCTAAACTCTGTAGAACAATTTAGATACTTAGGCAGCAATATCTCCTCCACAGAAAACGACGTTAATGCACGCATAGGAAAGGCATGGGCCGCTATAAATAGATATCTATCATATGGAGGTCCAATCTCACAGACAAGTTAAAGAGACAGTTCTTCCAGGCCGTTGTCGTGTCAGTACTGCTGTATGGCTGCACCACCTGGACCCTAACTAAGCGACTAGAGAATAACTAGATGGGAGCTGCACCAGAATGCTGCGGGTGATCATGAACAAGACGTGGAAACAGCACCCTACGAGAAAACAGCTGTATGGCCACCTGCCACATATCACCCAAACCATCCGAGTAAGACGGACAAGACACGCGGGACACTGCTGGAGAAGCAAGGACGAACTCATAAGCGACGTCTCCCTGTGGAAGCCAGCACATGGGTACGCCAGTGTGGGCCAACCAGCAAAGACGTACGTTGATCAGCTCTGTGCGGATGCGGGATGCTGCATAGAGGACCTCCGAGAATGATGAGCAATAGGGACGGATGGAGAGAGATTGTCATGGATATTCCTGCTGAAAGCGCGACATGATGATGATGATGATGATATATATATATATATATATATATATATATATATATATATATCACAGATTTCTATGAGTATTTTAATTCTTACAGAAGACTCATACTTCTGACCTTGTCCCATCCTAGTATTAACTAAGTAAATGACATTACTACTATTGATATTATTTCATCAATCATATTTTAATAAGTGTACCAACACATTATTTTGATTTAATTTTTACTGTTATATATTAATCTATTTGTTTATTTGATTTTGAGGAGGAGGAAGCGGACGATTCTTTATTGGGTAGTTCCTCTTTTTTTTTCTTTTTTTTTCTTTTCTTTTTGTTTTTGGTGATAAATTGCCCAGTTGCTTCCTCTCTGCATGTGCCGGTTAGTTAGCAGCTTTTCATGCTAATAACACGGCGCTCGGAGCAGGCTCGCAGAAGTCTAAATTGGGCGAATTGTTTCGAAAATTTCCACTTGGCAGCGCTCGAATTCAAAAATGGTATGCTTATCACGTGACCTTATTTTGATTTCTCATCGACTGTACTCCCCCCACCCTTCCACCCAATCGTAACCCACCGACACTGGCGTTCATTAAAATGTTCTTCATTGAATGCCGTATTTCCCGCGCAGAGATCCGATACGTATATACACATATGTTAACGGAGACATTAAAATATGCAAATATATGATTACATGATGAATCTGTAATTATGAATTTTAGATGCATATATGCATATACATTAAAAAATCGATTTTAGATATTCCTAAAAAAAAGAATACAGTTCTATCCATCTATCCATCTATCTATTCATATATCTATATATCTAATATATCCCTGAACTAGCATACAGAGACAAGAGAGTAAGCTATAATTCAACTATTGATACATCTCTCTCTCTCTCTCTCTCTCTCTCTCTCTCTCTCTCTCTCTCTCTCTCTCTCTCTCTCTCTCTCAATCAATCTATCTATGTCTGTCTGTCTGTCTGTCTGTCTCTCTCTCTCTCTCTCTCTATATATATATATATATATAAAGAGAGAGAGAGACAGACAGACAGATAGAGAGAGAGAGAGAGAGAGAGAGGGGGATAGATAGATAGATAGATAGATAGATAGATAGGTATCAGTTAACACCTTGATGAAATATATAAAGACGAGAGAGCTAGCTATAACTGAACTGGTACTCTCTCTCTCTCTCTCTCTCTCTCTCTCTCTCTCTCTCTTTCTTTATCTATCTATCTATCTATCTCTATCTATCTATCTACTTACCGTTACCGCTGATTGACTGTTATACGTGACAAGGGTGTATCTATCTATCTTTTAACCATTCAATGAACGTATTGAAAAATGCGAGGGCTAGCTATAAACACATCTTTGGGTATATCTATCTATCAATCTATTTATCTTATCACTCACTCTCGAGGAATGCTATAACGGAAACAAATCCCGAAAGCTTGAAACAGAACTTCCATTTATATATATATAATATATGGTGTGTGTGTGTGTGTGGTGTGTGTGTGTGTGTATGTGTGTGTGGTGGGAGGTCTGAAAACTTTGGAATACTGTCTGGAATAACTTTTACCTGTAGGCAGTTTGGTGATATAAAAATTCCTTCTGTTTTTTAGGAAGTTTGCAGAGATGAGTAGCTTCTGATATTTCGGATTAGCTACGCATCTTCGGCAAAACTCCCTAAAATCAATAATTTTTTCTCACCAACTGCCTACGATATAATTATATATATATATATATATATATATATATATATTAATTTGGGAAGAAATATGTGCTTATATTGAAGTCTACCTAAATTTTTTGAAGTTAATTCATTAATGATTAATTAGGCGGGATTTTAACTACTTAAATGTAAGGCTAAACAAATCGAGAAAAATCAAGCCTTACTTAAAGTAGTTAAAATCATTAAGTAGTTAAAAATCAGCTTACATTTAAGTAGTTTAAATCCCGCCTAATTAATCATTAATAAATTAACTTTCAAAAAAATTAGGTTGACTCAATTAAGCACATATTCTCCCAAATATTATCGGCTGAAAATAGCCATATTTGTCTTATATATATATATATATATATATATATATATATATATATATGTCTATTTATCTCATAAGAAATGAAAGCTGTTGGGGGTGGCCGCTTGTTGGTATCAGCCGGACAGCAATGGGAGTCCTGTCCTCTTTTAATTTTACCTTACAACTCCATCTGTGTTTATAATGCGCGTTGAGTTTACGAGAGTCGGTACCCGAACCCGGAGACCTCCCTTATTGACTGAACAATACCGTTGTATCATGTGTCTTTTTTGTAAACCGAATTACTACGCAAATTGCTACATTTTAACAATGAACTTTTCTCCGATAAAGTAATCAAAAATTTGGCTAGGAAATAAATTGAAAATGTTTCGAGTCAATCCGCTACAAAGAAGAAAGATAAGTGGTTAGTTTTAAAAGTATTGCAACTGTATTATCTCCTTTTTGCTTTTAACTCTTTGAAATCAATCAAGACGTTCTTAGAAATCTTTGTAACAATTGAATGTTCACAGGAATTATCTTCATAGAAAATCTAAAGCAGAAAATTTTATTTTGATTTTTTTTTTTATTCTTAAAAGAAAATCAATAGCTGCTTTATTTTCATATTCAATTTTTTTCTTTTTAAAAATCTTTTTTTGTTTTTATTTTTATTTGTTTTTATTTAATTTTGTTTCATGGAAAATTCAACACTGTAACAGAATTTTAAATGTATATACGCACAAAGAACACACCGTCACACACACACACACACATATATATATGTGAATAATATATATATATATAGTATGTGTGTGTGTGTGTGTGTGGTGTGAGTATTCTGTATGTAGTTTTCAACAACTTTTTGTAATTCCATTTTTTATTTATTGTTTATTATTATATTTAGTTTTTAATGAAAATTCAAAACCGTAAAAATTAAACAGAATTTTGAATGAATATATACATACGTACTCACACGCACACCACGCACACACACACACACACACACACAAAACGAACACACCTCACACACACACACACGCACATAATATATATATGTTATATATATATATATATGTGTGGTATGTGTTTGTTATTATTGTGTGTTTGTGTGTTTTTGTTGTGTGTGTGTGCGGTGATGAACTGCTTAACATTTTTTTTCGAAAATTAGCAAAAGATTGAAAAATTTAAAAAAAATTTTGTTTTAATGCGTTTTTTTTTTAGTTTTTATTTTAAACATTTCCGCGAGAATATATTTACTTTTCAATATTTTTTTAGATTGATTCAAAATTCTCTGAGGATAATTCCTGTAAGAATTTTCTTTTCCCGCGAAATTGGAAAAGTTCAATAAACTATGGGTTCTATAATAATTCATAAAAATAATTATGCGATTATTAAGAAAATGAAAATACAAAACCCGTTTTTTTAAGATTATAAACATTTTTTGTTAGAGAATCATAACCCGTCTTATTCAGCATTGATCTTTACATATAATAATGAAATATGAAAAATTGAAATATTTATAACGACTAGCTGGATTTGTGATATACCACAGTAGAATAATGCTAATTATTAGCAACGTTATTTAATTATTTACAAAGAAAGGAGAAACGCGCACCGCCAACACCTAACAGGAAAGCATCACCTTTTTTTGCAAGCCATTGCACCAGAGACTGCCCATTCGAGGAATCGTCTGTTCAGCCACTCACGGTAGCTGTAAAGTGAGAAAAAACGCCAAAAAAAAACGAACGCGATCGTCTAAAATAGACGGAAGGTTGCCAATCTCACAACGTTTGATATCTTACTTAAGAACTAATTGCTAAATAGTTCAATATGAAAAGTATAATATCTTGATTTAACTCTCATTAACTAGTAGGCACCTGTGGATAAACACAGTAATGATTAATTTTATTATTACACATTTGATATGTTTACTTAAGAGCTATTACCAAATATATATCAATATGTTTAAATTAGGGAATAATAATATTGATTTAACTCTCTCCTTTCCCTCTCTCTCTCTCTTCTCCGATCGTTCTCTTCTCTCTCTCTATCACTTTTTATAAGTGGGTGTACATATATCTATTATAAATACTAAAGCTGAGCGAATCAATGAATATTTTCCTCTTTAGTTTTAATGTCTAAAAATTAAACAGTAAAATATCCCTTGCTTTTGAATTGAATTATGTTTAAAAAATAATTCATCTTTTTATTAACAGTTACTTAAGGCACTTGTTACTCAACAAAGTGGAGTAACATCTCTCACTAATCCATCTACACTATCGATTTACCCCCTGCTACTATATATTAGTCTATCTGTGTCAGCAATTGGGGAGAGTCACACTCTCAAAGCCAGGCGACTGCTGGCTGTTGAACCCGCTACCAGCACCAACCAGCAGTCGAGAGAAATGTGTTACCACCCTCTTTACTTCTTGGCATGGTAAAAATTGTCAATAGTGTTTTTTGTTTTTGTTTGTTTATTTGTTATTGTTGATTATTATTATTATTATTATTATTATTTATTATTATTATTATTATTATTATTATTTAACTTCCGAAGAAATATAAAACATTTTACTTCATTACTCAAAATTTACAACAGCTTACCACGACAACCTAACAACAAAAAACAACAAAAAAAAAAACAACCAAAAAAACACGAAGTTCTAATAGAATGTCCAACAGAGAGGATCTATATTATTAACCCAAGCAATAAAGGCGGTGCAACGGTTTCTGGGGTAATCGAAGAATATCTCAGAGAAACCGAGAAACCAGCTTAAAGAACGAGGAATTCTAAACTTACACTTCCAGCTGATCCCTTCGAAAACCATCAACATCATCATAATTATTTAAAAGATTTAAATCCGAAAAAAATCTAATCGACAAAGAAACAAGCAGCAAGAACTAAAACTCCGCAACACTCAAACCTGCCCGCAAATAAGTAATAATATATTATAACAACAACAATGTGAATTTTTACACAATTCAAAAAAAAAAAAATTCAAAGGTGAATGATAAAAGATAAATTTGACATTTTCCAAAATTGGAAAAATGGCAGTTTTTTTGTTAAAAGGTAAAATTGTAAACCTAACGCCAAACCCCAACCCTATACCTAACCCTAACCCTAACAAGATGAATTCTTGTCAAGTACCGGTTTTAGAAATTAGCTTTTTTAGATAGATTGTTTTTAAATTTGTTGAATTGCACAAAACTACGTTTAAACTTTTTTAGATAATCCCTAGATTGCTCGTCAACAAATATTTTAATCTTTTAGGCTTTTAGATAGTTTGAATATATTTAAACATATTTTAAAATGTATTTGCTGGCAAAATAGCATGTGTTCTATTTTACTAAGGGCCGGTAAATAAGCTAAAAGAATATGTTTTTTCTATATTTATCGAACCGGTTAACTAGCCTATTCGTTTTGATATTAACACTCGTGTTTGAAAAGGCCATATTCTGCAAATTAAACAAAGCGCATTGCAGAGGATTAATATAATGAAATAATATGTATTTACTTACCTTACGAAATAAATGTAAATCGCTTAGTAGCAAGAAAAATTGCGAATGAAAAAATAGTGTCTTCAAAAAATAAATAAGAATATTAATATTACAGGGTCATATAAAGCTATTTATTTCCTTTTTTTTTCTAAATAATTAAGTTTGTTAAAATAAAAAAGGAAAATACTTAATTATTTTTGTGTTTTAAATCAAAACTAATAAACTTGAAATTTCAGATGTAAACAAAACATGGTTGATACGGAGCCCGAATTTTTGTTATTGTTTGTAGTATCATGATGAAATTTTTTTGGCAGCGTTTACTTTATTATTTAATTTATTTAATTTAAGCCAAGAATTACATGGAAATCTTGAATGAAATAAAAATATTTTATTAACCCCTATTTTTATACAATTTTTTTTCTTTAAAACCTAACCTACTTTTTCCTTTTCGTTTAACACCGTGCGAAATTTCCAATCATTAGATATGTTGATATTCAATGCAATTTGCTCAAAAATTGGTAAAAGTTTTAAAGAGAAAAATATCTGTACAATTATTCTGATGTTTAATTAGGCAGACTTTCTCAGTTTGGGCAGAGTCTTGATATAAAATCGACCTACCTAATATCCCATAGATATCGGCTAGTCTTAATAACTAGTCTCCATCGACTTTTTGAAAATAATCCTCTTTCTTCCTGCAAATATAAAGAAAGGCATTTTGCAAGGCTTTTAATATAAATGAAATAATGTATTTACTTACCTTACGAATTAAATGTAATCGCTTAGTAGCACCAAAAAAACAAAAAAAAAAAAACCAAAACTTGCGAATAAAATAATGTCTTTCAAAATAAATAAAAATATTAACTATCACAAGGCATATAAAGCTATTTTTCTTTAATTAAGTTTGTTAAAAATAAAAAAGGAAAAGATTTAATTTTTTTGGTGAATTTGAATCAACATCAGTAAAACTTTGAAATTCAGATGTAAACAAAACGTGTTGAAGGGAGCCCGAAATTTTGTTATTGTTGGTAGTATCGTGATGAATTATTTTTGCAGCGTTTACTTCATTATTTAATTTATTTAAATTTACCAAGAAATTAAACATGATCTTGAATGAAATAAAATATTTCTATTAACCCTATTTTATACACTTTTTTTCTTTAAAAACCATAACCTACTTTTCTTTTCGTTTACAGAGCGAAATTCAAATCATTAGATATGTTGAATATTCAAAATACATTTGCTCAACAATTGGTAATTTTAGAGAAAAATATTCCGTACAATTATGTCTTGATGTTAATTAGCAACTTTCCCGGTTTGGGTGCGAGTCTTTGATATACACATAGACCTCTGCCTAATATCCATAGATAATCGCTAAGTCTTAATAACTAGTCTCCATCGACTTTTCAAAATAGTCTATTTCCTTCTGCTTTGTTTCACAGAGGATCACTATCATTACTGCCGGACGAAAGCTTAACGAGACAAAATGTATATACTACATTAAGTTCGTGGTGGTTTTTTTTCTTCTTCTGAATTACCCACATATCTGGTAGCAGGTTATGTCTATAGAACTATTTTGAAAAAGTCGAGGAGACTAGTTATTAAGACTAGCATTATCTATGATATTTGGCAGGTCGATGTGTATATCAAGACCTCGGCACAAAACCGGGAAAGTTGCTAAATTAAATCAAGAATTGAATTGTACGGAATATTTCTTCTCTAAAAAACTTTACCAATTGCTTGGGCAAATGCTTATCTTGAATAATTTTCAAAACATTATCTAAAATGGATTTGAATTTCGCTCGTGTTAAACGAAAAGAAAGTAGTGTTAGGTTTTTAAAGAAAAAATGTAAATAGTTAATAGATATTTTATTTCAATTCAAGATCATTAATTCTTGGTAAATGTTATAATAAATATAATAATAAAGTAAACCGCTGCAAATAATATTCCATTCACGATACTTGACCAACAATAACAAATATGGCGTCCTATCACACGTTTTGTTACAATCTGAATTTCAAGTGATTACTGAGTGATTCAAACAACAAAAATAATTAAATCTTTCCTTTTTTTTTAACAAACTTTAATTAAAGAAAAAAAGCTTTATATGCCCTGTATAGTTAATATTTTTTATTTTATCTTTGAAGACCATTTATTTTCTGATTTGCGCAGAGTTTTGGTTTTTTTTTTTTGTTTTTTGGGTGCTACTAAGTCTGCGAATTACACTTTATTTTCGTAAGGTAAGTACAATACATTACTTTCATTATATTAAGCCTTGCAAATGGTTTCCTTTTATATTCTGCAGTAAGAAAAGAGATTATTATCAAAAAGTCGTATGGAGACTATTAGGTATAGACTAGCGAATCTATGGATATTAGGGTAGGTCGATTTTATATCAAGTACTCTGCCCAAACATGAGAAGTTTGCTAATCTAACTTCATGAAATAATTGTACAGAATATTTTTCTCAAAACTTTACCATTTTGAGCAAATGATTTTGAATTATCAACATAATCTAATGTTGTAATTTCGCCGGTGTTAAACAAAAGAAAAGTAGGTTTAGTTTAAAGAAAAATAGTATAAAAAATAGGGTTAATAAATATTTATTTCATTCCACAGATCATTAATTCTTGTACATATTCTAAAGTAATTAAATAATAAAGAAACGCTGCAAAAAATGTTCACTCAATATACTACAAACAATAAACAAAATTCGGGTCCGTATCAACATGTTTGTTTACACTCTGAATTTCAGAGTTTAATTGAGTTGATAAAACACAAAAAAAATTAAGTATTTGTTCCTTTTTTATTTTAACAAACTAATTATTAAAAAAAAAGAATAAATAAGCTTTATATGCCTTAATATTAATATTTCTATTTTATTTTGGAAGACACTATTTTTCAATTCGCAATTTTTTTTTCTGTGCAACTAAGCGATTTACATTTATTTCGTAAGGTAAGTAAAATCATATTATTTCATTATATAATCCTGCAAATGCCTTTCGTTTAGTATTCGCAGAAAATATGGCCTTTTCAACACGAGTGTTTTAATATCGAACAGATATAGGCTATGTTACCGGTTCCGATAAAATAGAAAAACATATTCTTTAGCTTATTTTTACCGGCCCTATGTAAATAGAACACATGCTATTGCCAGCAAATACATTCTTAATATGTTTTAAATATATTTCAAACTCATCTAAAGCTAAAAAGATTAAAATATTTGTTGACGAGCAATCTAATTATCCAAAAAGTTTAAAACGATTGTTGTGCATATTCAACAATTTAAACAATCTACTAAAAAGCTAATTTCTTATAAAACGGTACTTTTGACAAAGAATTCATCTTGTAGGTTGGGTTAGTAATAGGTTGTGTTGGGTTAGGGTTACAATTTTACTTTTTAACAAAACTGCCTTTCAATTTTGAAATGTCAAATTATCTTTATCATTCACCTTGATTTTTTTTTTTTGAATTGTGTAATAAATTCACATGTTGTTGTTAATATATTTTACTTATTTGCGGCAGGTTTGTGTGCTTGGTTTTAGTCTTTGCTGCTGTTTCTTTGTCGATTAGATTTTTTCGATTCAAATATTTAAATAATTTATGATATGTTTTGATGGTTTTCGAAGGATTCAGCTATGTAGTTAGAATTCCTCTTCTTAAAGCTGTTTTCGTTTTCTTGATGATTTCTCGAACCCAGGAAACCGTTGCACGCCTTTATCTGCTTGGGTAATAATTAGATCCTCTCTGTTGGACGAGTTCTATTACTTCGTGTTTTGTTGTTTTTTTTTGTTGTTTTTTGTTTGTAGTTTGTGTGGTAAGTGTTGTAATTTTGATGAATGAAGTAAAATTTTTTATATTCTCGGAAGTTAAATAAAATAATAATAAATTAATAATATAATAATAATAATAATAAATAAACATATCACATACAAAAAACAAACAAAAAACAAAAACACTATTGACAATTTTCCATGACAGAAGTAAGAGGGTGGTAATTACACATTTCCTCGACTGCTGGTATTGGTCTGTAGCAGGGTCAAAGCGCCAGCAGCAGCCTGGCTTGAGAGTGTGGACTCTCCCAATTCTGACACAGATAGACTAAATATATAGAGGCGTGAAATCGATAGGTAATGATTAGTGAGATTGGTTACTCACTTGTTGCAGTAACTAAGTGCTTAAGTACTGTTAATAAAAATGAATTACTTTTTTCAACGATATTCAATTCCAAAAACCGCAAGGGATATTTACTGTTTATATTTAGACATTAAACTAAAGAGAAAAATATTCATTGATCGCTCAGCTTAGTATTATAATAGATATATGTACAACCCCACTTAATAGAACGTAGAAGAGAGGAGAGAAGAAGAGAGAGAGAGAGAGAGAGGGGAGGAAAGAGAGAGTAAATCAATATTTATTATTCCCTTTTACCATATTGATATATATTGTATATTATTATTTAAGCCGCTCTTAAGTAAACATATCAAGTTTTATAAATTTAAATTATCATACTGTGTTATATCCAACAGGTCCTAACTAGTAAGAGAGTTTAAATCAAGATTATTATTACTTTTTCATATTGAAACTATTTTAGCAATAAGGCTTAAGTAAATGAATCAAACTTTGGTGCAACCTTCGTCTATTTTATGACGATGGCGTTGTTTTTTTTGGTTTTTTCTGCATTACAGGCTAACGTGTATGGCTGAACAGACCGATCCTCGAATGGCGTCTCTTGGTGCCAATGGCTCGCAAAAAAGTGATGCTTTCTTAGGTGTTGGGGTGCTGCTGTTTCTCCTTCTTTAGATAATTAAATAACGTTGTAAATAATTAGATTATCATACTGTGGTATATCCACAAATCCAGCTAGTCGTTATAAATATTTCAATTTTCATATTCATTATAGATATGTAAGATCAATGCTGAATAAGACGAGGTTATGATTTCTAAAAAAAATGTTTATAATCTAAAACGGGTTTTGTATTTCATTTTCTTAATAATCGCATAATTATTTTTATGATTATTTATAGAACCCATAGTTTATTGAATCTTTTCATTTCGCGGAAAAGAAAATTCTTATCAGGAATTATCCTCAGAGAATTTGAATCATCTAAAAAATATTGAAAAGTAATATTTATTCTCGCTGAAAACTGTAAAATAAAAATAAAAAAAAACGCATTAAAACAAATTTTTTAATTTTCAATCTTTGCTAATTTTCGAAAAAAATGTAAGCAGTCATACAACCACACACACATACAAACACAACACACATACACAAACACACACACAATATATATATTATAACATATATATATTTATGTGCGTGTGTGTGTGTGTGTTGTGTGTGTTCGTGTGTGTGTGTGTGTGTGTGTGTGTGTGCGTGTGTGTGCGTGTGAGTACGTATGTATATTCATTCAAATCTGTTAATTTTAGGTTTTGAATTTTCATTAAAAACTAATATAATAATAACAAAAAATAAAAATGAATTACAAAAAGTTGTTGAACTACATACAGATACTCACACCACACACACACACACACATATATTTATATATATATTCACATATATAATGTGTGTGTGTGTGTGTGTGTGTCTTTGTGCGTATATACATTTAAATCTGTTACAGTGTTGAATTTTCCATGAAACAAAATTAATAAAAACAAATAAATAAAAACAAAAAAGATTTTAAAAAAAGAATAAATTGCAATATGAAAATAAAGAGGCTATTGAATTTTCTTTAAGAAATAAAAAAAAATCAAATATAAATATTTTCTGCTTAGATTTTCTATGAAGATAATCCTGTGAACATTTCAATTGTTACAAAGATTCTAAGAAACGTCTTGATTTGATTTCCAAAGAGTTAAAGAAAAAGGAGATAATATTCAGTTGCAATACTTAAAACTAACACTTATCTTTCTTCTTTGTAGCCGGATTGACTCGAACATTTCAATTTAATTTCCTAGCAAAATTTTTGATTACTTATCGGAGAAAAGTTCATGTTAAAATGTAGCATTTGCGTAGTAATTCGGTTACAAAAGACACATGGATACAACGGTATTGTTCAGTCAATAAGGGGTCCCGGGTTCGGTACCGACTCTCGTAAACTCAACGCATTATAAACACAGATTGGAGTTGTAAGGTAAAATTAAAAGAGGACAGACTCCATTGCTGTCCGGCTGATACCAACAAGCGGCCACCCCAACAGCTTCATTTTATGAGATAAATAGACATATATAAATATATAATATATATATATATATATATTATATTTAGACAAATATGGTATTTTCAGCCGATAATATTTGGGAGAATATGTGCTTAATTGAAGTCAAACCTAATTTTTTGAAAGTTAATCATTAATGATTAATTAGGCGGGATTTAACTACTTAAATGTAAGGCTTGATTTTAACTACTTAAATGATTTTAACTACTTAAATGTAAGGCTTGATTTTTCTCGATTTGTTTAGCCTTACATTTAAGTAGTTAAATCCCGCTAATTAATCATTAATGAATTAACTTTCAAAAAAATTAGGTTAGACTTCAATTAAGCACATATTCTCCCAAATATATATAATATATATAATATAATATATATATATATATATATGCGTAGGCAGTTGGTGAGAAAAATTATGATTTTAGGGAGTTTGCGAAGATGCGTAGCTAATCGGAAATATCAAAGCTACTCATCTCTGCAAACTCCCTAAAAACAGAAGAATTTTTATCACCAACTGCCTACCGGTAAAAAGTTATTCCAGACAGTATTCCAAAAGTTTTCAGACCTTCCCACCACACAACACATAACACACACCACACAACCACACACACACACACATATATATATATATATATAAATGGAGTTCTGTTTCAGCTCGGATTGTTCCGTTATAGCAGTTCCTCGAGAGTGAGTTGATAGATAAATAGATTGTAGATAGATATACCCAAAGATGTGTTATAGCTAGCCCTCGCATTTTTCAATACGTTCATGAATTGGTTAAAAGATAGATAGATACACCCTTGCACTATAACAGTCAATCAGCGGTAGTAGATAGATAGATAGAGATAGATAGATAGATAGATAAAGAAAGAGAGAGAGAGAGAGAGAAGAGAGAGAGAGAGAGAGAGAGTACCAGTTCAGTTATAGCTAGCTCTCTCGTCTTTATATATTTCATCAAGGTGTTAACTGATACCTAATCTATCTATCTATCTATCTATCTATCTATCCCCCTCTCTCTCTCTCTCTCTCTCTCTATCTGTCTGTCTGTCTCTCTCTCTCTTTATATATATATATATATATAGAGAGAGAGAGAGAGAGAGACAGACAGACAGACAGACAGACATAGTAGATTGATTGAGAGAGAGAGAGAGAGAGAGAGAGAGAGAGAGAGAGAGAGAGAGAGAGAGAGAGAAGAGAGATGTATCAATAGTTGAATTATAGCTACTCTCTTGTCTCTGTATGCTAGTTCAGGATATATAGATATATAGATATATGAATAGATAGATGGATAGATGATAGAACTGTATTCTTTTTTTTAGGAATATCTAAAATCGATTTTTTAATGTATATGCATATATGCATCTAAAATTCATAATTACAGATTCATCATGTAATCATATATTTGCATATTTTAATGTCTCCGTTAACATATGTGTTATATACGTATCGGATCTGCGCGGGAAATACGGCATTCAATGAAGAACATTTTAATGAACGCCAGTGTCGGTGGGTTACGATTGGGTGGAAGGGTGGGGGGAGTACAGTCGATGAGAAATCAAAATAAGGTCACGTGATAAGCATACCATTTTTGAATTCGGAGCGCTGCAAGTGGAAATTTTCGAAACAATTCGCCCAATTTAGACTTCTGCGAGCCTGCTCCGAGCGCCGTGTTATTAGCATGAAAAGCTGCTAACTAACCGCACATGCAGAGAGGAAGCAACTGGGCAATTTATCACCAAAAACAAAAAGAAAAGAAAAAAAAAGAAAAAAAAGAGAACACTACCAATAAAGAATCGTCCGCTTCCTCCTCCTCAAAATCAAATAAACAAATAGATTAATATATAACAGTAAAAATTAAATCAAAATAATGTGTTGTAACTTATTAAAATATGATTGATGAAATAATATCAATAGTAGTAATGTCATTTACTTAGTTAATACTAGGATGGGACAAGTCAGAAGTATGAGTCTTCTGTAAGAATTAAAATACTCATAGAAACTGTGATATATATATATATATATATATATATATATATAATATATCATCATCATCATCATATGTCGCGCTTTCAGCAGAATATCCA
This sequence comes from Doryteuthis pealeii, assembly GCA_023376005.1. NCBI lineage: Eukaryota > Metazoa > Mollusca > Cephalopoda > Myopsida > Loliginidae > Doryteuthis > Doryteuthis pealeii. The sequence goes on from CM042155.1 coordinate 18,317,298, forward strand.
TGACAATCTCTCTCCATCCGTCCCTATTGTCATCATTCTCGGGGTCCTCTATGCAGCATCCCGCATCCACAGAGGCTGATCAACGTACGTCTTTGCTGGTTGGCCCACATGGCGTACCATGTGCTGGCTTCCACAGGAGGACGTCGCTTATGAGTTCGTCCTTGCTTCTCCAGCAGTGTCCCGCGTGTCTTGTCCGTCTTACTCGGATGGTTTGGGTGATATGTGGCAGGTGGCCATACAGCTGTTTTCTCGTAGGGTGCTGTTTCCACGTCTTTTCATGATCACCCGCAGCATTCTGGTGCAGCTCCCATCTAGTTTATTCTCTAGTCGCTTAGTTTAGGGTCCAGGTGTGCAGCCAGTACAGCAGTACTGACACGACAACGGCCTGGAAGAACTGTCTCTTTAACTTGTCTGTGAGATTGATCCATATGATGAGATAATCTATTTATAGCGGCCCATGCCTTTCCTATGCGTGCATTAACGTCGTTTTCTGTGGAGGAGATATTGCTGCCTAAGTATCTAAATTGTTCTACAGAGTTTAGGAGTTTGCCATCGATGGTTGAGATGTCGCTTTGTTTTTGAAAGACATGAACTCAGTTTTATCAGAGTTCACGTACAGGCCGACATTTCGTGCTGCCTTTTCTAGGCTGTATAGTAAGGATCCGGCTTGTGCAGGTATTTGCGAGTAGTGCCAGGTCGTCAGCATACGTCCGCATCCCGTAATAGTATGTGCGGATATCGACTGCTTCTTGCTTTTTTTAGTATCAGGCCTTAAATAGAAATTAAGAAGGCAATTGACAATGCAATGGAATAGGTGTCGAAAATGATGTTTATTTACCTGTTTCCTAAATATCGCGGATAAATCCCATCTTCAGAGGTTTTAGAACTACTTGTGTTTTTATAGTACTACGGCGCTGGCGTAAACGTTTGTGATTATTAGATTAAATAAAGGAAGTACTAAAAAAATCAAGTATATAAATATATATATTGTATTAATATATATATAATTACTATATATATATATATATATATAATAATATATATTATATATATATACGGGAATTTTGAACCTCCTTTTCATGCTTTTTACGCATTCATTTGACAGACTATATATGTAATGCATACAGACATATATATATATATTATAATTATATAATGCATACAGACACACACACACACACCACACACACACACACATATATATATATATATATATATATTATATATATATATTATATATATATATCTATATATAATATTCAATAAAGGAAGAACTCAATACAGTATCCCATAATAATTTATTTCGACAAAAATTGGGCCCATATAATCTGAGTTGATTTAAACTGGCTCCCCAAATATTTGCCTCATCAGATGGGTCTCAATTCACTTATAAACAAGCATATCACAAAAAAACCCAAAGAGCTGAATAAATATAAATTCAAGAAGAAAAATAATAAAATTATATATATTTTTTAACAGGAATGAATGAAAAAAAGAGATACATCTCAAAGTTGATTTCTAGGGTGTCCAGACAGACAAAAGGTGACATTACAGAAAAACAGAATAGTATATTAAAATATAAATAGACAAGTAAAATAAAAAGATTTTAAATTTAAACATTAGCGTATAATGATGTATAAAAGAAAATACTAGTTAAGATATAAATAATAAATAAATTAATAGAAGATAATAAATAAAAAAATTATAATATAGAAAAATAAAATAAATTTAATTAAAATAATAATACAAAAAATAAAAAAATAATATTCAGAAGAGTCCTGGAGACCAGAGGAGACTTGCTGTCACTCGGACTCCAGTGAAAGACCATCAGCTAACACTGTAAATACATACACCACACACACACACACACACACACACACACACACACACACACACACACACATATATATATATATATATATATAATATATATATTACATACAACATATATATATTACATACACACACAATATATAAACATATATATATATATATGTATATTATATATAATGCATACACACATATGTATAGACATATATATATGCCATACACTCACGCAACCCCCCCATATATTATATATATATATATATATAATATATATATATATATATATATATATATAATATATAATATTATATACATATATAGAATACGATAGATATAGATATATATATATATAAATGATTAGTTTTCCTCTGTTTTCCCTTTGTTTATTTGTATATCACAGAATGCATGGAGGACAAATTACTGTAACGCAACTTGAATAAATATGAAACGACGACGTCAAATTTCTGAAATGTTACAAGTGAATCTAATAAACTAAAATTAGCCGATATCCGAAACTTGGAAAGCAATTTGTCCAGTGTTCAATAATCGTTTCCATGAAAACAAATTTAATCAGTCTACCTTTCAATAATTTAATTTAAAGAATAGACATTTGATGAAACCGGAAGCAAAATTGAAACAAACTGAAAAGACAAACAACAAAAAAAAAAAGAAGAGAAAAAAAACAACAAAAAATCAAAAATAGAAACAATCAAAATGGAGGGAAACACAATTCCACGATTGTGACATTTATTCAATTTTTAAAATGGATTGAAAAAGAATAAAAATCAGAAACCATTTTAAATATTAAATGTTTTCAGTCGATACACGAAAGAACAGATTCTACACTTTTATACAGGGTGATTGAAAAGTAACTCCCTATTTTAAACTATTTTTATAGTGAAAAAGTAAATAGGTGGGAGAGAAAAGGCTATGGGTTATTGGTGGGTAGTCATGGGGAATAAGAAGAAAGACGGGAATATAATATATAATATATATATATTATATATATATATATATATATATATATTATGTGTGTGCTGTGTGTGATTGAAAAGTAACTCCCTATTTTAAACTATTTATAATTCTTTTATATGCAGTTACATTCTCTCAATTCTTTAATGTATGTTCCTTAATATACAGGGTGATTGAAAAGTACCTCCTGTTAAGTTTTTAAAATGCCATCCTGGCCAGTTGAAAAGTGCTTAAGTAATTAAGTCCTGAGTTTATGGAATCCTTTGGTAAGTGAATAAGTCATATCCTGCGTATAAGTCCTGAGTTATGGAATCCTTTGGTAAGTGTATAAGTCCTATCCTGCGTATTGTTAAAGGTCCAGTGATTTAATCCTATGTCCGTCGACACGAAGGTTTCAAGTAATCATGCCCAGTATGCTCAGTATGCTCAGTTTAAGTTTGTCTCAGTAGCAGAGTACTGCCAGTGATTGGCCAAAGAGAAATCACATGGTTCTTGCCGAGTCTATAAAGTATGAGTGGGCTTTCACCACCACTTTATATCAAAATGTTGACTTTTTTGTTAATTAAAAAAATACATACAATGCAATACAAGTTAGTGAGTCAGGTATTTTGGTTGGACAAGTTTAATGTCATGTCCAAGACATCCATTATTTTGGGGGGGTGGGGGCTTACCCCTCTGCATGGAATACAGTCGGCCTATTCTACGGGCCCAAGCCGACAGGGCGACTCCCTATTTAACAACTCCCTATTTTAAACTTTATATTTCCGGGTTAGCTCAGTCGGGTAGAGCGTTCGGCTAGAAACCACAAGGTTCCTATTTCGATACCGGCCCTCGCCAGCGTATGAGTAGCACAGGGTCTGTGCGGTAAAGTAAGGACTGATGGTAGGTGTGGCGCTCCACCTCAGACGCTAAAATAAACTCCTTGGTCTAGTGCTAGTGAAAAGGGGATAGACTCTCTCTCTGTATGCTCATACCGACATTAGGCTGCCCCGACGACTTTACTTACATTTTTTTAAATTCTTTAATGTATGTTCTTGATTATACAGGGTGATTGAAAAATAACTCCATATTTTAATTTTTATAATTTATATGGATTTTATTTTTCTCAATACTTGAATGTATGTTCGTTAATATACATTCATTTTGTTCGTATCTATCTATCCAGTTTTTCATATCTATCTATGTATGTTTGAATCTATCTGTCTAAGTTTGTTCATATCTGTTTATTCTCTATCTATATATCGAATATCCAAAATGCACAGGATTGTGATCATTAAACCACCCATTATTTTGCTTCAAAGCACAACTATCTCTTTTAAAGCTGGCCTTATCCTTCTATTAGAATCAAAAAAGGCTTCAACGTTTGCTATATTAATATTTCTTATTCTCTATATTTGACTTTTCTCCCTAAGACCGAAATTTCAGGCATACGCACAGATAAAAATAGTATCCACCGAAAATATCGCTTACATAAATCTATTTCAGTAATGGAATTGCATGGTACAGAGAGATCGAATTTATGAAGAAATTCAGTGAGGGAGTAGACTAAAAGGGATAGAGAAAAGCAGAAAGAAATGGAGAGGGGGTGATTGCTGTATACAGAGTGATATTATGAATAAGGAAATTGAGATTGTGGGTAAACTTAGAAGGACTGAGAGTATGAGAGAGCGGGAAAGATTGCATTATATATAGTAAGTAAGTAAGTAAAGTCGTCGGGGCGGCCTGAAGTCGGTATAAGCCAGTCAGCGAGAGAGTCTATCCCCTTTTCAATGGTGCTAGACAGGGAGATTGTTTTTCGCGTCTGAGGTGGAGCGCCACACTCTACCATCAGCTCTTTACTTTACCGCACAGATCCCTGTGCTACTCAACGCTGAGTTGGTGAGGACCGGTATCGAACTAGGAACCTTGTGGTTTCTAGCCGAACGCTCTCCGACTGAGGAGAAACCATTAATGAAGAAAATCGAGAGAAGGGGAAACCAAGAAAGAAAAAGATACAGAGTAAAGAGAGAGAGAGAGAGAGAGAGAGAGAGAGAGAGAGAGAGAGAGAGAGAAGAGAGAGAGAGAAGGAGAGCTATCCACTTTGTATGTGGTTATACAGCATGGTTTCGGATGGTATGAAGTCATGCAACCGGGGGTGAAGAAGAAGTTGTGCAGTTTATCAATCTAAAAGTGTATGTTATTTTTAACAGATATCCTAAAACGATCTATTGTTAGTCGAATACATTTGATAACTTAGATAAAGATCTCATACAGTTTGGCTCTATTTGTTTTTTGTTTTTTTTGTTTGGATGGTTGGATTTTGCATCATGTCACCCTGTGACGTAATGAGTCTTCTGTTTATCATGTGTGGCCCGTTTCTTCTTGCGTGGAAATGTCCCTTCAACTAAGTCCGTGGAAACTCGTGTCGATTAAAAACAATCCGCAACTTGTTGTCAATGAATGTTTATTTAAGCCGTGACAAATCTTAGTAATAGTTGTTGACGCAGTGAGAGATGGAAAAAAGAACGTTACAATAACAGAATCGCTTAAATTAGATACCCAAGCTGGCAAACCTCGCCTCAGCTGTCAGTTTGGAGAAGAAGAAAGAAAGGATTTTTTTTCCTATAAGCCATTCAGCTGGCGTCGCGTATCTCTTCAATAGATCGTTCGTTGTCTGAGATCGTTTGCTCTCTTCCCCTTCGACAATTCAAACCTTCTTTTTATAATTTACCGATAATCAGTTGATATTTTTCTATGTCATATTCTAATTCTATTTGTCATATTGATTCACTGGAATTTAGCCAAACAATCCGACATTACTCTGGCCAGTGTTCATGATTCTCCCGAATAATATTCACCCAGCAATTCTCTGATGGAATTGTAAAACAAACATTTTAAACAAATGCATTCCAATCAGTTCTTTCTTCACAATATTTTTTCTGATTATTTCTTCCTTCTATATCACTCATTTTATTATAACTAAAACTGATCCTTTTTTTTTTCGAAACTAAATTTCCAAAGCCTCTCTAATCATGTAACAACCCTCGTTGGGTTATTTTATAAGCCGAACACATTTTGTTATTTCATTCGTGTTGGGTATCTTTTTTTCAAGACCTCTTTTCCCCAATTTAACCCACATATATGACCCTACCACTCCGTGTCAGAGTGGACCTGGGACCAACACGATGAAAAAGTAGCCTACACTGCCCATAACTTCAGAATTGGAACTTCACCACTAGATACAGTTTAATATCATGCCCAGGATTCTAGAGATCTTCAGCCACCGCCTTTCTAGCAAACATATGATAAAGAAGTTGGGGTTTGTCATAAGAGTAACAGCGTCGGGACAATCAATTTATAAGTGCTAGGGCTTATATATATATTATCAAACCCTTCCACATGGGAAGATGTGGCACAGGGTCAATTTCTTAAGTGGAGTTTAACATGTTTGAATTCAAAGTTTTCCTTCCTCTAGACTGGTTCTGACCAAGGTTAAAGAGCCCAGTCTCTCCAACTATTTACCCATTGATTGAGAGAGAATGCTGGATGTACAACTTTTCCAAGAGGGAAATGCAAATAGCCACGTTGCCAGTATTTGAACTCGTGTCGACCAGTACTTTTCTTACGACGGTAACCATTACACCACGCGCCTCCTAATAAGTATAATATATGTACCAACCTTTCCACAGGGTGTGATACAAGGTCAATTTATAGACATAGCTTTATAGGATTGAAACCTAAGTGTTCCTTCTCCTAGACTGGTTTCCTAACCAAGGTTAAATAGTCCATCTGTCTTGCTATTCTATAACTAGCTGGAGGGGAATAAGTGGATGCATACTTTCCACGGTTATTAGAGCTATGTGAAATGAAAACATCCTCGGTCAGAGATTTGATCTCGGGTATAATAAGTAAATATGCTATTCACATCGGCAAATGATAATGTTGCTCATAATACTAAAAAAATAAAAGGCAATCTCTATTCAGCAACGCCCACGCACTTTAGTGTAGTCTGTAGCAGACCATTTTTTTTTTTACTTTATTTCTTCTCAATGACCTTGTGCCACACGTAATCAATATCGAAAATATACACGAATAGAGATTACAAAGAGAGAAAAGGGGGGAAAACCACGCTACTTTAATTTGCAATATTCTCTGACGCAAGAATATCTTATATACGATTTTTAACAAATCAGAGAGCATGACGTTAATAAATTTTTCACTTTCAATTTTCTCAAGCGAAGACGTCGAGCTATTTATTAATAATCATGAAATCTGACAGATTTAATTATTTATTGGCATATTAAAAATTAAAAAAGAAAAAAAATATATATTGATAATCTAAAAAGAAAATAAGGCGTNGGCATTTAGAAAACAATTAAGAATAATTGTGTATAAATATCAAATGGTTGCAAATTAGCCTGTTCCCGTAACAACTGCTAAAGCCGCCTATTTTGATATACTATATATATATATTATATATATATATATATAAATAACCCAATCTAAAATGTTATTAGGATGTAGATAAGGCAACAGTTATTATTAATGTAAAAACAATTTTTATTAATATTGAGGTTTAAATACATAATAAATCATGGAGAATTGACGTAAATAACTAAGGGAATTTGACTTGAGGAGTCGTATAGTTTCGGTTACAGACCAAACAAGAGTTACATAATTTCATTAAACCCTACTTTCAATGAATTATTGTACGCACTGTAGCTAAGAAATTTTGAATTAAGCGTTAGTTAGATTCAGAATAACGGGGAGTTCAGTGGAAATTACCGATAGTCGATGATTGGCAACTGGTACATCCCCTTAGAGCCGCCAATTAGATGCGTGACAAGTATAATAGATGCATACGAGTCACTGCGAGAGGCGGATGTTTTTGTCGGCTCACAGTCTTGTCACTACTCGACCCGCGCGGAATCCGTGACGGCTGGGGTCATTGAAATAAAAGACTTAGAAAACAAGTAAGTCTTGTTATTTTTTTACAAGAAATGACCAGGCCGAAAAAATGAGCCCAACACGAAAAAGCAACCCACAGGATCAGCCCGAGAAGTCATGGCGGCTGATGAGGTAGAAGCAGTAGAAACAGAGTAACAAGTAAGAACCCTCGTCAGCCCTCTACATCTTCTCTTTCTCTCTTTCTCTCTCTCTCTCTCTCTCTCTCTCTAAAGTAAAGTCAACGGGGCGGCGTAAAGTCGGTATCAGCCAGTCAGCGAGGGAGTATATCCCCTTTTCAATAGCGCTAGACCAAGGAGATTGTTTTTAGCATCTGAGGTGGAGCGCCACACCTACCATCAGCTCCTTACTTTACCGCACAGATCCCTGTGCTACTCATACGCTGAGTTGGCTGGGACCGGGATCGAACTAGGAACCTTGTGGTTTCTAGCCGAACGCTCTACCGACTGAGCTAACCCGGTAGCTATTTCTCTCTCTCTCTCTCTCTCTCTCTCTCTCTCTCTCTCTCTCTCCCACCATCCCATTTATGTACCCGATATATGTTAAGGGCTATATAATACAGACACACAATCTCTATTATAATAAGATGTGTTCGTCAAAGTATTCAATGATATTTTCATTTTCATTATTGGGTTATTCTAGATTTTCTCTGCCTGGCTTGGAAAAATTTATTGGATTAAATAATGATAATCTCATTTGTTTAATGAATATTTTATGAAGCCAAAATGTTCAATTTTTAAAGAAAAATATGTTTTTTTTCTTATCTTTTGTGAGTTTATTTAGTCCTAAATAAGAGAATATCACCTAAGCGTCGTAATTTCATTATGTTTTCGCCTCACGTAGTACACTAACACACATAAATACTGTATACAACTTTCTTATAAAATCATATCAGATCTTCATTTCTATCTATATTAGTAATACTAGCAAATATATGTACCCTCCGGGTGCAAGTATTTAAGTTTTAATGTAATGAAATATCGTATTAAATTAGAAAGTCTAATAAGAAGGCAGATAAAAAGATATGTAACAGAGTGGGGGTATAATAGAAAAATAGAAATGAAACTTACTCTTCTATCACTCCCGTCTTTCATTGCTGAATTTTACTTATGTAACTATTTAGTTAAATTAGGAAATAAAGAATAAAAATTGTTAATGGATTTCATTTAAGATTCATTGAAGAGATGTTTGCTTATATTCTTTAAAATACTAAGCACATATTTAATAAAATCACATTTTTAATATCAATATGCAAATTAGCCTTCCCATTCACACTGTAAACCGCTATTTTTGTATATATAAATACCATTGCATGTTAATTGTATGTAGATATGGACAGCACTAATAAAAAGGTGAAACAATTTTATTAATAATTGAGGTTTAAATATAAATAAAATCATGGAGAATGTGATGTAAATAACGAAGGGAATTGTGACTTGAGTAGTAATATAGTTTCGGTTACAGACAGAAAAACACACAATCTCCATTATAATAAGATTTTCTTTGAAGTGTGTGTGTGTGTGTGTGTGTGTGTGTGTACTTAACTTCATTCGCTTGAAGTAAATGCGGGCGGGACGCGCTACATTATTGCAGAAATAACTTAGTACGATTAATTGGAATAGGTTATGGATGAGATGCCAATTTTTGTCGGCTGCTAAGAGTTTTAAAAACGAATTAAACATAATTAAATCTATTATTTAAGGTCACTCCTTTGTCTTAATCGATAAGTAGTAACATACTGACCATCATTAAAATAAAGAAAAATATCATTACATATGCAATTAAATTTTAATACAATTTATACATTAAAAATCGTCCAAATTTCTAGGAAAAGTTAAGTCGAATTTATTTTTATTTATCGTGTTCAATAATGGTTTAAAAATAGTTTTAAAATACTTATAAACATTTCTTTGTAGAAATAAGTAAGGCGTTACTTTAAATACATATTTATTAAATATTACTGAAATTTTACTCACTCGTTTTAACTTTTAACCAAGTAAAATCCGTTTTTTGTTTGTAAAAAAAAATATTAGTTTCGTTTGAAATGAAAATATGTATGTTCACTTCCAGGTTTTTGTATGGCATTGCGTAAGTGTCAAAGGAAGAGATTTTTAGTACGAAAAAAGATTGTTAATTTAAAGATAAAAAGTGAGAAAACATCCATTTGAATTTGAATATTTTGAATTAAAAATGAATAATTGAATTAAAAATAGTTATAATGAAGTGAACTTACCTTTATTAGATATTGCACTGAAAGTTTGAAAAAGAGTTTAACTCTTCAAGTTATGCTAAGGGAGGTAATTCATATTTTTATTCTTGGTGGTTTGCATAAAATTAATTTTCGAACATTATGTGCCTAATATTGAAAATAAAATTTAATTGTTTTAAAATATGAAAAGCCTTATTTTAAATTTAAATTGTTATACTTTTGAGATTCTAGAAATAAATATCTATTTAATGAAAACCTTATTTTTTTCGAGAAAAGTATTCTTTTTGAAGAAGAACTCGATTGAAAATGTACCCCCACTTTTTAAGCAGAAAAAAGATAATAGCCAATTAAATAATTATCGAAATGAGTAAAAAAGAAATCACCAAAAAAATAATTATTTATCATTTTTTTTTTTTACATTTTTTTTTTCGATTTTCGGTACTTATTTTCTCATAGAAAATCCACCATTATTTTTTTTGTTTCTATTCATAACTTCGGTCTTTTATCTCATTATTCATACTGTAATTAGTATCGAAAAGGACAAACTCGCAAAATTGTTACGCTCCCAACATAAGTAGGGGGTCAAAATTAAGTAACCTGAAAAAAAGTTTTGAAATAAAATAAGTAATGCATTATAAAGATAATTGCTTGTTACATAACACTGACAATTTCATTAAAATCCGGTAATTCCTGATTTTTGGTAAATTATTTTCTCTAGGGGCGGGGGGGGGTGCTAAAGTCATTTTTTCAAAAATATAATTTATCCTCATTTGGGTATCGCTAGTTTATGGTTATATACGAATAAATTTTATTTCGTTTCTCTTTAGTTTTCGGTCAGTTCGATTTTTCGTAGAAAAACGTTATCTAAAAATACATTTAATACATGTAATTTTTTTTATAGTAGTACTTTCTTAAGAAATAGACCGCGTCTAGCATCCTACTCAAGAGGGAGGTAATATATATATATATATATATATATATATATATATATATTATTTTAATCCTGTTGTATCACCAGGTAGGAAGATAAAGAGATCAATGATGTGCATAATACATTTATTAAGCACCAGCACCCGGTGCTAAACGGATACATACAAACACAAAGCAAATAAGTATAAACAATTAACAAGACAAACTCACACTAAACGAGGAGGATCGGTTCGGTATATCCAATGCAGCAAATCCAGTCTGAATATTATTCAACTAGTTAATCTAATTTAATTGTAGGCTATTTTATGGCCATTCCATCTGTTAGATTGCTGACTGTGTCTTTGCTACTCTATAACACATCCACATACTGCCCAGTTTCCATGAATCACGTCTCATCAGTGCGGCTAGACATTACATTACATTTTGACTCACCATCATATATATCCAGTAGAGTATGGGTATATTACATTGATTCAAAGCAAGGAGCTAGCAACTAAATCCGAAAACACTTCTTTGCGCCCTGTCGGTGGGGCGTTAGAATGCACCGACTGCATCTCAGCATAGGCGTAAGACTCTCCCAATGGGGACACCTGTTGGTCGTGGGTGGCGATCTGTGATGCTTACGGACGGAGTCTTGCTGGATGAGCAGTCAATGACCTGCAACACCCCACTTAGACCCTTACTTAGGCAAGAAGGACGGTCGGAGAGACCACATCCGATCAATCGGCTGGTCACGTCAAGCCCTAGCACCTATATGATTGCCCCAACACTATTGCCCTTATGGCAAGCCCCAACCCTTTTTATCATATGGGTGATAGAAGGCTGTGGCTGAGGGTCTACATGTCCTAGGAATGACATTAAACTCTGATAGTGAGGTTCCAGTTTTGGAGGTTTGGGGAATGTGGAGCACCCCTTCATCACCAATGCTCCCTTGTCTACTCTGACCTGGAGTGGTAGAGCTTGACAGGGTCCCATCTATGGGTTAAATAGTGTTAAGTTTCTGACCGCCATCTTTGGCCAGTTGAAAAGGATTAAAGTAATTAAGTCCTGATGTATAGAATCCTTTGGTAAGTGAATAAGTCCTGAGTTATGGAATCCTACGTAGTGTCAAAGGTCCAGTGATATAATCCTATGTTCCGTCGTCCACGAAGGTTCAAAGCATTGTGCGTAGGTATGACCAGAACAGCCTGTATAAATATTATAACAGCAGCAGAGTACTGCCAGTGATTGGCCAATAGGTTGGTCACATGATTATCTCCGAGTCTATAAGTAGAAGTGGTCATCCAGCACACACCTTATATACAAAAAACGCCAGCAAAATGTATTTATAAAAAAGATATGTTTATCCATTAAGAATTAATTTATTTCAAAACTTAATCGGCATTAAATGACCCAGTGAGGTTTATATGCCGTAAAAAAATTTACAAAAACAAAAACAAACTTCTTTGCTATAGATTCCATAGGGCCATCACAGTGAAATTGTTGCACTGTACACACGACATGGAATCTGCAGGGTCTCATTCCAGTGCTTGGGTCTTGATTTTATAACAAATTCATCTTGGTCGTCGCTTGAAATATCAAACCGGGTGGGTAACGCAGCGAGACAACGTGGAACCTTTTACTGTGAATTCTCTTTTCCGGATGCCATCATGACTGATGAGCCGTTGGTCCTAATTTCAAGCGGCTGTGAATTTCTTTTGCATGTGGTTGATTATGATCTTCCGGGGGGAAAAGACAGGGGTTAAAGACGATACATCGGGTGGGGAGAGAGAGAGAGAGAGAGAGTGCGGGTGAGAGAGAGAAAGAGGGGCAGGGAGAGAGATGTGTAAGTTCTTTCTATCTTTACTAAGTAATTGTGTTTATCATGGCTAATAAAAAGCTACCTTTGATGTCGTCTACGCTAGGAGGAATGTACAATTTCTCAAAGACATATCAAGGGTGGTATATGATCCAACGGTTTGTTTCGGGTGGTTCGGCTTTAGAACACGGTCGACCAAACTTTTTATATCTGAACCCTAACACACACACACACACACACACACACACATATATATATATATATATATATATATATATATATATATAGTCGTCAGGATGGCCTAAAGTCAGTACCGACCAGACAACGAAGGAGTGTATCCCCTTTTCATTAGCGCTAGACCAAGGAGATTTTGTTTGCATCTGAGATGGAGCGCCATACCTACCATCATCTCTTTACTCTACCGCACAGATCCCTCTGCTACCTATACACTTAGTTGACGTGGGCCGGTATCGAACCTGGAATATTGTGTTTCCTAGGCGGACGCTCTACCGACTATGCTAAACTGCAAGTGAGAGACTTCTTTGCGACCAGAGTTTTGTCCTCAGACCAATAGATAGATCCATTGGTGGATTGATTCAAAGCAAGCAGCTTGATGACCCATCAATCTGCAGAGGTGCAGTTGGCGTATTCTGCAGCCCCAGCTAATAGGGAGAGGTATCCATAAATATGTGGTAAACTTGATCAAATAAAATATTCAATTTATTGCAAAATATTGATATATATTAGACTTTGTATATATATATATATATAGACATTGAGTAAAGATCTTCAACAAACACCATGGGATCTTGCTCAACAACCTGATGATTGCCCCTTGGCATGAAACCTGGGTCGCTGTTTATAATGAACATTGATCTGTGAAAACTCTGTAAAATAAATAAATATTAGCTCTCACAATTTGTGATTGAGCACTGTATTTTCTTGTTTTATCACAAAAAATTTTGTTTTATATATATCTATCTATCTATATATATAATATATATATATATTATATATATATATATATATGTGTGTGTGTGTGTGTGTGTGTGTGTGTGTGTGTGTGTGTGTGTGAGAGAAATGGAAGTGAATCCGACGGTATGAAGTATAGTGAGAAATTTGAAAAAACAGAGGTTTTAATAAAATGAGTGGTAAGTTTATTAGCCAACACTGCAGTGTTTCAATCTGTTTACTAGATCTTCTTCGGGGCTTTTGTTTTAAGGAAAATAAATCTATCACAGATAATGAGATTGTGAGAATCTTTTGTTGATCAATCCACTTAAAACAAAAGCCCTGAAGAAGATCTACTTAACAGATTGAACCACTACAGCGTTGTCTAATAAACTTACCACTCATTTATTTGAACCTGTGTTTTGCAAATTTCTCACTATATATATATATATATATATATATATATATATATATATATATATATATATGAATAACGTGTTTAATTTTAACGAATTAAAAAAAGTACGTGCTCAATATCGGCCGCTGCGCTATTAAGCTCGCTTTTGCACTAATACCCTTAGGAAAGGCAATAACCCCTCATACCCCCAACAATGGGTTAAATACTAGTACTACGATTGCTCTTCTTCACGAAGGTTGATATGCCATTAAACAAAAATTAAATTAAAAAATAAAACAAAGCGTGAAAAGATTGTCCGTTCCAAAAACTTGAAGGTAAAAACACTGAACTTTTGAGGATTTTGATTGGCTGGTTGAATTATATATATATATATATATATATAAATAAATTTCTGGTACAAGCAAATCTAAATAATACTTTAAGGGTAATCATTATGATCACCTATATAGGTGGATACGAAGGAAAAGAGTGAAAAAAAAAAAAAAATTGTTTTATTTGATTAAAACAAGGGCCCTTTCGTGTCACATAATGGGGACTTAAAAGAAGTAAATTTTTTTTTTTCTTCTTTTCCCTAAAAAACCCCCTCATATATATACCCATATTTATTTACAATTTGACTTTTAGTCGTCTCCGGCTGTAAAAACCTTGATGAGCAACCGGACGAAAGGGCCCTTGTTTTTATCAAATAAAACAATTTTTTTTTTTTCACTCTTTTCCTTCGTATCCACTATATAGGTGATCATAATATATATATATATATATATATATATATATCATTTATTTATTATATGCTCCCAAATTTGGTTGAGCACTTTAATTAGAATGGATTTAATTGCAAGATTCACCGTATTCGGCGTACAGCTAAACCTCGCTTTGTTTACATAAAGTTTGAGGCCTCTAGTGAACTTCATTTCCGCTTAGAAATGTAGCGATTAAATAGTTTCCTATATTTGACAGCTGCTTTATGGCCGTAAGGGTAAGAGGATTGGCGAACGAAAGTTCATTCGGGTCTCGAACCCGGCCAGGGGTAGCTGTCCAACGGTATAACCACACTGATGAGAGGTGATACCTCGAAACACGTGTCCGTGTATTACTTATATATATATATATATATATATATATATATATATATATATATATACAGGGTGTTCCAGAAGTCGCGCACCATATAATTTGTTTTGTTTTTGTTTTTCAGATTTTATTGGACATGGGTGAGAAATTAATAATACAAGAAAGAGTTAAATTGTTTTTTTATGTTTGGAAGAGATGGGGCTACATACCGCTCTGTAGCTGAAGAATTCAACCGCACTCATCCCGAGCGAGAAAAACCATTGAACCATACAAACTGTCCTCCAATTGATAAAACATTTCCAAGAAACTGGCTGTTGCTGACCGCGAGAGATGAGAGAGAGAGAGAGAGAAGTCCTGAGCTATAGAATCCTTTGGTAAGTGAATAAGTCGACGAAAGAGTGCAACTGATGAAGCAACATTAACGTCAAAATCTTAAATCTGTTGTTTACCAGAATCGTCCACGCACTCTTGATGATTTGAAAGATGCGATAATAACTGAATGTTAAAAAATCACCACTGAAACCCTCAACAGAGTAAAAGGCAGTTTTATAAAGAGAATTGATGTATGTATCAATGGAGAGGGTGAACAATTTGAGCATCTATTATGATTATGATGAATAAAATTGATTTTCGTGTCTTTTTATACTTTTTATATGTATTTTCATACATGGTGTGCGACTTCTGGGACACCTTATATATATATATATATATATATATATATATATATAATATATATATATATATATATATATATATAGAGAGAGAGAGAGAGAGAGAGAGAGAGATTGGTAGATAGATAGATAGATAGATAGATAGACAGACAGACAGACAAACCGACACACAGTCAGTCAAATGGATAATTTTGACTTTGTTATCATCGGTTAAATAAACTCTAGACCAAACGATTTCCCTATCTTATTTAAAAAGTATTCCATAAATTAACAGGACAAAGACAAGCAACCAGATGAGAACACATTCCAAAAACACATTGTCGTAATGTTCCTAAAATAAAACCATGTAAGAATTCTCATTACATGACTTGAAAATGGTATGTGTGTACCGTCGAGATGAAGATGTGTGCGAAACATTTTATGCCGACGACGTTTGTTTTATTTATTCATGATGGGTTCTCAATTGTTAAAACACATTTTTCTATTTAACCCTTTCTAGAATGAAAACAAAATAGAGGGAGAAAAAAAATATTCGACTTATTGAAACGGGGGGGGGGGGGGGGGCAACAATGTCGTCGCCGTCAAAAATATTTAGCAGTTAAAAATCCGTCGTCGTCGTCGTAAAATCTTTAGCAACTCAAAAATCTTCAGCGGCTGAAAAGTTCGTCGTCGTAAAATCTTCAGCAACTCAAAATCGCAACTCGACACCTGCCGTCACCCCACTTCTACTAGTTTCTTCTCAACGTCCGGGTGCCTGCGCCCCACACACGAGATGGTCGAGCCAATCCCGGCCGCCGGAATCCTCATAGCTATCATCTGGGCACCTGGCGCTTACATCCGGGACTGTAGCCTCTCGACTTCGGTGCCAATGTGTCGCCCGTTTGCATTCTGAAGGAAGAGGGTTCGATTCTACAGTCCTACATGTCAGGCAAAGCCTAGTCTGCTTCCTTCGAGAATACGGCAGGCCTTGACGTTCGTCACTCACCTCGTGTTCTCTGTCACACCCTTCGATTAGATTCTAATAAGTACTACCTCTCCGGGTCAGAGTGGCCCAGGGAGTAATGGGAATAAAGGGGTGCTCCATATTCCCCAGACATCCCAAACTGGGATCTCGCCCTCTGATTGAGTTAAACACCATACTCAGGACATAAAGACCCCCAGCCACCGCCTTTCAGTCCATGTATGATAAAAGGGTTGGGAGGTTTGCCATGAGGGCAATAGGGTTGGGACAATCATATAGATGCTAAAGCTTGACGTGACCAGCCGATTGATCGGAGGGGGCCTCTCCAAACGCCGTCAAAATTGAGTGTTGCATATCAGGGACTGCTCAATTACGTTACAAAAATGAAAGGTTATGCCTATTCTTGATGTACCATGTTTTAACCTCATCATTTTCAAAGTCATTACTGTCTAATGTTTTTTTACTTGTTTCTCAATTCTGATGCTTTAACTTATGCTTCTGTGAGCATCACGGGTCGCCATCTACGGCCAACAGGTGGCCCAATTGGGGGAGTATTACCCCTCTGTAGAGGTACAGTCGGTGTATTTTAAAGCCACACCTGGCAGGGCTGAACTTTTGTGGAGAGAGTCTAATACTTCTTATGTAAGGGTGTAACTTATTTTCCAATTCCATCCGTTTTCACAACGTTGAATTCAAATCAGACGCTGCCGATTTACAAATCCAAACCCTTACAAACAACAATTAACCACGTGACGACATATCTCCAATCACAGGCTCTCACACTCGGACACTACAGTCATCATCTAATTACTCGAGTTTACTTAGGCAACATAAAAAGCATGCAAATGTATCTATAATATATCCCAGTTAAACCCCACTGCCTGACCCCCCACCCCCGATTCAGACAACATTCGGGATCCAAATATCGGTGAAACTAACTGCTTTTTACGCTCCCGATAAATGAGTAATCTAAAATATCGACTCACAGACTTCTTTCCCTCAGGAGCGCCCGCCAGCCAATGCCCGTACGAGAAACAATAACATCCTACTAATTTTCCATGAATTACGGTTAACCGTTACATCTTACACTACATTACAAAAATGATAGGCTATGCCTATTCTTGATGTACCATATCTTAACCTCTTAACATCCTACTAATTTTCCATGAATTACGGTTAACCGTTAAATCTTACACTACAATACAAAAATGATAGGTTATGCCTATTCTTGATGTACCATATCTTAACCTCATCACTTTCAAAGTCATTACTGTCTAGTTATGAATTTATTTTTACTTGATGCTTTACCTTATCCTTGTAATTATCCAAAATCACATACATATGGCCGGGTTAGCTCAGTCGGTAGAGCCTAAGAATAGAAACCACAAGGTTCCTAGTTCAATACCGGCCCTCGCCAACTCAGCGAATGAGTAGCACAGGGATCTGTTCGGTAAAGTAAGAAGCTGATGATACGTGTGGTGCTCCGTCTCAGACGCAAAACAATCTCCTTGGTCTAGCGCTAGTGAAAAGGGGATATACTCCCTCGCTGATTGGCTGATACCAACTTTAGGCCACTCCAACGACTTTACTTTACTTATATACATACTAACTCATCGCTCTGTAGGTTAATTCACATTGGCATGCATTACAGATACAAATGCATATTAAAAGAACAATAAAACAGCGTCATCTTCTGTCTTTTGAACAAAAATCCTACGAGGACAATTGCTCTAATCGCAACATCCGGGTCACAAACCATGTGACGTCAGATGATTCCAGCAATACATTCGGTCGTGTTCTTCATGACCCACGAGGGCGAATCAAAAAGTAATGCCAGTTTTTTTAATTTTTTTTTATTATAAAACTAAAGCCTACATTGTGACCATAACGAGGCTCAGAATAAGAATCTGACGAGAAAGACCCAACTTGCCAATCGACAATGTCCTCATTCTGCATGACAAGCATCGGGACAAATTGCCTCATTCGGGTGGACAACTTTAGTGCATCCTCCATGCTCACCAGATTTAGAGCCTTCAGACTATCATCTCTTCGGACCCATGAAAGAGAGTGAGAGGCAAACATCATTCCAGGGACGAGGAAGAGAAAATTGTAGGGAAGAAGTGGGTATTTGTCTCATACCCCACTTGTATGGACTGGGCACAATGCTTCGTTTTAACGTGGGCCCATCCACAAGCCGAAGCTCATTGTAGTGAAGAAGTGGTTCAAAGAACAGTCAACAGAATTTTACGGGTTAGGGAGGAATGCTCTTATTCGAAAGTAGGACATTTCTATTGAGAGAAACGGTGACCAAGAGGAGAAGTAGGGATGTGATCCACAGAGGTCCAGCTTAATTTTGATGTATGATACATGTTCCTGTCTTGGTAATTATACATATTTGTAATAAATACGAATGTGTTCGAATCTATACAACTGCATGTTTTAACACGAAAATATCGTAAAATGTGGGCATTATTTGAAATGATCTTAATTATTAAGAACACATTGTATGATATTTTCGTGTTAAAACATGCAGTTGTATAGATTTATGGTGAAATGAGAATGGCTGACCAAAACACCTGGCTTCCTCAAAGTGAAAGAAACAAGGGGAGGGTACTCTCATTTATGTAGCTAATGTTCAGATTACCATTTCCAATACATCTTTACAGTAAAATAATTTCAAATGTATTTTCATAAGGAAATCGTTTCCAATGCATTTTATCGTAAAATTATTTCCAATTCATTTTTATGGTGAAAATCATTTTCAAGGCATTTTTATAATAACATAATTTCCAATGAATTTTCATTGTAAAATCAATAATCACTACACAACGTACATATTCCCTCATTTCTTTAAAATCACCCGTTTATTTATGTGCCTTTTTTGTAACCATTAAAGGGACCCGTTACACCCTGACCAAATTCCAGTTTTCAATTATATCCGTTTCCATGGTTCGATATTCTAATCGGACATTGAAACCATTATTCAACTCTCCGCGTCTAATAAACAACAATTAATCACGTGATGACCTGTATCTAATCACAAGCTCTCGGACACTGCCCACTCATCATCTAATTACTTGATAACTTTCTTTGGCAACCATAAAGTCAGACTTTAGTATTTCTAATATATCCTAGTTCTGCCCCGCTGCCTGACCACCCCGATTCCCAACTCACTCGATATCCAAATATCGGAGGAACCAACTGCATTCAACTCTTCCCATCAAAAAAAAAAAAAAAGAAAAAAAAAGAGTAATCTAAAATATCGGCCCACGGACATTTTGTCCTCAGGAGCGCTCGGCGGCCAATGCCCTTACGAAAAGCAATAAAATCCTAGCGATTTTCCATGAATTACGGTTAACCTTTAAATAAAAATCTTATACTACATTAAAAAAATGATAGGCTATGCATATTCCTTATGTAACAACTAGAAACACCGTTTCTCGCAAATTCATATAATTTCCCTCACGTATGCAAATGAGATGCGTATAAAAGAACAACAGAAGATTAGCTCAATGTGATGTGAGTTGATCTCCAACCACGAACGTTGTTTCGTATTCTCGGATGTAAACACACGTGCTACAACTCTCCAGAAGATAAGTAATTTGTACCAATCCTTCTTTTACGCGCAGATACTTTTTACCTTGCCGGCCGGAAGTCATTTTTGTTATTTGTATTTATTGTAATAATAAACTATTATTACAACCACTCGCAATCTTCTCGTTAATGTATTTCTAATACATAACAGAAACCTAAAATTAATAGATTCCTTCATATAAAATGGCAACAACACTGGAATAATAACATCCACAATAAACTCTTCCTAATCAAACCCACATTATGAGGCTGGAGACCAAATTTCAGGAAGTCTAGAAAGGAACAAGTCATTGTGTCCCGATTACGCATTGATCATACAAGACTAACGCACTCCAATATACTCAAACAAGAACTTCAACCACAATGTGGAACATGTCAAACACCTTTGACAGTTAAACACTTATTCATGGAATGCAGGTTTTTTGCTCACATCAGAAACCGTTATTTTAAAGCAAACAATATGAAAGATCGGTTTGAAAATGTTAACATGGAGGATATTCTCTCTATTTTGACGGAAATAAAATTATACCATAGAATATAGGCATGAAACAAATCAATACCATACAACATAATCCCAAATAATGCTAACACATTGTTAAAACCAACTACTAAAATGTATAGATATAAATACACGATTTATATAACTTCCTAATCGTTAGGCATGACACAACCCCAGACGGGTTGATATGCAGTTAAAATCAATAAACAAACAAACAAACAAACAAACATAGTAACTGGATGTAC
Organism: Doryteuthis pealeii; assembly: GCA_023376005.1. Taxonomy (NCBI): domain Eukaryota; kingdom Metazoa; phylum Mollusca; class Cephalopoda; order Myopsida; family Loliginidae; genus Doryteuthis; species Doryteuthis pealeii. The sequence goes on from CM042155.1 coordinate 18,338,388, forward strand.
TCTTAGGAAAACTACGACCTGTGTGCTACATTTTTATAACATTAGTAAATACTAAGTACCGATCAAAGAGGCGTTACATAATGGTTAACATCGTACAAAATCGATATGATTTCAAATCATGGACGAGGCTGCTTGCATTTTACATATTATATTAGGTATTCGGTGTATGTCTGCCTGTAACTGAAACTACGTCAATGCTTACGTCACAATACCGTCAGGATGTGCGTATGTTTATCAATGAGTATGTAATTTATAGTTAAAATCATTAAGGCATAGAATAAACACAACAACCCTGAATTATAGATACTCAGAATTTAAGTATGCAACATTAAATGGTCCATATTGTTTGTTAAAACAAGTTTCAATGAGTACATGCACGGTATTATTGATTTATATATAGTTTGCTTTATTATAATATATATTTAATGTTACCTAACGTATAGAGTTTTACAAGAAATCGTCACATACTTTTCTTCTACATTAAATCTAACATTTTTATTATATGGAGAAGAAACGTCTGTTTTTATTATAGTCTGTCGTAAAACTTTTTATACACACACACACACACACACACCACACACACACACACATACACACACACATACATACACACACACACACACACATACACACATATATATATATATATATATATATATATATATAGAGAGAGAGAGAGAGAGAGAGAGTTACACAACAAAAAAGATTTTATAAAGATTTTCATCTCCTGTCATCTATAAAACATCCACCAATTTCTTCACCCAAGATACATCATGATAAAGGTTTAAAGAAACCGAAACGTTTAAACGCCGATAAAATAAATTCATCCTATTTTCGAACCACTCGTTTTTTTCAAATTTCTAATATATATATATATATATATATATATATATATATATATATATATATATAATAAAAAAGAAGGTCCGCAAAATGTATTGTTTTCAGAAAAAAAATTGTTATTCTTTTTTATCTTACATATGCAACATGTGTTTCAGATCTTCTGGTATCTTCTGCAGGCTTTGATATATATATATATATATATTATATATATATATATATATATATATATATATAATAATATATAAAAAAGAAGGTCCGCAAAATGTATTATGTTTTCATAAAAATAATTGTTATTCTTTTTATCTTACATATGCAACACGTGTTCTGGTATCTTCTCCAGGATTTGATATATATATATATATATATATATATATATATATATATATATATATATATATCAAACCTGAAGAAGATACCAGAAGATGTGAAAACACGTGTTGCATATGTAAGATAAAAAGAATTAAAACATTTTTTCTGAAAACATAATACATTTTGCGGACCTTCTTTTTTATAATATATATATATTCTTCAGGTTTTGATATATATTATATATATATATATATATATATATATATATAATATATATATATATATATATATATATATATATATATATATATATATATCAGTGTAGTCAAGTAAGTAATTATTCCAATGAATATTCACGAACTACATACAAGATCTTTTTAAAAATAAATAAAATACAGAATACAGATAAGATGATATATAAGGACACATTCATGAATGGTAATACAAGATACAAATAGATATAATGGTAACAGAATATTTAGGTATAAAAGAGATACCTAAATGTACATATAATATGAAAGTTATAGACATGAGACTAAGAATAGTCCATGCTGTATAAATCACTTACAGTGACGAGTGCGGGGCAAAGCCCCACCGAGAAAGGGATAGACAGTAGTCTAACCCATGTGTACGTTAAGAATATGTAGCTAAAAGAGGAAGAGAAGTTTAAATCAGGCGCTTAAATAAGTAACATATATTTACAGAATATTTAGCTGGGTATCTCATTCATTTTGATTAACACTGTATACGATACTCTCTCTTCTTTTTCCAGTATATAAACATATACTGAAATCAAAACGTAAATATATGAAGCTCTTAAAAAATATGACAAGATATAAATTTGAAATAGTATTCCCCATTTTATTTTATTATTTGCATACTTCATTCTATTGTACTTTTGATCTTTAGTTGAAGGATCAGAGAGACATTGTTGTTTGTCCAATTCCGACTGTTTTCTCTTTTCACTGTTATATTCGTTTATTTTTCCGTTTTTGTTTTTTTTTTCTGCCTGTGTGCATTTTTTTACCAACCTTTCTGAATGATTCATTTTTTTGCCACTGGACATTCATCTTTCACGCTGTCTTTGCTTTTGGCCTCACATCCCTTTTATAAGTGTGTATGTGTTTGCCTTCGAAAAGAGAGATAGACCCTTGATCTAATGATACGCTTGAACAACCCGTCCCCTAAAAGCCGCACAAAGTACCAACAAGCTAATCGATATGGAAAAAAGAAAAAGCGTTCCAACAACTGTATATATGACACATTTTAAACCCGAGGGCAACAAGTCACTGAGAGATGATACTGCAATGTCATTTCTGTAAACTTCCGTTCGACTTGATAATTTCGGCAAACCATTACAATGTATGCTCGAATATGTGGAAGTGCGGAGTGAAATGGTTAGAGTTGTAGGAAATGGACTCTTTGATCCGAGTTCAAATCCTGGACAAGACTGTTTGCATTTCACATAGCGCTAATACCCCTGTATTACCCTGTATTACCAGTAGGACAGACTGGGCTATTTAATCTTGGATAGGTAACCAGTCTATGAGAAGGAAAACTCTGAATTTGAAATGCCTGAGGTTAGTCATTGATTGGGTTTATAGCATAATACCCCTGAGGAAGGTACAAATCCATATATTCACGCTCCAGTAAATAGTAGGGCAGACTGGACTCTTTAACCTTAGATAGGTAACGAGTCTATGACTAAGGAAAACTATGAATTTGAAATGCCTGAGGTTAGTCATTGATTGGGTTTGTAGCATAATACACATGAGGAAGGTACAAATCCATATATTCACGCTCCAGTAAATAGTAGGACAGACTGGACTCTTTAACCTTGGATAGGTAACGAGTCTATGATAAGGAAAACTCTGAATTTGAAAAGCCTGAGGTTAGTCATTGATTAGATTTGTGGCATAATACACATGAGAAAGGTATGAATCCATATATTCACGCCCCAGTAAATAGTAGGGCAGACTGGGCTATTTAACCTTGGATAGGTAACCAGTATTTGAGGAGGAGAACTCTGAATTTGAAAAATCTGAGTGCAGTCGTTGATTGGGTTTATGGCATTCCTTGTGCACCATTTCTTGTGCCAAAAAGCCTTCACCACTATAAACAAAATACTGTGTGGGTTGTTCATTGGATGAACACTCATGTGTCGAAAATCGACGAGAGAGACCATGTTCGAATATCAGTCAATACAACTACCTGTCTGTCAGGCTTAAAGAATATTCCCAAATTAATAATTCACTTTTGGAAATGGACTAAAAGTTGCGACTATTTAGCCCAGTCGATAGTGTATCTGCTGAGGAACCACAATATTCTGGGTTCGAATCCAACCCTCACCAACTCAGTGCATGAGTAACACAGTTTGGATCTGAGAGGTAAAATTGCAAGCTGCTGGTAGCTGCGACACAAAAATATATCCTTGGTCTAGAAAGAGGATATACTCTCTTGCAGTCCGATAAATACCAACAATAGGCTGCTCCAACGATATATATATATATATATATATATATATATATATATATATATATATATATATATATATATGTGTGTGTGTGTGTGTGTGTGTGTGTGTGTGTGTGTGTGATAAAGAAGATGACTTACTGGGGAATAAAATGTCGAGTTAACCGTAATATTGACGGTCGATACAAGTATTAACCGAATAAGTCAGTGTTATAACGAATATGAAATGCAATTGCCTGTTATTAATCGATATGGTGAAACTTGAATAGGTTATTTCTATATACAACTTAATAATATATATATATATATATATATATATATATATATATATATATATATATATATATATAGAGAGAGAGAGAGAGAGAGAGAGAGAGGACGTACAATGACTTACAAGTTCAATTCTTTCCGCTCCTAATTCAATTACCTTTTATATGGAATCAATTGAAAATGCCATAATCCACCCACCCCAACAAAACAAAACTATTTGTATTTTGTTACTTTTTTTTTTTTTTTTTTTTTTTGATAAGAAAAATACCAGTGTGTATTGTATTTTCCTCACCTCCCACCAGACCGGACTAACGCAATATTTTTTTAACTTAGAAAGTTAAATCAGAGCTCAAAAAGTGAAAAAAAAAAGTTCTTCACTCTTGGTAATGGACTAAAGTTGGTGCCAGTTTAGCTCACTCGATAAAGTATCCGCTGAGAAATCGCAAGGTTCTGGGTTCAATGCCAGCACTCACCGACTCAGTACATAAGTAGCACAGCTATTATAATCTCATAATTCAACAATTGCTTTGAAAAATATTAAATTTAACTTCAGATCCCTTTTTTTATTTTTTTAATGCTCTGTGTCATTAAATCTAAAAAAAAGAAAAATAGGCAGTAAACATGGTTGATGAAACTGTCGTTAGAGGGAGTAAGTATGCTTTTTGTTACCGAGCTTATTTTTAAGAAAACGGGGTAAGCATGACTTATAAAACTGCCGTTAGATCTAAAATCATAAGGAAAGGCGATCATGCGCAAACGTAAACCGGATACACTTGAATACACAAACATATTCAAATTTAATGTAGAAGAGATTATGTAAATATTTCTTGTTTTTAAATAATTTTCTCCTAAAAATCTATACGCTAGATAACTATGGAAGTGCGTGTTGTAATGGTTAAAGTCAGGGGAAATGGACTCGTCGCCCCGAGTTCAAATCCTGGATGTGGTAATTGCATTTCACTTAGCGCTAATACCCTTGGGAAAGGTATGAATCATAATCTCCCTCCAGCTATGGATAAATAGTAGGGCAGAGATCTTTAACCTTGGTTAGGCAACTTGTCTAGGAGAAGGAAAACTCTGAATTTAAACCAGTTGAACTCCACTTAAGAAATTGACTTTGTGTCACATCCTGCTCGTGCGGAGGAGTTGGTAAATATATATACGTTAGATAACTTTAAATATATGTTAGAATAAAACAGTATATACAAATCAATAATACCGGATATGTATTTATTAAAACGTGTTTTAACAAACAATGTGGACCGTTTAAGGTTGCATTCTTAATTTCTGAGTAACTGTGAAATAGGTTGGTCCTTTATACAATGATTAGGATTATGAATTAAATACTATTTGCATTTCACACAGCGCTAATACACTCGGGAAAAGTATGCACCCTACTACTCTTCCACCAACAATGGGTAAATAGTAGGGCAGACGGAGCTCTTTAACCTTGGCTAGCTAACCAGTCTATGAGAAGGAAAACTGAGAATTCAAATCTGTTAAACTCCGCTTAAAAGATTGACCTTGTGGAAGACACTAATCATGCAGAAGGGTGATATATATATATATATATATATATATATAAGAAGTAAACAAACAAACGATGTGTTTTTTGATATGGCTTTTTTAGCCTACAATTTTTGGGAGAATATGTGCTTAATTGAAGTCGTACGTAATTTTGAAAATTAATTAATTAATAATTAAGTCAGGGTTCGAATCACACATGCCCGCCTAATTCATTAATTATTAATTAATTAATTTTCAAAATTAGGTACGACTTCTATTAAGCACATATTCTCCCATATATATATATATATATATATATATATATATATATATATATATATATATATATATATATATATATATACTCATTGATAATCTTATGCAATTCCTGAGGCTACTGTGACGGAGGCAATGATGAAGTTTCAGTTACAGACAGACACTGGATCTACATTATGATAAGATATGGAATATATGGAAGGGTAGGGGCAACCATTTTGGTCTTGTATCATATCCTTCTCGTGATTAGGGGTTGGTGAATACGTAAAGGAAAGAGGGAACCCCAGGCCAAATTACTACATGTCCCGATACAATTTCAAGTTTCGATACACTTATTCGTATCTGTGTACCTATATTGTAGAGTAGCTAACACCCCTTCAGCACTCTACCAGGTGGACTGGCCCATAGCTATAAAATAGCCTACGATTAGAGTAGATTAAAAAGCGGAATAATATTCAGACGTAGTTTGTTGCGTTGGCTATACAAAATTGACCCTCCTCTATTTAGTGTAAATTTTGTCTTCTTAATTGTTTGTAGTTATTTGTTCTATGTTTGTATGTATCCGTTTGGCACCGGATGCTGGTGCTTAATTCTTTGTAATTTTCAACCTCGCGATACAACAACCGATCATTGTAATTCGTTCTATAATTCATAATTCTGATTTCACAATACATTTTTGATATCAGAGAATTAAATAAACGATTCTTGAAATGAGCTAATTTCATTCGATTGCAATGGGTTAGAGAGAAGACGAAAGAAGTCGAATTCTGAAAATGTTTATATGCATTTGCGTGCTGACTATCCAATAAATTAGACTCTTTTTAGAGAGACACACAAAAAAAGTTGCCATTTATTCCCGAATGTGTGAAGTAATAAAGAAATGACAGAAGCTTTATACGTTCTGCTTATTAAATGTAATTTCTTCCTCAACATCACACCTGATAAAAGTTACTTTTAACACATTGTCAAGTTTCAGACATTTTTTAACTGAATAATAATGTTTCAGGAGTGTGGCATTCTGTATTCGTCTTGATAATTTACAACCATGTATATATATATATATATATATATATATATATATATATATATATATATATATATATATATATGTGTGTGTGTGTGTGTGTGTGTGTGTAATTATATATGTATATGTATATATAAGTATATGTATATATATATATATATATATATGTATATGTATATATATGTATATGTATATATATGTTGTGTATATATGTATATATATATATATATATATATGTATATATATATATATGAATATATGTATATATATTATATATATATATGTATATATGTATGTATATATATGTATATATATGTGTATATGCATAGGTACATATATATATATATGTATATTTACATATATATATATTTACAACCATGCATATATATGTATATATATATATATATATACATATATTCATACATTATATGTATGTATGTATAAATATACATATATATTCATATATATACATATATACGTCTATGTATATATTTATATATTCATATATATTATCTATATATATGTATATATATATATATATGTGTGTGTATATTTTTCTCTCTATATACTAGCAGATCTTTGGGCATTTTCCATTAAACTGCACAGGAAAATACTGTCTGATGTCGTTACCATATATCTACTGAATACACGTGAAATATGGACCAGGAATGTAAGGACACTATATGCAATAACCCACACTAATACAATTAGTACAATTAACATTATAATTACTAGCTCAAAATAAAAAACACCCTCCGGGCGATGTAAAAATAGCTTTTTGAAACATATTGCCTGAAGAGTGGGAGTAAAATATTCAATGTCAGAGAGTTTGTACCCTAAGTAAGGAAATCATCAAATTCATTAAAGGATTGAAAAATAAAACAATTTGAAATGTAAACTTTAAATATGTACTAGAATAAAACAAACTATATATAGATATATAATACCAGTGCCCGGTGCAGATCCTCATGATACAAGTTATTTTCTTCCATGATTCAGGTGGGTTACAGTCATCCATTCTATCTGTCATCGTGTATATAAATGAAGAAGCGTCCAAGCGTTTAAATGAGGCGTAGTGTGTGTCAATACCTCTCCCTCTCTCTCACTGAAACTTTTTCTATTTACTGCTTCATTGTAAATACATCGCCAGGAGTCCATCATTGATTTTTATTGGGATCCAGCTAGCCAGTCATGTTTCCAAATACAAGCTTAACATTCGTGTAAAGTTTCATCATTATTGGATCACTGGTGTAGGTGTCAACGGTCTATATACAAACAGATAGGAATTGTTATGTATGTATCAGATTAGGCTTAAAGTGTTAAAATTAAGAAAATGTCGAATTCCTTTTTCTTTTACATTATAAATATATTATATTATATTCTTTAGGAAAATGCATTACATTTGAAATATTCTATTGAATAACAGTTACGACACGTTTTTCTGAAGAGAAATCTGCTAACGGTATGAGTACATTTTATTTAATACTTTCATATTTTTCGTTTTCATTTTGAAACAACATTTTGAGACAACACATCCATTTGTTCAGAGGAAGGTTTTATAGAAAAAAAAAACCCTAAGAAACGAAACGTTTAAATGTTGACTAAATTTACCATCTAGAAATAAATCCATCCTTTGTAATACTTGTAATACTTTGTAATGCGTATATGTGTGTATGTCTATATGTCTGTGTGTGCGTGAGTATGTCTGTCTATGTATGCATATGCATGCCCATCACATCATATCATATGATAATAACAATATATATTATAATGCATATGATGATAATAATAATAATAATAATAATAATAATAATAATAATAATAATAATAATAACGACTGGGTTGGGAAGGTGATCCACTGGGAATTATGTAAAAAAATTAATTTTGACCATGCAAAAAAATGGTATATGCATAATCCAGAATCTGTTCTTGAGAAAGAAACGCATAAAATTCTCTGCGACTTTGAAATAAAAACGGATCACCTTATCACAGCAAGAATACCAGACCTAGTGTTGATAAACAAAAAAGAAAGAACTTGTCAACTGGTGGATTTTGCAGTGCCAGCAGATCACAGGGTGAAGCTAAAGGAAAATGAAAAAATAGACAAATATCTGGACCTTGCCAGAGAACTAAAAAAGTTATGGAATATGAAAGTGAAGGTGATACCAATTGTAGTTGGCGCACTTGGAACAGTCCCAAAAGGATTGGAAAAGGGTCTGGAATGTTTGGAAATCAGAGGAAGGATTGAAACCATTCAGAACACTGCACTACTGCAATCTGCCAGAATACTCATTAAAGTCCTGGAGACCTGAGGAGACTTGCTGTCACTCAGACTCCAGTGAAAGACCATCAGCTAACGCTGATGTGAAAACTCTAATAATAATAATAATAAACATACACAAACATACGATTAAAACAAATCTTACTATCACCCCATCCTCTCTAACACCTACAACCAAAATGTACACAAATATTCCAAGCAACAACAGAATGTTAATTGTAAATCCATCTTCCCAAATACTTTTCCCCATATATATATATATATATATATATAAAAACACTCATACTCAAAATTAATTCTTATGCCATCCACCATACACACATATAACCCAAACACCTATCTATCCTAAAGTCTTGGAGAAGGTCTAACAGACCGAAACGTTACAACGTCGACATCACTACCTACAATAAACATCCATCTTCTACAACATCCCGTGTTTGTCTACCTTACTCTCTCTCCCCCTCTCTCTCTCTCTCTATCTCTACACACACACACACACACACACACACACACACACACACATACACACACACATATATATATATATATAGTTTGGTTGATGTATAAATAAACAGTGCTCAATACCGGTGGTCGAAATATATATGCAAGTTAGAATCATGTAGACTCAGATTTAATGGTACTTAGTGACTGCCAGTTTTCCGGCTACGCTATCTTCAATTCGTCCTAACTTCATATATATATATATATATATATATATATATATATATATATATATAGTTTTTTTCCGTAGTTAGGGTCTTTCCATGTGTGGTTTAACCAAGCTGATGCAGGTAGACCATAAGGAGAGCTCAATGTACCTAATACCAGTGAGTAAAAGGACAGAGCAAGATATTTAGTAAATGAAGAAAAACTCTAAACTTGCTTCATTACAATAAGTAAGAGTCATGTTCTTGTGATTACCTGAAGATGCCGTATTAATACGGTTGAAATAAATTATTGTAATGAAGCAAGTTTAGAGTTTTTCTTCATTTACTATATATATATATATATATATATATATATATATATATATAATATATATATATATATATAAAGCATGAACGTGATTATGAGTATATATATATATATATATATATATATATATATATATTTATATAATATCATAGATCACGTTCATGCTTTTAATATATTCATGGATTTACTTTCTTCATATATGTGTTTACGTATTCCTCTATATGCGTTTGTCTGTTTGTCTGTCTGTCTGTCCGTCTGAATGTATATATGCATGTATAAATGTCTACATGTGTGTGTTTATTTCTCTGTGTGTGGTTGTATGTCTGTGTGTCTATGTCTGTCTGTCTGTCTGTATGTGTGCATGCTTCTGTGTGTGTGGTTGCGGGTGTGTGCAGTCACTTATTATTCACTTTTGAGGTTCTATGTATAAATAAGTTGGCGCGAGCGTATTATTCGCTATGTACATATAAATGTAGCCAACAATAAACTCTTATCTAAGTAAAGAAACCTTATATATATAATTAATGAACTTATATTAAATTTGTTCTGAAATAGATTACCCTTTTCACGAAATGATAAAATAACATCGACTTAATGTCTACAAGTGCACAATTGCTTTTCATTTTTTATACTGAAAGAGATATGAAGAAAACCTATGCGAATAGTAGATCGTACGTTGGTATTTGCCATTACTCCCAGGTCCACTTGTTTTAGATTCGTTGAACCTATTATTAGACACACGTGATATACACTCGATGATATTGCGAATAATTATAGAACTCTGTTTTGTTTACCTTATCCTGTACTTTTTTTTTTGATATCTTATATCCGTGATTGATAACAAGCAAAAATGAGTAAAGAAAAGAAATCAGAAATGGAATGAAAAACGAAAATATTTCGGTATAATGAAAAACGAAAGAAAAAAGAAATCGGTGCTCTAATCGGGAACACCACAAGGTTCCGTGTTCGATACCGACCCTCGCCAACTCAGCTTGGATCTGTTCGGTAAAGTGGGGAATCTTGAAAGTGGTAGGTGTGTCATCAGCTCAAATAAATAATGGACCATTCCATTTTGATTCCTGAGATATGAATGCAAGTGTTCAAATGTTATACCCTCTCACCACCTCAGATAAATAATGGATCATTCCGTTTTGATTCATAAGATATGAATGCATGTATTCAAATGTTATGCCCTGTCATCCCCCAGATAGCTAATGGGCCGTATATAATTTGTTGTTCAAGAGTTAGTACACAGCATGCCTTTCTCGTCTTGAAAAGAAGATAGACTCCCTCGCTGTTCGGCTTATACCGCCAATAGGTCGACTTAATTTTACTATTTGGATTAGACTGATTTTTTTACACTTTTCACATTTTTTCTATAGAAAATAGAATTGTAGATGATAAAGACATTTTGTTAAATCGTCACATTCTTATTCTTATCAATACCATGTCTATCTTCTTATATCTTTTATCAATTAGCCCTGTTGGCTAGGGTTTTAGAATATACCGACTGCCCCTCTGCAGAGGTATAAACCCCCCTAATGGGGCCACCTATTGGCCCTGAGTGGCAACGAGTAATGCTTACAGCCGGAATTCTGGTATATGAGCAGTCCATGACAGGGAACATTCCACTTCGAACCTTAATTAGACTAGACGGTCGGTTGGAGAGGCCCCTCCAATCAATCGGTTTGTCAAGTACAGCCCTAGTATCTATTCACTTGTCCCATCCCTATTGCCTTTATGAACTGCCTCAATCCTTTTATCATATATGTTCTAGAAGGCGGTGGCTGAGGGTTTTCATGTCCTGGGAATAACGTTAAAATCTATCTGAACGTGAGGTTCCAGTTCTGGAGCTCTGGGGAATGTGGAGCACCCCTTCTATTTTACAGGTGAGAATGAAAACGAGACTGATGGTCCTGGAAATGAAATAAACTTCACCAGTGATGACGAATCAGAACCAGAAATGGAATCCAATCCAACGAATCCAAAGAAGCTGATGCCATGGAACAGGATCCTTGTACTCATCTGTTTACCTCACCGGTCGTCTATCTGGGTATCTGCTATTCTGAGTCGGACTAGCTGGGTAGCTGGGTAGCTGGGTCTGTTGTAGGGTTGGATTTTGTGTCAAGTATTCAGCTCTGTTACAAGTTGAATGCAAAACTATCTCTAGAATGTTGGTAGGTGGTTTATATACAGCTTTGGGTTATTCCATTATGAACACTGGCAAGTTCACTTCCTGGGTTTTGATTGGCTGATGGTTTTCTGGGTGAGTAAAGATATGGATAAGAACCCACTCTTCAGCCATCAGTCTGCACTATGCCAGCAGCATGCAAGGACTGTATTTAAGTTACAGCTTGCATGTTATTCTTGTCTGTTAACTCGACGGTAGTTAGAATCCCACTGCGACGATGAGTATTGTATTGTTTCTATGATATCTGGGGGGATAACTTCTACATTGTAGGGTTGGTTGGTATTCTATCTATACCTGAAACTAGGTGGGTTCTTTTGGATTCTTTCAGTTCAAGCATCCATTGTTAATCTTTAATTAACAAACAAAAAGCTCGTTGAATTTTTTTTTTTTTCAGAGTTCATTTATTTATTTTATTCAAGCCCAAAGAAAATGTCTTTGATGACAGACCGCATATCTCATCTGTTCTCCACAAACACTCAGTCTAGACTACTAAACTCTTGCGTCCATCTACTTATGCCATAATCCTTCTCCTCAACCCCCCCTTTCCCTCTTACGCCCGTTCGTACCTATCAGAAGCCACGGTCAGTTATTCACACGTTATTCGTATTCTCAGTAAAATTCCATTATTACTATTTTTTAAACTCTTTCAATTTTCAAACTCTCTCTCCAAGCATACTTTATACATCAACTCACTGCTAGCGTCACACCGCTGATTTCGCACACCTTATCATATAATATATATATATATATTATATATATATATATATATATATATATATATATATATCTTTGCGTGTGTTTGTGTCTGTATGTGTGTGCGTGTTTATATGTGGATATATATATGTATGTATATATATATATATATATATATATATATATATATATATATATATATATATAGTGAGAGAGAGAGAGAGAGAGAAAGGGGGGAGAGATAGATAGATCTGAACAGGGATAGATAGATACATACATACATACATATGAATACTATAGGATACATAGATATTAATAGACTAGGGTAGGTAGACATATATGAACAGACTGAGATGGATAGATAGAAATGAACAGACTGAGATGGATAGATAGAAATGAACAGACTATGATAAACTCTTATATATATATATATATATATATATATATATATATATATATATAAAGAGAGAGAGGGGGGGAGAGTGGTTAAGAGATAGATAGATAGATTGATAGACAAACATCTAGTGAGAGACAGAGAGAGAGACAGAGAGAGAGAGACATAGTGATTGAGAGATAGATAGATTGTTAGATAGATTGATAGATAGATATATAGATAGAGAGAGAGTGTGTGTGTGTGATTGAGAGATAGATAGATAGATTGATAGGTGGACATCGAGTGAGAGAGAGAACGAGTAAGGGAGTGTGAGACATTGGAAAATGATTTTCTGCTGATTAAATAAAAAGAAGAAAAAAAAAAAACTCTTATATAAATGTTGGCAAAAAGGGCGTAATATCTCGAAAAACCCTTTTCAAACTTGCGCAAGTGAGAACATTCTCCTGCAGATTGTTTTTAGTTATTTTCTACCAGCAACGCCTGTGGCCTTGGCATTTTACATTTAGAATTTTAGAAAGAAAAAAAAAACATGTTTAAAACCATTCTCACCGAATTAGACTGAACACGGCGATACCAACGATCCTATGGTTTCCAAAATCTATGGTTTCGAGATTATCAATGTAAAAACGGAAAAAATGCTACCTGCAATCTTATCGCAATTTAGAGCAACAAAAATATCTTTAAAAGCCATCTATAAAAATTAAATAGACAAATCTTCCCGGAACCAAAGAGCAACAATTCTTCCCCCAGCTTATACACTCAATGATATTTCTAAGTTTATAGGTTTATCAATATTTTCGGTTTATTAGGTAACCAACCTGGTTGGTTGGTTTTAAGGTATAGTTTTAAGGATTGGATATTTTTAAACAAATTTTTAACATATATATCTTATTATAATCGAGATTGTGGGTTTGTCTGTCTGTAACCGAAACTATATTACTATACAAGTCACAATTCCCTTTGTTATTTACATCACATTCTCCATGATTTTATTTTTTATTTAAACCTCAACTATTAATAAATTGTTTTACATTATTAATTGTTGACCATGTATACATACTAATAACATACAATTGTATTTATATATACAACGAAATAGCGGTTTACAGTGTGAATGGGAAGGCTAATTTGCATATTGATATTAAAAATTTGATTTTAATAAATATATGCTTAGTATTATTGATTTCTAATTGTTTGGTTTTATCTTATCGAATATGAGCAAAATTCTCGGGGATAAATCTAAAAGAAATCCATTAACAAGAAGAAAGAACTAATTTTATTATTTACTTCCTATTTTAACTAAACAGTTAAATTAGGAAAATTTACCAATGAAAGACGGGAGTAAGGGAAAATGATGGAAGAGTTAGTTTCAAAGTTGTTCTATTTTTCAATCATACCCCCTCTGTTCCAAATCTTTTCATCTGCATTCTTATTCAGTTTCATTAGCCTTTCTAATTTAATATGATATTTTATATTAAAACTAAGTACTTTCACCCGGAGGGTGCTTATATTTGCTAGTAAAAACTAATTTTCAAACTATTTAACCGATATAAGGGTCGATAACAGGTACAACCACTCCAGACAAGATTAGAACTGGTATTAATGTCTAGGAAAGGGGCACTCCATCTAGGGTTTTAAGGTTTGGGTGTTACGATTTTAGTGGCCATCCCTTAGTTTTCAAGCATGAGCGCTTGTCCAGCAGAAATCCTTGGTAAAGAATCCTTTGGTTGTTCCTTGGTGCTCCTCAGTATTGTCACTTTTGGATAATGTATATTAAGACTACTTAATTGAAGATATAATTGTCTACTAATGTTTATTATCAAATACTTAAACCCACAAAACTGTAGGCCAACCAATGATTATTGTTAAATTGGAATAAATAATTAAAGCCATATAATTGCTAATGAAAAGTGATTCGTATTTGATAGATGTATTGATAGTATATAACTATATTATGCGTATTAAAATAGGTAATTGAATATATAATTGTCTACTATCGGTTATTATTAGATATTCAAAACCACAAAATTGTTTGCCAATAAATAGCAATAATTTCTTGAAACCATATATTAGTTAAATAGATAACTAATTATAACTGAGCCTATTCTAGAAGTGACCACCCAAGCGGAGTTCAACAAGTTTGAATTCAGAGTTTTCTTTCTCCTAGACTGGTTTCCTAACCAAGTTTAAATAGTCCAGTCTGCCCTACTATTTACCCATAGCTAGAAGGAGAGAAGTTGGATTCATACATTTCCTAAGGGTATTAGTCCTGTGTGAAATGTAGCTTCGTCCAGAATTTGAACTCGGATCGACGAGTCCAGTTCATACGACTCTAATCATTAGACGACGCGCCTCCAACTGATATAATAATTAGTTTTAAATATGAATGCTTAAAAACTTTTAAGGATATGCAAATTATTAACATTAGATAAGAATGTGATATCATATAAATAAATCTGAGGGATGACCTATTGGCGGTATCAGCTGGACTGCGAGGGAGTCTACCCCCTTTCCATACGCGCTGGACTAGGGTGATTGTTTTTTGCGCCCCTTACTCTGTGGATCTGCCCCTCTACTGCACAGATCCAACCAGTGTTTATCATGCGTTGAGTAAGCCAGGGCCGGATTAGAACCCGGAACCTTGTGCTTCCCAGGCGGATGCTTTATAGATTGAGCTAAACCTGTCCCTTGATAGCATGTAGTGATTTACTAAGCTTAGATGTGGCACAAGGCCAGATGTATGGGGTTCCCAATTAGAATCGAACTCACTAACAATGATCTGCGAATCAAGATTGCTAATCATTACACCACGTGAGGCGCCCGCCCCCTTCATATCATATACCTGTGCGTAAACTAAATCTTAAGAAACACCTACACCAAAAATGAAAATAAAATGGACATTGTACGCGTATTTCTAAATTCTAAGCATAAAATAACCTTAGACGGGTTGACATGCCGTTAAAATCAATCGTCATGCCCAGGACACTGGACTCTGGTTAATCAATCAACCAAAGTTAGTTTCACCATAGGATTCTTTTTAATCTTAAATTTTTAATCATTTCTCCTTCTACATTCACTCTCTCTCTCTCTCTCTCTCTCTCTCCTCTCTCTCTCTCTCTCTCTCTCTCTCTCTCTTATTTTTTTATTTCTGTTTTTTTTTTTTTTTTCTTCTTTCACCTGTTTCTCCTTCTCCATTCTCTCTCTCTCTCTCTCTCTCTCTCTCTCTCTCTCTCTCTCTGTCCTCTCTTTATATTTTATTTCTGTTTTCTTTCATTCTTTCCTTTTTTTTTCTTTCACCGGTTTCTCCTCCATTCACTCCCCCCTCCTCTCTCTCTCTCTCTCTCTCTCTCATTTTTTTCTTTAATTCTCTTGCTCTTCTATTCCTTCTTTCACCCCTGTTACTCCCACTCTATTCACTGATCCCCCTCCTCTCTCTCTCTCTCTCTCTCTCTAAAAACTTTTATGAGTGTCTCACCATAGCACAGTGGTTTGCAAGACTAATTATACAAGGCCTGACTGTTGCAAAGAGGTTAATCTTCAAGTGTATCGTATATATATTTACTAACGCTTCCGCACGAGCAGGATGTGACACAAGGTCAATTTCTCAAGCAGAAAAGAATCTGAATTCAGACTCTTCCTTCTCCTAGACTGTTTACCTAGCCATGATTAAAGAGCCCAATGCGCCATACTATTTGTCCATAGCTGGAGTAGGAGTAAATGGATACATACCTGGTATTTACATGTACCCCACTTGTACACGATACGACACAAGGCCTTTTTACGTGGGACCAGCCACAAGCCGAGACTCATGGGTGGTAGGTAGAAAAATTGCACCGATCCCTTCGGCATTCCCCCAAAGGGGGGCGCCTCAGACGATGGGCAATAAACCCAACCCTGCCCCTTTAAGTCAAGGGGGGGCAGGTATTGCCTGGAGGGATGGCCCTCTGAGATCGACGCTATTAATTTAACACCGGTCCAGAGGCCGAAGCACACTGGACCCCCGCCGCGAAGGACGGGTTGGAAATGCATGCTTTAAATAGATTCATACCTTCCCCAAGTGTATTAGCGCTATGTGAAATGCAAACAGCTTCGTCCAGGATTTGAACCCGAGTCGACGCGTCCATTTCCTAAGACGAGATAACCATTACACCACCAAAACAAAGTGTATCGTATATAACATTTTGATTTCGGCACCCGACACTAAAATGAGGGCCTCAAAATATTCACCCCAACGTGCTATTGATTTAGCTTTAACAATAATTAGGCAAATACGCCTAAATTGTTTTTTTTTATCATTAAAATACATCAAAGAAAAGCATATTGAAAAGAACAGTGCACCAATCTAATAAAATAATTATCAGCCAAAATAGGACGTTATGTCAATGAACTCGCCGAATACGATCTCCCAAATGAATTAACACGTGACTAATCTATTATTCATTAATATATTAAAGAGAAGATGTCTGCATAAAATGTCTTATCATTGAATATATTATTTGTTCAAAAATGATATAAAACTGAGATACACAGCTATTCACGTCACTGAACGTGTGAATATGCTTATGTGTGTGTGATAAACATTTATCAGTCTTCATTTTCTCGCTTTTTTCTGATGCAATAATATTTCTGTCACAGAGAGGATAAAAAATACAGGAATCCAAGATATTGCGTGTAGTTAACGTAGAAAGTTTTTGATGACGAAGCACTTGGCCAATTGTCGAATTCTGATTCGTTAAGACAAGGCAGGGACATTTG
>CM042155.1:18361376-18378876 GCA_023376005.1 Doryteuthis pealeii
TAATTGCCTTCAAGCAAAAAAAATATGAATAATAATATATTTTTACTCAACTAAAGCAAATAATCAAATCTCATTATATATATAGTGTAATGGAAACCGTCGTAGTAAATAAACAAAGTGAAACGAGTTCAAATCCTGGATAAATCTGTCTACATTTTCCATAACACCATTACCCTTGTTAAATGAATGAATCTGCTTTATAGCTTTAGGCAAATAGTAAGGCAGACTGGGCTATTTATGCTTAGTTAGGCAACTAGTCTAAGAGATAGTATATTCTGAATTCAAACCTGATAACCTGTTAAAATCTGCTTAAAGAAATTGATCCTAAGTTACATCCTACTTGTGTGGAAGGGTTGGTATATATATATATATATATATATAATATATATATATATATATATATATATATATATATATATATACTAGCAAATATATGCAAGTATTTAAGTTTTAATATAATAAAATATCATGTTAAATTAGAAAGGCTAATGAAACTGAATATGAATTCAGATAAAAATATTTGGAACAGAGGGGGGTATAAATGGAAAATAGAACAACTTTGAAACTAACTGTTCCACCATTTTCCCTTACTCCCGTCTTTCAGTGGTAAATTTCCCTAATTTAACTATTTAGTTAAAATAGGAAGAAAAGAATAAAATTACAGTTATTTCTTTATGTTAATAGATTTCTGTTAAGATTTATATCCCGAAATTTTTGCTCATATTTATTAAGATAAAACCAAACAATTAGAAATCAATAATACTAAGCATATATTTATTAAAATCAATTTTTTAAGATCAATATGCAAATTAGCCTTCCCATTCACACTGTAAACCGCTATTTTCGTTGAATATATAAATATAATTGCATGTTATTAGTGTGTAGATATTGTTAACAGTCTTAATGATGTAAAACAATTTTACTAATAATTGAGGTTTAAATAAAAATAAAATCATGGAGAATGTGATGTAAATAACAAAGGGAATTGTGAATTGAATAGTAATATAGTTTCGGTTACAGACATACAAACCCACAATCTCCATTATAATAAGATATATATAGATATAGATATATAGATATATATATAGATATAGATAGTGTAATGGAAATCGTCGTAGTAAATAAACATTGTGAAACAAATTCAAATCCTAGATAAATCTGTTTGCATTTTCCATAACACTATTACTCTTGTTAAATAAATGAATCTGCTTTATAGCTTTAGGTAAATAGTAAGGCAGACTGGGCTATGTATGCTTAGTTGGGCAACTAGTCTAAGAGATAGGATATTCTGAATTCAAACCTGATAACCTGTTAAAATCTGCTTAAAGAAATTGATCCTAAGTTACATCCTACTTGTGTGGAAGGGTTGGTAAATACACACACACACACACACATATATATATATATATATATATATAAGATTTTTGGATGTTTGTTTATTTAGAAACGTTGCTGATAAAGTATATATTAAATTTTTTACTTGAAGGCACTTACAACGCATGTATCGCATAAAATTCGATACTTTTTTCTTATAGAAAATTATACATCTTTTTCTATAAGAAAAAAATATCGAATTTTATGCGATACATGCGTTGTAAGTGCCTCCAAGTAAAAAAATTAATATATATATATATATATATATATATATATATGGAGAGAGGGAGAAAGAGAGAAAGTCAGATACAAGTGATGAAATTATACATGCACCATGGTTCTCTAACACTTACTGTATTTTTAATTGTTCAAAGCTTCAAGAATCTGAAAAAAAATCGTTCTCTTTATAATAGAAATAACTAAGAAGCTCCGGGCTTTCATCGTCTAGACTAATCTTTATTATTGCATGAGAAAAAATGATTTTTTTTCAAAATTCACTCTTAACAACGTCAGAGCTGAAATAACCACTATACTTTCCTAAGTATATTTGCCAAAGGAACTAGCACAAATACGTACGTTGAATGCCCCCGAGCAATATCTCAGTCGAAATTGAGAATGTCTTCCAGAACATTAAAGAAATACTAAGTGAAATATTTCGATGCTTTCCATTTTGAGAACAGTAAAAAAAAAAATTTAAAAAAATCTCCCAGCATAAAAATTGTATTGATTACCTGCCCTTTGAAATATATTCAACCAAACCTGGTATTATTGTAGTTGTATATTTACGTTTGCAAAAGTAGGTAGAATTTTATGTGACTAAAATGTTATCAAACAGATTAATGTACAAGGATCGCGGCTAGCTTTCAGCAATAACGCTATGTAATTATTCACTAGGATTAGCTTCCGTCCTGTCGGCTGGGGCGTTAGAATGCACCGACTGCACCTCTGCAGAGGGGTAAGACTCCCCCAATGGGGCCACCTGTTGGCCGTGGGTGGCGACTCGTGATGCTTAAGGATAGAGCCGAGGTGGATGAGCAGTTCATGACATGCAATACTCCACTTTGGCCCTATCTTGGGCTAGACGGGCGGTCGGAGAGGCCCCCTCCGATCAATCGGCTGGTTATGTCAAGCCCTAGCACCTATATGATTTTCCAAACCCTATTGCTCTCATGGCAAGCCCCAACCCCCTTTTTTATCATATGGGTGCTAGAAGGCGGTGGCTGCGGGTCTACATGTCCTGGGAATGAGGTTAAACTCTATCTGATGGTGAGGTTCCAGTTTTGGAGGTTTGGGGAATGTGGAGCACCCCTTCATCACCATTGTTCCCTAGTCCACTCTGGCCCGGAGTGGTAGTACCTGTTAGGGTCCCATCTATGGGTCAAATAGAAAAATGTATTTATAAAAAATTGTATTATCCATTAAGAATTGATTTATTTCAAATCTTTATCGACATTAAATGACCCACCTAGGTTGATATGCCGTAAAACAAAACAAACAAACAAAATAAGATTAGCTTAAATGCCAGATGTAAAAAGCAAGAAAGATATGTCTTCAAGTGAGAATCAAACTCACTAAGAAAAGACTGCAAACCCTTCTTGCTGACAATTACACCACATATATAGATTTTCTCGTCTAGCATTCACTAATTTAATAGGTTTTGTATGCGTATATATCGGTACGAAAGTATTCTAATGTTTTTAAAAATGCGTTTTTCATATAAGTTTAACATTATTTATATGTTTACATTAGAATATGATTTCATTTCTTTTATTCAATAGTTTCTTCCGGTTTTTGAATTTTATTATTATTTTATTTCTCCAGATGGCATTTATTTTTTAATCCAATTAGTGTTGTTGACTTCTTTTTAATTATTTGCCAATTTATTTGTGTGTACTGAATTGTTCCTTTTAGTTTCAAGAAATGTTTAGAAAGTTCGGTTTATTTTTTTTTGTTTTTCATTGGTAAAGAATTTTCTGTAATATTATATAAACGGAATTTCCACAAGTAGCAGATTTAATCATTAGATACATTATAAACACAATCAGTAGATTCATAGACCCAACATAAATAGGAATTTATAGAGATGATGATTTAGTTCTTATCCCTAATAGTAATGGTCCACTAGCATGCAAAATACAAAACAGATAATAAAAGCTTTAGATATATAGGTTTCAAAAGACATATCATCCAATTGTAAATAGTATAATTTAACACTCCACCCAGCTAAAACCTTCTGTTAAGTTTTTCATATCGAGTTGAACACTGCAGCGGAACTTAAGAAAGAACGATGAACACCTGTATAAAAATTTATCTTATATCTTTATTCTCCGAATTGTGACGGAGAGTAAGAGGGATTCGAAGAAGTTAGGATTCGGTATATAGAGGTCCACGAGAGTTATCTTCGGTTCGACTTTCAGCCAGACTGTGTCTCGGATAAATATTGGAACTTATATAGTATTCTGGAAGCGCGTGGTGTAATGGTTAAAGTCATGGGAAATGGACTCGTCAACCCGAGTTCAAATCTGGACGTGGCAATTATTTCACTTAGTGCTAATGCCTTGGGAAAGGTATGAATCCTACTCTCCTCCAGCTATGGGTAAATAGTAGGGCAGACTGGGCTCTTTAACCTTGGTTAGGCAACCGGTCTAGGAGAAGGAAAAATATATATATAGTATTCTGGAAGTTCAATGTGGTCATGCCTCTAGTCAGAATGCCCACGCCTAAAATTCGCATTCCCTTCATAACCCTACATTGTTATCTTTCTATTTCTGGATCTTTGTTGGCTACAATTTCTTAGATTTTATCTAAGGGACACGTTTATCCACTTCAATACGCAAAGGATGGTCACTAAATTTGCCTGGAGTTTTTATTAGATTACTACATCTGACCATGGGGTCTAATTACACTGGTTTACAAAGAAATTGAGGTAAGCACAAAAATAGCTGTTCTAACCTAATTTGGGGATGCTGAATTCAGATTTGAAATCCGTTTTTACTCATCACCTCTAGTTTTTAGATATGCATACTGTACAATTTGTACACATACTGTACATAAAGGCGTATATGCATTCAGGGTTAATTTCTAATATTGTGTGATTTATGTCTTCTTTTTTAGTTATTATGCAATAAATGTAAGTGACAGCATTACATTTATATATATATATATATATATATATATATATATAGCTATATATCAAGACGGATTTTAGCAGTTAAGCGTAGCCAACAAATCTCAGTCAACAGCGAACACAGCGTCAAGGAGAATCCTCTGGTTGACATGAATAAGGTGCTTCTTCCTCCTCTTCCCATCAAGCTTGGTTTAATGAAGAATTTCGTGAAGGCCAAATGGTGCTGCCTTCCAACATTTGTGTACTGTGTTCCCAGGTCTCAGTGCAGCTAAGCTCAAAGAGGGCATCTTTGTCGGACCTCAGATCCGAAAAGTGCTGAAGGATACTGATTTTGAGGAGCTTCTTACCCTAAAGGAACTGAGAGCATGGGAAGCATTTAAGTCAGTCTGTAGTGGATTCCTTGGTAACACACGCATATCAAATTACCAAGCCTGTATTGAGAAGTTGCTAAAGACTTATGAGGATATGGGATGCCGAATGTCACTCAAAATTCATTTTCCCCATTCCCACCTCAACTTCTTCCCTCCAAACCTTGGAGCAATGAGTGATGAGCACGGAGAAAGATTCCAGCAAGACATTACGAAGATGGAGAGCAACAACCAAGGCAAGTGGAACCCCGGCATGATGGGAGGCTTCTGCTGGATGCTCTTGCCTGACATCCCGGAGGCAAAATACAGCAGATCATCTAAGAAAACACACTTCTAACTGTCTGCGGTACTATGAATTGTGTACATTGTGTCATCCAAGAATATTTATTCCGTCAATATTTTTCATCTATCCTATTTTATCTGTAATAAGCTGCTGCAACTGTTGAAATAGGCACGTATATACTCTGTATATACTAAAATGAGACTATTTAAAAGACAGAAAACTAGAGGTGATAGAGAAAAACTGTTTATAAATTTGAATTCAGCACACCCAATTTAGTAAAAAACAACTATTCACATTCTTGCCCCAGACAAAAAAAATATTTTTTTGTAAACCAGTGTTATTTATGTCGTTGTTGACCGCGCTTTAAGACTTTTTCTTAGTTGTTTGAACATTTAAAATGATATTTTTTAATGAAAGTGATGCAGTAGTAAATGTCCGAGGGAATAAATTAATGATTTTGTGATCATAAATTAAAAGCTCAAGATTGACTCATTTCTATAGCGGGCTTTGCTGATGACATAGTAGAAATATGCTTTCTTGTTATTTTTAAGTAGAACTGATTACATTATTTGTAGCAAAGGAATATGAAACAGTTTAGTCATTTTTGAAAACACAGGTATCTAAGATTAGATTTGCTATCACTTGGATTGCACTGGGGACAATCACCAAAAACTGGTGTAAAAACTATATTAATAATAATAATAATTCTGGACCTTGCCAGAGAACTGAAAAAGTTATGGAATATGAAAGTCAAAGTGATACCAATTGTAGTTGGTGCACTTGGAACGGTCCCAAAAGGATTGGAAAAGGGTTTGGAAAGTTTGGAAATCAGAGGAAGGATTGAAACCATTCAGAACACTGCACTGCTGCAATCTGCCAGAATACTCATTAGAAGTCCTGGAGACCTGAGGAGACTTGCTGTCACTCAGACTCCAGTGAGAGACCATCAGCTAATGCTGATGTGAAAACTCAAAAGGAGTAAATAATAATACACAAGAAGGGCAAAAATTACTTACGACAGCCAATAACAGCAGCTGCAACATATGGACAAACAGAAAAACAACGAAAAGAAGAAAACAAAGATGAGAAGAAAAATAATCATATATACTTCAATCGACAATTGGGGAGGTTGCACAGGAAAACTTTTGACATGTTAGAAGAGAACCTCAAGGGAAGAAACTGAATCACTAATAAATTGCTAAATGCCACAAGTACAAATCATATCAAATCAAAATTTGATAAGAGACAACAAAACAGTAAATGTAGACTGTGTAGCGATATATATACATATATACACATATATATAGATATATATACATATATACACATTCACTATCACCAGATCTTCCTTTTTGTGCAAAAATAATGATTTATTTATTTTATTTTCAGAGTGTCTGTGAACTTTTTTTCTGACATCCCACTATGCAGAATGGAAGTTTTTTTTTAATGTAGGGATTTTAATGGGGTATCCTTCTAGGATCCAACTCACGATTTACTAATAATGGATCTGCAACACTAACCTCCCTCCCTCCTTCTACCTAGGCGATACTGGGTAGCTGCTTCTAGTATATATATATAAAGGACAGTTAGTGTGTATGTATGTATGTATGTATGTCTGGAGGAAACTATGAAAACAAAACAATGACAAAGTAAAATTATTGGACATGATTAAGAAGAGGAAAACCTCAAGAGAGAAACTGAATCACTAATAATTGCTAAATCCCACAAGTACAAATCATATCAAATCAAAAATTGATAAGACACAACAAAACAGTAAATGTAGACTGTGTGGTGACAGAGATGAGACAATAAACCACCTATTAAGCGAAAGTAGCTTGACGGGAATACAAAGCTAGGCATGACTTGATTGAAAAGATGATCCACTGGGAATTATGCAAAAACCTACATTTTGATCATATAACAAAATGGTATACGCATACACCAGAATTTGTTCTTGAGAATGAAATGCATAAAATTCTTAAAGACTTTGAGATAAAGATGGATGACCTTATCCCAGCTAGAAGACTAAACCTAGTATTGATTTTTAAAAAGTTATCATCTGGTATATTTTGAAGTTCCAAGAGATCACAGGGTGAAGATGAAGAAAAACGAAAGGATAGACAAATGCCTGGCACTTGACAGAGATCTGAAAAGGTTGTGGTATATAAGGGTGAAATGTAATTGGTGCACTAGGAACAGTCCACAAAAGGTTGGGAAAAATCTGGAGGAACTAAAATCAAAGGAGCCATTGAGACCATCCACAAAACAGCATTGTTAAAATCATTTGGTTTGGTTTGGTTTGTTTTACGTCATATCAACCTCAGTGGGTCATTTAATGCCCATACAGTTTTGAAATAAATCAATTCTTAATGGATAATACAATTTTTTAATAAATACATTTTTCTATTTAACCCATAGAGGGGACCCTAACAGGTACTACCACTCCGGGTCAGAGTGGACCAGGGAGCAATGGTGATGAAGGGGTGCTCCACATTCCCCAAACATCCAAAACTGGAACCTCACCATCAGATAGAGTTTAACGTCATTCCCAGGACATGTAGACCCGCAACCACCGCCTTCTAGCACCCATATGATAAAAAGGGGTTGGGGCTTGCCATAAGGGCAATATGGTTGGGAAAATCATATAGGTGCTAGGGCTTGACGTGACCAGCCGATTGATCGGAGGGGGCCTCTCTGACCGCCTGTTAAAATCATGTAGAGTACCCAGAATAGTCTTGGAGTACTGTAGTAAGAGAGGAGACCTACCTCATGCAACACGGTGAGACAGAGAGAGTGGCGGGCGTGAGGACTTGCCGTATTCTCGAAGGAAGCGGGCTAAGCTTTGTCTGGCGTGTAGGACTGACCTAGAGTCGAACCCGCTTCCTCGAGAATGTGAGAGCTGTGGACGATCGGTGAAATAAGAAATAGCATAGTGGCCCTGATGTAGGTGGTCGCGCCGTGCTGACGAGTGTCGCACGTGCTGCACGGACAAATATGAGTGAGGAGCCCTGATGTGGTGAAATTAAGGTGTATTTAAAGGACTTATTCTCACAGACCAGGCAGAACGACTGCAGTAGTATTTTGTTGTCGAGACGAGCGTGACAAAGAAATACTTTTGGATATTGGATTTTGGAGCGTGATACAGTTGGGAGTGTTTAGACTATCGATTGGAACCTTGCGTCAGACTTGACTGTGACCCCCCCCCCCCCCACTGATTAGAAGTCCTAAGGAGACTTGTCACTCAAACTCCAGCGAAAGACTATCAGCTGTCGCTGGTATAAAAAATTCATTAAAGTGAAATAATAATAATTCTAAAATCAAAAACCCTATACTGATAGTAATAAACCTGCTATATGTTAATTGGTTTGTTGGTTAATTGATTTTAACGGCATATCAACTTATCTGGGGTTATTTCAGCCGAACGGTTAGGAAGTAGTATATGTTGTGTATTTATATTTATATTTTTTAGTAATTGTTTTTAACAATGTGTTAACACAATTGGGATCATGTTGTATGGTATTGATTAAGTTCATGTCTATATTCTATGGTATAATTTTATTTCCCTCAAAAAGTACAGAATGTCCTCCATGTTGACATTTTCAAATAGATCTTTCATATTGTTTGCTTTGAAATAACAGTTTCTGATTTGAGCAAAAAAAACTGCATTCCACGAGTAAGTGTTTAACAGTCAAAGGTGTTCGACATGTTTCACACTGTGGTTGCTGTTCTTGTTTGGGTATATAGGAGCGTGTTAGTGTTGTGTGACCAATGAAAAATCGGGAACATAATAGTAAATAAACAGCTGTACTATCCCTTTCGTAAGATACATTTCCTAGAATGGACAAATTAAGTGAGATAGATAAGCAGAAGTTACTGCGTATCAGTTTGCCATCTGTTTCACACTGTTACACACAGGACCCGTCAAAAAACACAAACACTTGTATTTAGGAAAATGTAAGATGAGATGTTTATTCCTTCGGTTGTGTCCAGCTGAGAGTCGTTGGCAGAGTTACGCAAACGTGGAGCCTTCGGGAATTCTTTTCAAGTGATCTCGAACCTTATCGTTGGCTGTCTAATCGATCTGTACAGGCTTCATTTATTGTAGTCTGACCCCCGGTGTCACGCCTCTTTGTTCGTGACACCTACGCAGTTTTTCTGTAGACACGCCTCTTCGCCCACGCAGGCTGTTTTGATTGGCTATGGGCTACGCCTACAGATTTCTGCACCTAAATTTCTGCACCTAAATCATGTCAAATGTTCACCTGCATTTCCAGGTGCAAAAGGCCTGGTCAGGGCCACATCCTGTTTTCGGTTCCATGCTGCCCCTGACCCCCATGCACTTCCTATTCAGCCTGGTCCTTGGGTGCATTGATCAGACTATTACCACTCTTTTTTATCTGGCTTGTCTCCAACATCAATCACTATTGCATGCTTATCTAGATTGTCTCACAAGATTATCATCATCAGGTCGTCGTGACAGCATGGATTCCTATGACTCTCTCACTGCCTCACCTCCGGTCCCTATCGATCGTCGCTCCTGGTAGGTTTTATTTATTTGAATCTTACGGTATTCCAAATAATTTAACGCATAGATGAGACCCTAACAGGTATTATCACTGTTGACTTTTCTTTATATAGTTATTTACTGAGCTTATCTTAGATATGGCACAAGGCCAGATGTATGGGACACCCAGTGAGAATTGAACTCACTAACAATGCTTTGAAAATCTAGCTTGCTAACCATTACACCATGTGAGTCTTAGATGCCTACTCTTATTTATAGACTCGGCGATAATCAAGTGACCAACCTATTGGCCAACCACTGACAGTGCTCTGCTGCTGATATTATTATTTATACTGACTGTTCTGATCTTAGCCACTCAATTGCCTTTGAACCTTCGTGGACGACCGAACATAGGATTATATCACTGGACCTTTGACTACGTAGGATTCCAAAACATTAGGACTTATCCACTTACCAAAGGAATCTTTAATTGAGGACTTACTTACTTTAAGTCCTTTTCTACTGGCAAACGATGGCGGTCAGAAACTTAACAATCACCCTAATCAGAGTGGACCTGGATGTAATGGCAATGAAGGCGTATTCAAAATTCATAAGAGCTCCAGACGAGAACTTCACTTCTAGAGGCCAAAACCAGAATTCTAGGACTCTTAGTTAGCGGCTTATAGCAGATATATGATAAAAATGGTTTTTTGGTTTATCCCATATGTACTAGGGATTGACATGACCAGCCAATTAATTAAAGCAGGCCTCTTCGTCCACTCGTTTAGCCCATGGGTGTGTTGCATGTCATGGATTGCTCAACTATCAAGATTCCGTCTCTAAGCATCACGAGCCGCCAACCACAGCCAACAGGTGTCCATTTTGGAGGGTGTTACCCCTCTGCAGAGGTGCAGTCAGGGATATATATATATATATATATATATATATATATATATAGAGAGAGAGAGAGAGAGAGAGAGAGAGAGAGAGAGAGGAGAGAGATAGGAGAAAGTGAGACAGGGAGAAAGGAACCAAGAGACAGACAGACAGACAGACAGACAGAGAGTGGATAAGAGAAAGCGAGTGAGTGAGTGAGAGAGAGATAAGAAATATAACCAGAACAATATATTGGCTAATTCCATAATTATATTATCTTGAAAAATAAAATGTTATAGGTTATTTTGTTATTCAGTTTTATCAGTCTATCGTCTTTGAGAAAGAAAATACAATTTTCGTTGTGTATATTCATATAATTGTCAGTTTCTTTATTTTTTTTCTAGAGTTCAATCCACTTTTTTCTTTTTCATTCTTTTAGTCACGAGCACAGACATAGATGCTCACTATTTGTTTTCTTTATTTTGTTTGTTTTCTTCATCCTTTTATATCTATCTATATTTAATGTGTTTATAACATTTTAGTCTTTTTATATTTCAACTTGAAATATGTCCGTGTCACGTAGTATTTTTTCAGAACTCACAAATCTTTTTCTTTTATCCTCACATTTTTGGCGGTTAACTTTACATTTCTCTTTCAGGTTCCACCATTTTCTTTTTTTTACTTATTATTTATTAAAATGGTTTATTTTGGCATTAAGACAAATGGTGATAAATAAGAGTTTCAGTGGAAACGACTCTACTTGATTTGAAGAGCGTTTATCGCAAATTGTACTTGTATTGAAAATAGAAACTTAGGTGTATTCATGTAAACAAGATGCGTTCCTCATGAAATGGTTATCGCTGTAGGAAATGGACACGGTGACTCGAGTTCAATTCTTAGACGAGGTGGGCTACCTATCATATATGCTAGAAGGCTTGCAGATTATTGTTCGCGAACTGTATCTGTCTGATGATTGTATTATATACTCATACTATGAAGATAGGATGGATGGGTTTAGAATCCGACAATATGAGGTACATAAAAGGATAAGTAAGCAAGAAATGAATAACTCAAAACAAATCAAGGGTTGAAATGACTTCGTCCGTGTTACCCGGACATCTTCAGTCGGAATGATTTTATTAAAGCAAAGTTTACGTGCGTACATATGATTTGGTGAGGGGTACTGTGAGGGTAGTTTGGAGGAAGATGAGTAGATGTAGGGGGTGCATGGGTAGGTCAGCAGGGGTGAGTATGTTGTTATAGGAGAATAAGGGGAGGGGAGATTTGAGTGATGTGAGGTCGTTGGTTTAGGTATGCGGGAGTAGGGGGGAATTTTATGTGTTTAATGTGTGGCGGCGGTGAGGAACAGCGTTAGGTTAGAGGGTGAGTTTAGAGGACTGGAATCATACTATTAAAATTCTTGTGACCATTTTAGGCTGAAGGTGAGAGTACTTTACAGTGGTGATCCTTGTGGCATTAAGTTTGGTCCGTTTTGAGTGGAATCCTTGTATTCCTCATTTTAAGCAGAATCCTTGTGTTGTTGATCCGTTCTTCCATGTTAAGCACGTGCAACCGAACGCCTTTCCATGAATGACGTTAAATAGTCAACCAACCACGGGTTCGAGTATGTTTATTTGCTGAGTGAATCCACGCGGCCGTTAAGAGTCTATAAATTTAAGTTATGGCCTCCAGCACACCTTATATGACATGGACATCGTAATTGCATTTCACTTAGCGCTAATACCATTGTGAAAGGTATGAATCCTACTCTCCCTCCAGCTATGGGTAAATAGTAGGGCAGACTGGATTCTTTAACCATGGCTAGGTAGCCAGTCTAGGAGAAGGAAAACTCTGAATTCAAACCCGTTAAACTCCGCTTATTAAATTGACCTTGTGTCGTATCCTGCTCGTGCGGAGGAATTTACAATTTTTTCCCAACACATACTCTGTTGGGTATATATTCTGAGGGGGTGCCTTCATATTTAATCTTCTGTTTATTTTCTGAGTAGATGTCTTCATGGCTGGATTTGTTCTATATTCTGTTTCTGGACCGATATTCTACTTACTGTATTTATTGTGTATTCTCTTAACTTCTTTTTCTAGTCTGTTCTTTATTGGTCTCGTAAATTCCTCTGGTTATGCCAAGATTGTCATTAGTTCTTAGAGACAAACGCAAGGAGAGTTATGTATCTCTTATTGTAACAATAATACTCATCATGTTTGAAAAAGAGAATTTGTCTATCGATGAGTTTGGAATATGTCTTCTTTGTTTTCAAAAACTGTTACAATAAAAGATACATAACTGTCGTTGATCGAGAAAAGCGTTGGCGGACGTTCTTATATTTGAAACTTCTGCATAACTTTTTTGCAACATCATTGTTTTCATTTTGAATTCATATTTTTTTCGTCTCCGCTATTGATAAGTCTGGTGTATAAACAAGCTCTGAAGATGATTTTTATAAACCGAAATATTGTTCAATATTAGCTATGAATATGATATAAAATCTTTTCACTTTAACAGCATATTTTGTTGTTTTCATCCTTTTATCTATACTCATACCGTCGGATTCATTTCCGTTCTCTTGACTTATAAATATCATATAATATATTACGTTTTACATATTACTCTATCTATCAAGTAATACTAGGGATTGCATGGTTCCGGGTTCGATACTGATTCCCACCAATTCAGCGCATGAGAAGTACAGATTGGCTTATCTGATATATATCGTATATTGTGGCGCCCTACTTGAGCTAAAAAAAATATTTCCTGGTCTATCGCTAGCGCAAAAGGGATTGACTCCCTCGCTATTCGACTGATACCGACAATATGACACTCCGACAACGTTTACTTATTTACTTACTATCTGTCAGTATATCTTCTATTTATTCGTTTACACGTGTTTTTGGTTTGGTTTGTTTTGTTTTACGGCATATCAACCTCAGTGGGTTATTTAATGCCGATAAAGTTTTGAAATAAATCAATTCTTAATGGATAATACAATTTTTTTATAAATAGCTTTTTCTATTTAACCCATAGATGGGACCCTAACAGGTACTACGACTCCGGGTCAGACTGGACCAGGGAGCAATGGTGATGAAGGGGTGCTCCACATGCCCCAAACCTCCAAAACTGGAACCTCACCATCAGATAGAGTTTAACGTCATTCCCAGGACATGTAGACCCGCAACACCGCCTTCTAGCACCCATATGATAAAAAGGGGTTGGGGCTTGCCATGAGGGCAATAGGGTTGGGAAAATCATATAGGTGCTAGGGCTTGACGTGACCAGCTGATTGATCAAAGGGGGCCTCTCCGACCGCCCGTCTAGCCCAAGATAGGGCCAAAGTGGAGTATTGCATGTCATGAACTGCTTATCCACCTGGGCTCTATCCTTAAGCATAACGGGTCGCCACTCACGGCCAACAGGTGGCCCCATTGGGGGAGTCTTACCCCTCTGCAGAGGTACAGTCGAAGCATTCTAACGCCCCAGCCGACAGGGCGGACACGTGTTTTTATTTCTTATTGATCGTCGTTTACTTCTATTATTATATCTTATGATCTGAATAGAACGCCGGTTATTTGAAATAGTTTCCATGAATATAATATTGATTAAATAAAATCATCAAAATAACAACAATGACGAAAACAACATACGTTTTATTATCTCATTATCGCAACACAACCTGAGGACGTTTTGTTGTTGTTGTTGGTTTTGGGGGGTTTTTTCGGGTTTTTTTTTTTTTTGCTGTTCACGCACTAAATCGTTTTCAGTGGATGAACATATATTTTTCAATTTAGACTTTGTTTTTTGTTCCTTTTGTATTTGTTTTGTTTGTGTTTTGTGGATTTTTCTTCTTCCGTTTCTTTTTATTCTTGCTGATGAGAATGAGATGAAGTTTAAAGATTAATATTTACGTCTTGGATGATTCCAGCCTTTGGCCAACTCCAGCCAAGAGAAACGATGTTGGAAGAGATAAAAATTAAAACAATAAATAAGTAAAAGAATTATAAAGAAAAGGAATATAAGTAATAAATCAGAAACGCAAAAGAAAATATACAAATAAACAAAGATATCTGATTTTTTTTAAATTATCGTTTGTTTCTTTATTGGAATTTTATTTCTAACCATATACATACATACATATATATGTATATATATATATATATATATATATATATATATATATATATATATATATATATATAATTGTGTGTGTGTGTGTGTGTGTGTGTGAAATCTTTAAGAAAATGATTAGTGTAAGAAGCCAATAATATATTCTTTTCAAAAAAAGACAAGACACAAAATCTGTTTAGAAGGGGAAAATCATTTGCTTTGCGTCAATGAAGATTCTCTTCTTTATGACATTTTTGGTTTATCTGATTTTGTTTTTCTTCTAACAATTTGTCTTCCGTCTCATCAATTCGAAGGAAAAATGGTGGAAAAAAAGAAACACGAACAAAATTGTTTTTCAATAATATTTTTCTAAATATTATCTTCTTTTCTTTCTTTCATTTATAATTTCTCCCTTCTTTCTTTCTTTCTTTCTTTCTTTCTTTTTCTTCCTTTCATTCATACTTTCTTCTTTCTTTCTTTCTTTCTTTCTTTTTTCTTTCATTCATATTTTTTCTCCTTTCTTTCTTTATTCTTTCTAACATTCATAATTTTCTCCCTTCCTTCTTTCTTTCTTTTTCTTTCATTCATACTTTTCTTCTTCTTTCTTTCTTTCTTTCCTTCATACTTTTCTTCTTTCTTTTTATTTTTTCATTCATACTATTCTTTATTCTTTTTTTCTTTCTTTCGTTCATAATTTTCTTCCTTCTTTCTTTCTTTTGTCTTTCATTCATACTTTTCTTTCTTTCTTTCATTCATACGTTTCTTTTTTCTTTCTTTCTGTCTTCCTACAATTATTTTTTCTTTCTTTCATTGATAATTTTCTTCATTCTTTCTTTCTTTCTTTCTTTTTTCTTTCTTTCATTCATACTTTTCTTCTTTCTTTCTTTCTTTCTTTCTTCCTTTTTTTACTTTTTCTTTTTTCATTCATACTTTTCTCCCTACTTTTTTTTTTCTTTCTTTTGTTCGTTCTTTTCTTTTCTTCTTCAACAAGTAAAATTTGTTTTCAGTCAGTTCCTATGTTCTCTAAAGATTGTCTTTTTTTATCTGTTCATTCTTGATTTTTTCTTCTCTCTCTCTCTCTCTCTCTCTCTCTCTCTCTCTCTCTCTCTGTGTCTCACTCTCTCTCTCTCTCTCTCTCTCTCTCTCATTCTTTCTTTTTCTCTCTTTCCTTTCTTATTTTGTTTGTTTCATTCATTCATTCTTTCTATCTTTATTTTTCCTTCTACTACAATAAGTAAGATTTATTTGCAGTAAGATCATTGTGTTCAATAAATCTGCGTCTTTTTTCTGTCTTTCCTTCATATTTTTCTTCTTTCTTTCTTTTTCTTCTTTCCCTTCTTTCATTCATTATTCCCTTCTTTTCCCTTCTTCAAAAAGTAAAATTCGTTTTCACTAAGGTTATAAATGTCTGTTTTTTTTTTTTTTTTAATTCATACTTTTTTCTTCTCTATGTCTTTATTTTCTTTCTTTCATTCATTCATTCTTTCTTCTTCAATGAATAAAATTTGTTTTCTGTACGTTCATAGTGTTCTCAAAATATGGGTTTTCCTTTCTTTCATTTAGTATCATTATTCTTCTTTCTTTCTTTCATTCATTCATTCTTTCGTTTTTTCTTTCTTCTTTCATTTTTCTCTCTTTCTTTCATTCCTTCTTTCTTTCTTTGATTCTTTCTTCAATAAGCAACATTTCAGTACATTTATTATGTTCTTTGAATATGTGTATGTTATCTCTTTCTTTCATCGATTCATTCTTTTCTTTCATTTATCTTTCTTTTTTTCATAGCAATCTTCATTTCTTTTTTGTGTTTTTTTTCTTTCATTCATTCATTCTTTCTTCTTCAATGAATGAAATTCGTTTCTGTACGTTCATAGTGTTCTCTAAATATGGGTTTTCCTTTCTTTCATTTAGTATAATTGTTCTTCTTTCTTTCTTTCATTCGTTCATTCTTTCGTTCTTTCTTTCTTTCTTTCATTTTTCTCTCTTTCTTTCATTCGTTCTTTCTTTCTTTCTTTCATTTTTCTCTCTTTCTTTCATTCCTTCTTTCTTTCTTTGATTCTTTCGTTCTTTCTTCAATAAGCAACATTTCAGTACATTTCATGTGTATTTTATTTCTTTATTTCATACGTTCATTCTTTTCTTTCATTCATCTTTCTTTTTTCATAGCAATCTTCATTTCTTTTTTGTGTTTTTTTTCTTTCATTCATTCATTCTTTCTTCTTCAATGAATGAAATTCGTTTTCTGTACGTTCATAGTGTTCTCTAAATATGGGTTTTCCTTTCTTTCATTTAGTATAATTGTTCTTCTTTCTTTCTTTCATTCGTTCATTCTTTCGTTCTTTCTTTTTCTTTCATTTTTCTCTCTTTCTTTCATTCCTTCTTTCTTTCTTTGATTCTTTCGTTCTTTCTTCAATAAGCAACATTTCAGTACATTTCATGTGTATTTTATCTCTTTATTTCATACGTTCATTCTTTTCTTTCATTCATCTTTCTTTTTTCATAGTAATCATCATTTCTTTTTTGTATTCTTTTTTCTTTCATTGATTCTTTGTTGTTATTTCAGACCAAGTAACCAATAAGCACCCCAACTGCGAACTGTTTTGAAAGGAACACCTTTTGCTTTTCACCGTACACTCCCGGTTGTTTGTTTACACACAACTGACGATATTTTTGCATTCGAATTTCACTGTATGATTTTTTTTTAAGTTTGTTCATGTATATTTAAAACCCAAAGGCACGTTTTTATAATAAAATATTTGTCGATTTTAATTTTTTTAAACTAATTATTTATTGGTTACTTGGTCGCAACATCCTCTTATTGAGACAAACATTAAAATATTTTGTAAATAAAAAC
>CM042155.1:18381376-18406376 GCA_023376005.1 Doryteuthis pealeii
TACCTGCGCAGATTGAGTCGGCACCGTCGTGGTTTTTTGGCCGATCTGACTAAAAACATCTCTTTCTAATCTAAACCGGAAGAGGGTCTTCTCCACCGATTCTCACGGTATCCACTGGAAGGATCAGGACTGAGGTCAAGCCTTGTCATTCAATCTTTCAAGGCCGCCGGCTGAACTTATAACAGCCATTTTGGTGTCTACACTACTGTACATAAATATTAGGAATCTAATAATTATGTAACACTTGATCAGTTGCCATATTAAGGCTGAAGAGGCTACTCAATCTACTTTTTATCGATAGTGGGATTCATACCTTTCATAAGTGTATTAGTGCCATATGAAATGCAAGCAACCTCGTTCAGGATTTAAACTCGTGTCGAGGTGACCATTTTGCAATGCTATTTTGTTTAGCACAGGTATACTTACAAACACAGGAACATGTACCATACCTCATAACGAAGCTGGTCCTCTGTGTATCACATCCCTACTTTTCCACATATTCACCATTTCCTTCAATAGCAATGTCCCACCTTCGAATGAGAGCATGTATCCCTGCCCCGTAAAATTCTGTTGACTGTTCTTTGAGCCATTTCTTCACTACAGTTTTCACTTCCTCGTCTCTGGTATAATGTTTGCCTCTCAAACTCCCTTTCTTGGGGGCCGAAGAGATGATAGTCTGAAGGCGCTAAATCTGGTGAGTAATCTGTAGTGAAGTCGTATATTTCATCCGCTATACTTATCTTTGAGGAAATAACTCTCAAAAACAAAATTCTTCAACTGGATTATTTGATTTGATAAATTTGTTGCCCATAATTTACAAAAAGGAAATCTTTCTCGGTTCAAGCCGAGTGAATAATATTAACGATTAAATGTAAATGGCGAAAAACCAATGATGTAACGCTTCTACATTAACACACACACACACACAGTTCTCTCACACATAATTATCTCTCCCTCCCTCTCTCTCTCTCTCACTCGAAATATATGTATTTTCTCTTTCTCTCTCTCTCGCGCGAAATATTCCCTCCTCCCTTTTTACCTGACCTCATATTCAAAAAGTATTTTCAATTTTTTTAAGTGACCTCATATATTTTTTATGATTTTCTTTGTTCTGACCTCATATTCTAACATATTTTTATGATTTTCTTTGTCTGACCTCATATTCTAATATATTTTATGATTTTCTTTGTCTGACCTCATATTCTTCTGACCTCATATTCTAATATATTTTAATTTTTTCAATTTTAAGGTTTACAAATATTGCCTTGTATGTGGTTTAATTTTTTAAAAAATAGCCTCTCTCTCTCTCTCTCTCTCTCTCTCTCTCTCTCTCTCTCTCTCTCTCTCTCTCTCTCATTAGTTTCTACATAGTTAACCACTCTCTAATTAACTGGCAAGAATTAAGCGGGAAATGTATACAAGAAAAAATTCAAACAATTGGAGACTTTAAACTTAGTTTTGTGGGAGTCGCATTTTTCAGACTTAATTAAAATCACTTTGGAATTGTTTTTCGCACAAGTAATGTGCATTATGTCGACATTGAAACTATGGCGTGACTGGTGGGCTGCGTGCTCTCCGACAAGATCAATCAAACAATCGAGCAGAACACAATCGAATTAGATAAAACTCTTCAGCGCTTAATTGGTTTCCATGGTTAAAAGGAAGGCGCCTTTTGATGCAAATTGATAATGACTTTGCTGCAAAAAAGAATAAATAAAAGGCAAACTTACAATATATATATATATATATATATATATATATATATATGTGTGTGTGTGTGTGTGTGTGTGTGTGTGTGTGTGTGTAGTTGTGTGTATAGTTTTGTGTATATATATGTGTGTGTGTATATATATATATATATATATGTGTGTGTGTATGTGTATATATATACGTGTGTATGTGTGTATGTATATATATATATATGTGTATATATATATAATATATGTACGTGTATATATATATGTGTGTGTGTATATATATATGTGTATGTGTATATATGTATATATATATATATATATGTGTGTGTGTGTATAGTTGTGTGTATAGTTGTGTGTATATATATGTGTGGGTGTATATATATGTGTATATATATATATGTGTGTGTGTGTATATGTGTATATATATAGGTGTGTGTATGTGTGTATGTCTATATATATGTATATATATATATATGTACGTGTATATATATATGTGTGTGTATATATTTGTGTGTATGTATATATATATGTGTGTATGTGCATATATATATGTGTATGTGTATATATATATATGTACGTATATATATGTGTGGGTATGCGTATATATATATATATGTGTATATGTATATATATATATATATATATATATATATATATATATATATACGTTATATATATACGTGTGTGTGTGTGTGTGCGTATGTGTATATATATAACTGTGTGCGTGTATGTGAGTATGCATGTATATATACATGTGTATGTGTTTATATGTATATATATGTGTGTATATATATGTGTGTGGGGTGTTTGTATGCGTGTGTATCTGTATTATATATATATATATATATATATATATATATATATATATTTGTGTATGCGTATACACACACACACACACACACATATATATATATATATATATATGTATACGAAGTGAAAAATAAAGGAAAAACAAATGTAAAATAAAACTGCCAACACAATTGTATCACCACTGAAAAAGGCACCTGCAAATACGTGATGTCTTCTTTCCTTTGTATGAGGAAGAGATCGGAGAGAAAGTAAAGTAATAGGAGTGGATTGCTGGCAATATAAGATGTCGTAGTCAATGAAATAAATTCTCCTGTTTCAGGATGCATTCATTTTCCAGAAATAAAAAGACAAATCACAACATAAATGCCTACCGATGAATGACAAACAGTGTAACGTGGCGAGGCTCGATTAAAACGAGTGATGACGTGTTAATAGTAATCGTCATATACTTATATTCTATTCCTGTTTTACTTTTCCAGGCTGTAATCTGGTTGGTGGATCTGATGTTGGGCAGGATGGCATTTTTTTGCAGTTTTGAAAAAAAGGAAAAGTGAACAGGATATTCTGCGGAATCAATTATGATACAACAGAGTTTAAACTAGTTGGCATGGGGAGGGGAGAAGTAAGAAGAAGAAGGAATATGAAAAAAAAGGAGGGGAAAAAGATGAAGGAAGGGGAAGATGAAGAAAGAAGGTGTAGGAATAAAAGGAAGAAGGAAGGGGAAGAAGAAGGGTAGAAAGAAGGAGTATGAAGAAGTGGGAAGAAGGTGTAGTGAGAAGAAGAATGAAGGGAAAGAAGTTGAAGAAAAAGGGAAGAAGGAGGGGGGAAAAGAAATAAGATGGAGGGGTAAGAAGAAGAAGGTAGGAAGAAAAAGGAGTAGGAGGAAGAAGAAGGGGTAGTAAGAAGAAAGGAGTAGGAGCAAGAAGAAGGGGTAGGAAGGAGAAAGGTGTAGGAGTAAGAAGGAGTAAGAAGAAGAAGGAATAAGGATTAGGAAGAAGTGTGAAAAATGAATGAGGTGGAATTCTAAATTTGCAATAGTTTTGCTTCAAACAACTTTTTTCCTGCCTCAAGAGAGTCTGAAAGAGAAAACGGACAGGAATTTTGTTTTTAGTGACTTGTTTACCCACTAACGTAGTTTTTTTTTTTTTTTTTTACATTTCTTCTTTCAGCATGATTCCTTTTCAGAATCTATCCGACATTGTTTCCTTGCATCATCTGAGCCTTTTTTAAAACTAGATAATATTCAATTAGACTTTATTATCTAATAATACGAATTTTTCCCGAAATAACTTGAAATAGGCTATTGTTTTTATTTATTATATTCACATTCACTGGATTATAACACCACGGTCGATTTCAACAAACAAGGATATAAACTTTCAAAATTTTCGATACTCTGAAGATGGCCGTTTGCGCCGAAAATATTAAGTATTTAACACCAAAGAATTTAATAAATATGTTTTCTCAACATATATTTTGCATTACTTCGCTTTCAAAAAAAATTATTATTACGTTTAAGATTAATGCTTCTCATGCTATAAGAACAAACAAAAATCTTTAATATTATATTTTGTTTGTGTTGGGTACTGAAAACATATCTGATATTTGAGGACAAGCCACCTGTTCTCAAAGTTGAGTAATAGGAGCATCTGTCAAAAAGTGCCAATCATTAGTTTCTTTGATGATATTTTGCAACTAAAGGTGAGCAAAAATAGATCTGCAAATCTTGCATAAAAGCTGCAAAACTTTAAGAAAGTGAATATTGGCCATGTAGAAGAGATGCTGTATCCCTGACATATAAAAATCTAAAAGAACGCAACCTACCAACTCTGAAATTTAAAAAAAATCACAAAGAGAGTACAATATTCACAGTACTCATTTTAGTCAATTAACAATTAATAGCAGTAATTTTTAAAATTTTATTAGTAACAACAATTTTATTTTATTTTTATTATGTTAATAAAACATTCGAGATTTTAAGAGTTTGACTTTAGAATGTATTTTTACGAACACGATTTCGCTGGAATTACAATTGTATAGCTACCCGGTTTTAGAATCAGTTACCCTTTGACACCTGGAATATTCAAATATGAGCAAGTTTTGAAATCTAAAAGAAAAGAAAAGGAAAAAAAGAGACTACAGCATAAACAAATTTTATCATAATTCATTAATTTTCAAACAATCAATATATATATATATTGTCTCTAAAAATTGTCTGTTAACAATTAACCGGATTTTGGCAGTGTAAATAGAAAAAGTGTCCCCACGAGTTGAAGTCGCAGAAGGGGTGCCTTAAGGTCATATGGTCCACTAAATTTTAATCTCTTATACAATTCCAAGTGGATCACCTTTCCCACCCAGTTGTGCATAGTCTTGTATTCCTGCCAGTTTGCTTATTATGTGATTATCAATTTTATCTCTGTCACCATGTAACTGACACTTACTATAATTCTGCATATTATCAATGGCATTATTTTGTCCAGTTATTAAAAGAGGTTCAGTTTCTCTCTTTAGGTTTCCCCTTCTTAATCTTTAAAAGTTAAGAATTAAAGGAAAAAATGAATGAAATAAAAAATGAAAAATCTTTTCCAAAGGACCTCTCTCAATTTTTTTTTAAATTTATATATATATATATATATATATATATATATATATATATATATCAATTTCTCGATGATTCTAAAAGATGTTTATCCAAATTATTCTCTCAACTTTTCTCTGTTGGATTTGATATATGACTAAAGCTTTTCCACTTGCCAAATAAATTGATTACAGCTTCATGATAGAGTTTTACTATTTGTAGCTTCTTTTCATTTGGTGTTTTGGTGTTTTGTTTTACGGCATATCAACCTCAGTGGGTCATTTAATGCCGATAAAGTTTTGAAATAAATTAATTCTTAATGGATAATACAATTTTTTTATAAATACATTTTTCTATTTAACCCATAGATGGGACCCTAACAGGTACTACCACTCCGGGTCAGAGTGGACCAGGGAGCAATGGTGATGAAGGGGTGCTCCACATTCCCCAAACCTCCAAAACTGGAACCTCACCATTAGATAGAGTTTAACGTCATTCCTATGACATGTAGACCTGCAGCCACCGCCTTCTAGCACCCATATGATAAAAAGGGGTTAGGGCTTGTCATGGGGGCAATAGGGTTGGGAAAATCATATAGGTCCTAGGGCTTGACGTGACCAGCCGATTAATCGGAGGGGGCCTCTCCGACCGACCGTCTAGCCCAAGATAGGGCCAAAGTGGAGTATTGCATGTTATAAACTGCTCATCCACCCGGGCTCTATCCTTAAGCATTACGGGTCGCCACCCACGGCCAACAAGTGGCCCCATTGGGGGAGTCTTACCCCTCTGCAGAGGTGAAGTCGGTGCATTCTAACGCCCCAGCCGACAGGGCTGATTTTTTTTTTCAGTCATTAACTTAATTATCTTATTATAATGGACATTGTGTGTTTTTCTATCTAGAACCAAAACTATATTATTACTCAAGCCACAAATCTCTTAGTTATTTACGTCAAATCTCCATGATTTATTTTTATTTAAACCTAAATTATTAATAAAATTATTTTACATTATTAATACTGTTGACCATATCCACATACTAAAACATGCAATTGTATTTTATATATATACAACAAAATAGTGCTTTACAGTGTGAACGTGAAAGCTAATTTGAATATTGATATACAAAAATTGGTTTTCATAAATGTGCTTGGTATTATGGATTTTTAATTGTTGGCTTTATCTTAATGAATATAAGCAAAACCCCGGTGATAAATCTTAAAATAAATCCATTAACAAGAAGAAATAACTGTAATTTTTTCATCTACTTCCTATTTTAAGTTTGCCTATTTAGAAATTAATTTAAATCAGATGTTTTAAAAAGAAATATTCCAAGTAAAGGAAAAAGCTAGAGGAGTTGCTAGAGGATGCCTTGCCTTTTGCCATTCCTCGTTGTTGTTTTTAAAAAAATAATAACACAATGCTTCCCTGTTGTTTTTTCTCATGAATTCATGTATTATATCACTAAGTGCTGGAGTATTTT
Organism: Doryteuthis pealeii; assembly: GCA_023376005.1. Classification (NCBI taxonomy): domain Eukaryota; kingdom Metazoa; phylum Mollusca; class Cephalopoda; order Myopsida; family Loliginidae; genus Doryteuthis; species Doryteuthis pealeii. Next base: position 18,387,945 of record CM042155.1, read on the forward strand.
GTGATATAAGATGTGCAGGAATCCACCACTTAAACTTATAAACTCTATGTGGCTGCGTGGATTAAAAGCAATCAATTAACACGCTCGAATACCTGGTTAGTTAATCACCGATCTTCAAAGCCGTTCATTTGCACGTATTCTACACTGAAGAAAGGATCTGTAACCAAGGACTCTGCTGAACCAAATGATTCTACGCAACACTAAGAAACATCGAAGAACAAATAAAGGATTCTGCCCAACACTAAGGAACACCCAATGATCCTTCACAAAGGAACACAAATTATTTCCACTGCAAAGTGCTCTCGCCTACAGCCTAAAAATAGTGACAAAAATCGTAACATATAAACAATCTAAATACCTTGGGGAAACGACCCGCAACTTGCGTCTGCTACTTGCCACTACTTAGTCCCAAATTGACCTTTTTTCTCTCATCATACAAACTCTTTCCCACACTTTGTCAGGTGACATCTATCGACCAATAAGAAATCGACTGCAGGCGTTGTGCTGATTCCTCAATTTTGTTATCATTTTTAACTTTTGTCATTGTTATTTTATAACTCCATTAATTGGATTTTAGAATTTCCCTCCACCACGAACCTATGGAATCCAACGCCGAGGGCTGCTGTAGTGACACTTTTCACTTTTGCCAGTTCTCAAGGTTCGAACTTGGTAAAAGCCCGAATTTTAAATGCTAGTTTTCAAAGCAAAAATACACCCTCAATTTGGAAGATTGGGACAGTTTCTTTTCTATTTGGCCTTTTCTTAAGCGGAGTTTAACAGGTTTGGATTCAGAGTTATCCCTCTCCTAGACTGGTTGCCTAAGCAAATTTAAAGAGACCAGTGTGCCCTACTATTTACCCATAGCTGGGGGAGGGAGAGTAGTTGGAAGCATTCCTTTCCCAAGGGTACTAGCGCTATGGGAAATGCAAACAGCTTCGTCCAGGATTTGAAGCAAAGTATATCGGATACTGATTTTAAGGCAGAATAACTTTCCTCTCCCCTTATTCGGAAATTTCCTACACCCCCAATAATCTCTATGTAATCCTGTGCCAAAATAAGTCCACATTTGTAGGTAGAAAGAAAATACAAAGTCGCTGTCATCAAATTTTTCTTTGTGTTGTTGAATAATGTCTTATTAAATTTTAACGACAAGTCAACCCACCTAGGGTTATTTTATGCCAAGACGTTAGGAAATTGTGCTCACTTTACATTCATATTCATATCTTGTGTATTACATTTCTTAAGTTCTTTGAATACAGTCATGTGATATCAAGTATTTCCATCCAATACAAACAATTTGCCTACAATTCTTATCTAATACTAATAATTATATGAATTCAAGTAATTATTTATTTTTAATAATAGTCATTTATTTGTACACAGTAATATGGTTCCACGTAACTAATAATGATCCTTTGTAAATAAACAAAACTTAGTAAACAAGTATAACTATTCTTGATAGAGATAATTTACAGTTATATGGGATCACGTATTAATATTGAATACAAATAATTTTCAAACAGATCAATTTAGCCTTATTAAAGGGCAATGAAAAGTGAGTTCAAAATCTGCTTTATTAAGAGAAGAAGTGAACTATTTTTGCCCCTTCTTATGTTAGAAAAGTTTATATCTCATTCACTGAATGTGAATTTTTAAATATTATATCAATCTATCAAGTTTAGGGGGATGTGAAACACTTTCGTGGTAGTCTGTACATTTTCGCTTGATACACATCTCATACCCATATTGGGTAGATTCTTTTAAGCTAAGTATTAAAAAAACAAGCAAGTTAGTTGGAAATTAATTACATTGTCTCATTTCAAATAATGTTTATGTGTTACTAGAAAGTCGGCCGGGTAATTTTTCGCTTCATTTACAACATTTCCGATGCGAAGGTTACATGTCGGCGCCTATCGACTTATCTACTACAGGGTGCAGCAGAAATAATGTACACATTTTAAAACATAAACTGTGTGGTGCAAATAAACTTAAACAATTTTCTAAACATTATATATAGCAATAGCATAATCTTTACAGATCATTGCTGTCCCTCACAATCCTATAATCCCACCACGAGAACCTTTCCTCTCATGAGCCCTCAAATGACTCGTCAAACCCGCTACAGATTCACAAGGTTTGATGCAAATATGACAGAGGAAGGAAGTTCTTCCGTTGTATCAGATGGATCAGATGATATAATTTGATGTTTATGCACCACCATATGTCCCTTAAGACCAGAAGCGATTTACAGACATTGTTACAGATTGCGCAAGACACATTGTTTGTTCCTGGAGTTTTCATGCATTGTTGGCGCTATGTTTAGTGGTGCAGTCGTACAGTAGCAATAATATAACTATGGCTTAGAAGAAAACTCCTAAGTTTAAAAAACAAAAAACAAAAAAAAACAGCTGCAGAAACATCAAAAAGAAAAGGAATATGTCGGATTGAGAGTAAACTAATTTAATAAAAGAAATTTGCCCGGATAATTTTTTAAAAAAATGTAAATACTTAAAAGTATAAGTAAATGAAATTATTAATGATACAACTAATACTATAACTATAAGTTATCCTGAAAAGGGCATTGCGTTTCTTCTTTCAATTGGCCTAAACAGATCACGTGACGTATTTTGATCGTACCTCTTGTACAATTGCGATACCATAAAATCAAATATTTAAAATTTTTTTAAATGGCCTGACATTTTTTTATTGAAATATAAAACAACTTAAGTCTTCAGATTTTTTTTTATTTGTTTTTAATGTCTTGTTTTTAGTTAAATAAAAAAGCATATCTAAATAAATTTTTTTGTTTGCTGGAAATGAACATAGTAAAATAAAATCAAAATCTGAAAAAAAAAAAAAGAAAAAAAAAGACTTTAGCAGATTGAAGGCATTTTTATAGACAAATTATTTTTTAGTAGTTTTAAGGCGTTAAATTAAGCCATATTTTTATCGACAAGTAAATGTAAATATTTTTGTAAATACCCCTCCCGCCCCTTAAAATATTTTAAGAAGGAGGAGGGTTTAAGTATTTACTTGTCGGAAAAAGACTGAGTGAGTAAAATATCGCGTTAATTTTTCAGAACAAACACCTTAAGCACTGTTTTTTTTTCATTAGGCACCACATCAGATGGGGACTATATCCGTAGGTGGGATTGTTCTATCGCCACCACAAATATTTTACATTACCCAAGAAATTTAAGGGGAGGGGTAAAAATTTAATGATAAAAAAAATCAAAGTTTTGAAATAAAATAACTGATGCATTATAAAACCCATTCATTGATAAATCAACATTTAAAATTTCATTAAAATCGGATAATTCCCAGATTTTTGTTAATTTTTATTCAATCGGATGGGGTGGGTAGATGTGTTTTGCAAAATAGAGATATTTTGCAGCGCCTTGTATAGAATGTATTAAAAATAAATTACATGTGTAATATTTTGCATTTTTTTAACTCATCCTCATGTTACTACTTTTCGACTTAAGACAAAAAAGGTGCATATCGCATAAATGCGCCCTGGCCTCCTATCCTAAAACACTAAGCTGTGCCTGCTGAAAATTCGACGTGTGGACTTCCTAGTTGTTTAATGGCGTTTTTTATGAAACGTTAATAGGATAATAAACTGATTATTTAAGCGACCTCCCACCAAGTTTTCTCGACAAGTAAATGTTACCACCCTCAAAATTAAATCTTTTTTAGCGGTTTGAAAGAGTTTTTATCGACTAATGTCTTTTAATGGCTTAAAGCCGATTAATGTAACCCACCCCAGGTTTGTTTTTATCAACAAGTAAATGCAACTACTTTACCCACCCCCATCTAAAATGTTTTTGTATTTTATTCAAAACAATTGTAAAACATATTTTAAGTAAATATGACCGAGTTTAAAAATAAAAATATATCATTAAAAAAAAAAATCAAATAGAAAATATTTACATTTACTTGTCGAGTCAAGACATGGTGGGGTAAAATATCGCTTTCATATCACATTAATTAGTCGGGAAAAACGCCTTAAAACAGCTAGAGAGTTAAGTAGAATGGGTTGGATTTTTAGCAAACACAGCATAGCGTCTTTAGGGAAAAGAATAAACAAGAAAAAGAAAAAAAAACATGGCTCGCACAACAGAGTTAAACACAAAATTTGACTACAGTGTAGTTATGAGTTAAAAAAACTCTTTTGCAAAATAAATGTTAGCCCGACCAACACAGATTCCAATACACAGTAGTAACGTGCTACAAACTGTTTTACCAAAAAAAACAATTTGCCCGAACAAGACAGATTTCGCTACCCATAAGTCACGCGTTAGAATCCACCTCCTCTTCCCGTCGCAGGAAAAATATCCTTTATATGTCTACCGGAGAGGAGACTGGCTCGGAAGTGCGAGTCCACTATTGCTCTACATGGGTTACGCCACAGCCCGCGCACCCCTATCTTAGAATTAGTTTTAACATAGTTAAATGTCTCTAACACAATAACTCTCCGTTTTCACTCTCACTCTTACTCAAATATAGAGAGGTTGAGAGTAATATGCAGAATGACAGTGAGGGACAGGTCAGTTTTTGATTTAGTTGCTAATTACGACTAATTAAAACCAATTAAAATGGAATTTCTTTCAAATATTAAGTAGTCCTGAAACCAAGGAATATTTTAGTATAACATTTGTGCCAATAACCTGAATAGAAAAAAAAACCTTAGAGAAATGAAAGGTGTTTATCTCAGCTTTAGTATAATAATAGAATATATATATATATATATATATATATATATATATATATATATATATATATATATATATATATATATATATGAATAAAAAATAATGCAACTGACTGGTTAGTAACGGATGATTCTATTTGGGATCATCAAAATCTCACTGTACATCCTCACTGTATGGTCATGTAGGTGGAAATTTATGGATTTATCATTTATTTTATTTAATTAAATCTTATAGAGTCTCTGATCAAAATAAATTTATCATAGTCAAATGACGGTTTGTTAAGATTTTCTTTTTTGAAAGTTATATATATATATATATATATATATATATATATATATAATATATATATATATATAATATACCAAGCAAGTTTGATTGAGTCTCATATATATATATATTCATATAACCGCTAGGAGAAGCTAATTTGTAAAAAGTGCTCGATACCTAAGTAGAGCCAAGTAATAAAGATAATCTACTGAGTCAGACGTAGTTTCGCAATAAAGCTCTTCAGGGCTAAAATCTGACTGAAGAAGAAAAGGAGCAAGACCAATAAATACTACTAACCACATTAATCATTAAATTATCAAATTATGTGATTTGATAATTTAAATGATTAATGTGGTTAGTAGTATTTATTGGTCTTGCTCCTTTTCTTCTTCAGTCAGATTTATGAAGAGCTTTATTGCGAAACTAATAGTAATCAGTAGATTATCTTTATATATATATATATATATATATATATATATATAGAGAGAGAGAGAGAGAGAGAGAGAGAGAGAGAGAGAATGAATATATATATGTGTGTGTGCTGTGTGTGTTGTGTGTGTGCGTGTGTGTATAGTAGATAGAAACAAGAAGATATTAATTGAAAAATAAAGAACTTATATCTCTTTCCGTTCTTGTAGAAAGAGAGGATTTCCCTGGCGCCCATTTATGTTTTTGCAGATGTTTCCCGGCATTGAATATGTTGTACATCTCATGCAGATGCCTTTGACAAAAAGGCTACAAGAAAAAAAAAACTGATTGTTACTACGAGATGAACAAGGAGCCCAACAAGCGGCTACACCTGTTGTTTGCCTCACCGCATACACCGTGTTTCTGAAGGACAAAGAATCGGTTTTTGTGGTAAACCACTTTTAATTGTTTGTAGCCGAGAAAAGAGAGTTACAGACAGCCCAAATATTTGAAGATGTGTTAATGTAGCCTAGTCCCAATGACTACTAATTACTGCCCATCAGGACGGCTTTTAAGCTAATAACTAATAAGTAGAACCTGTCAATATTCAAGGGGAAGTGATTTCTTCACTAGTCCCTTGTATATTCATCGGGACGCTACTCATATAGCGTGTCTTGGGCATGAATAACCTGGCTGGGCCCATTCCTCTCCAGGTCTACAACTGGTTTGAATTGAGAGTTTTCCTTCTCCTAGATCGGTTCCATAGCAAGGTTAAAAGCCCAGCGAGGCCTACTATTTACCCATAGCTAAAGGGAGAATAGTTGGATTCATATCTTTCCTAATGGTTTTGTGTACAATACAAACAGCCTCTTCCGGGATTTGAACTCTGTCCACTTCCTACGACGATAACTGTTACGCCAAGAGCGCCTCAGAGCATATTTAATTCATAACTTCTTGTCTCCATAAAAAAATCTATCAAAATCGCAATGAATAATGATGATAGAAGAATTTCTTTTATTTCTCAATTCTTAAATAACTTTAATTCTATTAGTATTATCTGCGTTATTCGGACTAATGGAAAGTAATTGATTAGAGAGGGACCTTGGTGTGAATGTGGACCCTGAACTAAAATTTTCCAAGCACATAGGAATACAAGTGAATAGGGCAAATACGATACTAGGACTGATACGGAGGTCATATGAGTACATGGATGAGGAAATGCTGAAAAATGTGTACACTGCATTGGTGAGACCTCATTTGGAGTTTGCTAATGTGGTTTGGAGCCCAAGACTCATCAAGGACACAAAACTCATTGAGGGAGTCCAGAGGAGAGCTACTAAATTAGTGAATAATTTAAAATCCCTTTCATATGAAGAAAGACTTAGGAACATTACCTACCAAGTCTGGTTTTCCGACGTATGAGAGGGGATATGATCGAAGCCTACAAATACACGCATGGTTTCTATTCAGCGAACTCTGACCTACTGAACATTGCTCAAAATACCTATACAAGGGGACATAAATTAAAACTCCTTAAAAAATCTTGTAAAGCAAACGCAAGACAAAATTATTTTAGCTACAGAGTGGTGAATAAATGGAATAAACTACCTTCATCAATAGTGAATGCCCCATCTCTAAACTCCTTCAAGGCAAAGTTGGATAATCAGTGGAATGACATTAAATATTTAGTGGATTTAAAATGAATATTTGTAAGGAACAGCTGACAGGTCTCAGGCCTAATATACTAGCTGAAAAGATATTATTATTATTATTACTAGCAAATAAATGAAACTTACTCTTCCATCACTCCCGTCTTTCATTGCTGAATTTTACTTATTTAACTATTTAGTTAAATTAGGAAATAAAGAATAAAATGACAGTTATTTTTTTTGTTAATGGATTTCATTTAAGATTCATTGAAGAGATTTTTGCTTATATTCATTAAAATAAAACCAAACAATTAGAAATCAATAATACTAAGCACATATTTAATAAAATCACATTTTTAATATCAATATGCAAATTAGCCTTCCCATTCACACTGTAAACCGCTATTTTTGTATATATAAATACAATTGCATGTTATTTGTATGTAGATATGGACAACACTAATAAAAAGGTGAAGCAATTTTATTAATAATTGAGGAATCATGAAGAATGTGATGAAAATAATGAAAGGAATTGTGACTTGAGTAGTAATATAGTTTCGGTTACAGACAGAAAAACACACAATCTCCATTATAATAAGATTATTATTATTATATTATTATAATAAGCATACAAAAATGATAAATAAAGAAACTATTGGGAGAGATCTATATCTAATTTCTTAAGCATACGGATGGTAAGAAACCTAAAGCATAAAAAGATATGTGGCCGATAGAATTACATATTACTTTTGCCTGATAAGCGTATGGAAAACTAATCTTTAATTTCAAAGGGAAACAGTTGAGATTTAAAAAACTAAATTTCATTCTAATTAAAAGACAGAGAGAGAAATAAAAATAATTCTAACCTAGACAAGTATATATTAAAAGGTAGCCAGCTAATTTTTTTTAGTTCTTCTAAGGAAGGTTCACATTGAACACCGAAATCGCGGCAGAGAGAAAAACTTTCTACAACTCTCTCTCTCTCTCTCTCTCTCTCTCTCTCTCTCTCTCTCTCTATATATATATATATATATATATATATATATATATATATATATATATATAAATATATATTATCATTTATATTTTTGCTTGAAGGCAATTGCTATGCGTATATCGCATAAAATTCGATAATTATAGAAGACAATAATGACAAGTGAATTTCGGTAAAGAATTATTCTGTGTGCAGAACATCGTACAGACTGTTTCAACTTTATTAAGTCTCATCAGCGATGTATACTAACGATTTCCCTCCGACAGAAATCGAAACCGGGACTTCAGCAGGAGATTCAGAAACCATACTGCTTCGGACACGATACACACGGGAAAATCCTTGCGGAATTAACCTTCTTCTATAATTATCGAATTTTATACGATATACGCATTGTAATTGCCTTCAAGCAAAAAATATAAATAATAATATATACTTTATTCGACAATGCTTCTATAATAAACAAACATCCAAAAATCTTGAATTGTACCTTCTTATAATTAGGCTTTTATTCTTCATTTAATACTATATATACAAATATGCATATATATATATGAGTATGTGTGTGTGCATGGATATATAAATATATATATATATATATATATATGTGTGTGTGTGTGTGTGTGTGTGTGTGTGGTGTGTGTGTGTGTGTAATGTTGTAAAAAATGGAAAAAAACACTATTAACGAAAACATCATTCGTTAATGAAACTTGTGTTTTTTCAATTTTTCACAACATTACACATTGTCCGATTTTCTTCCACTTTTTTATATATATATAATATATATAATATATATTATATATATATATATATATATATATGTGTGTGTGTGTGTGTGTGGTGTGTGTGTGTGTGTATGTTTGTATGCATGAGTGTATACACTGTATGTGTGATCATGTGTCTGTCTGACAATATCTGGCTAAGTGATAAGAAATGTAAAAAAGGATGATTTATTAAAATTACAAATTGTTTTCGACATTTAAATCGTAACGATATTTATTTAATAAATAAAACAATCAAGAATCGACAATAATTTTCAAATATTAATAAATCATTCTCACCTAACTTTATTTTTCACATGTATTTTTCAATTATGTATATATATATATATATATATATATATATATACTAATCTTATTGGTAAAGACTTGCGGTAAGAAAAAAACCCGATGTGCTACTAAGCAAAATTATTAGTAGGTATATCTGACTCATTAGGTTTAACACAAAGCCGGTATGGAGTGACAAGCAAATTCGGCGAATACCATGTGCGACGTGAGGAACACTGTACAGCTGTTTCGACCTAATTTTGGTGTGTGTGTGTGTAAAGTAGGCGGAGTGGCCTATTGTCGGTAACAGTCGGATAGCTATGGAGTCAACCACTTTTCTTTCGCTTGTACTTGATCCAGGAGATTATTTTAACGTCTGAGATGGAGCGTCACGCCTACCCCCAGGTCCCCACTTTACCACATAGATCCATGTGAGATTAATACACTGGGTTGGCGAGGACCGTTATCGAACCTGTAACCTTGTGATTCCTATGTGCACGCACTAAGGACTGCGCTAAACTGGCCATTTACAATTTTTGGAGCGAGCCAATCATATTTATAATCATATCCTCAAACAGTGATGCTGATACCTTTTTAATTTAGTGCATCATGGGACGCATTTATTTGATTTGAATGAGTCCCCGCGAAATTTGTCTCAACTAAAGTTTCTAAATAAATTGTAGTTTTTATTAATGAACAACAAAAGCCGCCTAACACCTACTTTGTACCTTATAGCCTGTAATTCATTTCCAAGAAAATATTGAAATGTGTTTACAGTAAGCTGGAAATGGTGGGGGAAGAAAAACACTGGGATGCATGAGTCCTTTTAGATTTTTTATGCGTCAGTGACGCAGGGCGCACACCTATCAGCATCTCAGCTAAATTTTTCATCTCGATCTGTCAGTTCCATATTATGGGTTTTGCCCAATAGTGTTATCAGTAGAAAAAACTGGGACGCATGAATACAATTTTACTGCGTCCTTTTAGATTATTATGCGTCAGTGCCGCAGGACGCGTACTTAAAGCATCTCTGCTTAACTTTTTATCTCTATCTGTCAGTCCCATATTATGAGTTTTGCACAATAGTGTTATCAATAGAAAAAACTGGGACGCGTGAATACAATTTTACTGCGTCCTTTTAGATTATTATGCGTCAGTGCCGCAGGACACGTACCTAAAGCATCTCTGCTTAATTTTTTATCTCGATCTGTCAGTCCCATATTATGAGTTTTGTACAATAATGTTATCAGTAGAAAAAAACTGGGACGCATGAATACAATTTTACTGCGTCCTTTTAGATTATTATGCGTCAGTGCCGCAGGACACGTACCTAAAGCATCTCTGCTTAACTTTTTATCTCGATCTGTCAGTCCCATATTATAGGTTTTGCACAATAGTATTATCAGTAGAAAACACTGGGACGCAGGAATACAATTTTACTGCGTCCTTTTAGATTATTATCCGTCAGTGCCGCAGGACGCGTACCTAAAGCATCTCTGCTTAACTTTTTATCTTGATCTGTCAGTCCCATATTATGTGTTTTTCACTATAGTGTTATCAGTAGAAAAAACTGGGACGCACGAATACAATTTTACTGCGTCCTTTTAGATTATTATGCGTCAGTGACGCAGGACGCGTACCTAAAGCATCTCTGCTTGACTTTTTATCTCGATCTGTCAGTCTCATATTATGGGTTTTGAACTGTTAGTAGAATATTTTATCATATGACTTTTTAGGTGAAGAATTTTCATTATTGTCATTATTAATTTTCATGAGCATCTTTTAAAGATATTTTAATTTATTTTTATCGTGATTTGTTCGTGTGGTTATTTCTTGCACAACGAAGAATAGCGCACATTCGAGATGATAAAAGAATAAGATCTTTGTAAAGATATGTGCATATTCAGCGAAAAAAGAAAAAAATTGATAAAACTAATATAAGAAAAAAAAAGAAAGAAAGAAATACGTTAAACTTTCAACGTCGCCATGAATAATTGAATTTCGTTGATTAACCACGTCATAACAATTTTAAGATTCTACACAAAATATTGTTTTCTTCGCTGCGTAATATACAGATTCTGATGATGATCTTATAAAAAGATTGAACTATTGCAATATAAGTCAATCAAAACACCATTAGTTAATAACATCTGCGGGTTTTTCAAATTCCTTCTCTAATGTAGGGTATTATCTTCCTTTTGCCGGAAGAGTTATCTTCTCGCTGCGTTGGTGTCTGTTCCCACTAGGGGACCTCTGGTATTTAAGCGCGTTCATTCAAACGCTGCTTCCTCTTTTTAGCTGGATCTTCTCAAGAACTGCTATGGACTAGAATCTATCTACCCCGCTTCTCGGTGGGGCTTTTTCCTCCCCCCTTACATTACTGTAAGTCCTTTATACAGCATGGACTATCCTTTAGTTCCATGTCTGTGACATTTATATGTTAGGTACATTTGTGTATCTTGTTATTCCTAAATATTGTATATGTTCTATATGAATTATAATATATATATATATGAATATGTTCTATTCTCCTGTACATTATGTATATTATCGTTTCCATGTGCTGTTATATATATTAAATGTTTTGTCTCACAACGTGTCGGAATTGTATGTTCAATTAATGACTTTGAATCTTACACTAATATACAAATTATTGTAAAGCCATTTTTAGTTCTCTACTCACCATGTTATACTTAGCTTCTATGTAGGAAGCGCGTGGTGTAATGGTTAAAGTCATGCGAAATTGACTCGTCGCTCCGAGTTCAAATCCTGGATGTGGTAATTGCATTTCACTTGGGCAAGGTATGAATCCTACACTCCCTCCAGCTATGGATAAATAGAAGGGCAGACTGGGCTCTTTAACCTTGGTTAGGCAACCCGTCTAAGAGAAGGAAAACTCTGAATTCAAACCTGTTGAACTCCGCTTAAGAAATTGACCTTGTGTCACATCCTGCTCGTGCAGATGGGTTGGTAAATATATATACTTAGCTTCTATCTTCTTGTCAGACCTGTCGGTTGGGGCTTTAGAATATACCGACTGTAACACTGCAGCGAGGTAAGACTCCCCCAATGGGACCAGTTGTTGGCTGTGAATGGCATCCCGTGATGCTTAAAGGTGGAATTCTTGTGTCTCAGCAGACAATGACATATAACACTCAACTTTGGTCCTTACTTAGGCTAGAGGGGCGTGTGGGGATTATTAAAAGAAAGTTAAATAAATTACATTAAATTAAATTAAATTAATAAAAAGTTATTGGCGTCTGGACTCTGGCGTCCAGAGTAACTGTCTGATCAATAAAGTATACATCTATACTTCGAAACAGTTGTGTCTTTTTATTTCTCTTCGTGTCTTCATTTTATATTCCCCATAGGTGGTCGGAGACGCCTCATTCGATTATTCGGATGGTCGTGGTCACGTAAAGCCCTAGCACCTATATGATTGTTCCAGCCCTATTGCCCTCATATCAAGCCCCAGGCCTTTTTATCATATATGTGCTAGAAGTGTGATGTAATGGTTTAGTCGTAGGAAATGGACTCGTCGACCCGAGTTTTAATCATAGACAAGGCTGTTTACATTTCACATAGCACTAATACCATTGGGAAAGGTATGAATCCATATATTCTCCCTCCAGCTATGGGTAAACTGTAGGGCAGACTGAGCTCTGTAACCTTGGCTAGGTAATCAGTCTAGGAGAAGGAAAACTCTGAATTCAAACCTGTTAATCTCGCTTAAGAAATTTATCTTGTGTGGCATCCTGCTCCTGCGGAGGGTTGGTAAATATATATATGTGCTAGAAGGGTCATGGATATGACTTTAAACTTTATATGATAGTGAACTTCTACCACTGGAGCTCTGGGAAATATGGAGTACCCTTCATCACCATTTCTCCCAGGTCAACTCTGACCTGGAGTGGTAGTACTTGTTAGGGTTCCATCTATAGATTGAACAGAAAAAAATCGTCTATTAATAATGGAGATTCGCTTCCGGTTTTTGTCTGTAACAAAAATTACGTCACTGCTTACGTCACATTACCCAAAATCATGATAACATAGAATAAATACACTCAAAATTTGAACATGCAACATTAGACAGCCCTCATTGTTTTTTAAAAACAAGTTTTAATAAATACATGACTGGTATTATATATCTATATATAGTTTGTTTTATTTTGATACGTATTTAAAGTTTACATTTCAAATTGTTATATTTTTAATGCTTTAATGAATTTGATGATTTTACTTACTTAGGTAGAAACTCGCTGACATTGAATTTTTTACTCCCACCTCTCAGGCATTCTGTTTCAAAAATCTATTTTTACATCGCCCGGAGGGTGTTTTTTATTTTGTACTAGTGAGTTTAAAAAATTAAGTTTAAACAAAACTGATTATCCATGAAGAATGAATAAAACAAATGCTTTCGGCATAAAATTACCCAACATGCTTGTTGTTGGCATCCTTCCGCCGGCGAAAGTCGATGGCGTAGTGTCCAAAAAGTTTCTTTGTTTTAACTACGTAGCCTGTTCGGGTTGGCATGAAGGATGTGCTGTTGACCACGCTGTAGATCCCTACTCTCCACACGGAAATGTTCGAACATCGACACTACGATTAATGATAATTTCTCATCCAGTTTAACATCCCGTGTTTTTCTTCATTTATCCGCATACTGTCGAATTGATTTCCTCATTTTATTCCCATATGTATGTATGTCTGTATGTATTCAGGAGGGCACAAAAAAGTTTGAGACCAACCGTATACAGCATAAGCAGTTGAAACGAGATATTCTTAAGAATAAAAAAGTAGACAATCAAGGGCTTCAAATTGGTCACTATGTGACAAGTGTGGAAGGTTATGTATGAGCAAGGCTGGCCTGATCAGTCACCAATCTGTGCATCGGGGGGATGGACGAATAGAATACCCTGTGCTCCCTGGAATTACCTGTAAATGTGGGAAGATGTGCAAGACTTTGGCTGGATTAAAGAGCCACTTTCGTGCAGCTCATTGTTGAACTTTTTGAAGCTCACCATTATATTCTTTGAACGGATGAAATTTTTTCTTTTTTTATATCAATCAATGGCAATACTTGAACACGAGTTTGCTGCCATCATGTATGTTATTATGTATGTATGTATGTATGTATGTATGAAAAAAATGTAATGTATAGTGAGCTGAAAGAAGGGAAAAGGAATACTGGCCGGCCTTGGCTTCGATACAAGGACTAGCTGAAGTACAATCTTTCAGCTGTTAAGATTCCTGTTGGAAGCTTTGAGGACTTGGCACGGAACAGAAACAAATGGAGAAGCACCATTCGGAATGGAATAAAGGATTTTGAGAGGAATCGTATTCAGAAATTAAAGGAGGGTAGATCAAGGACAAAGGGGTGTTCGACCCAACCACCAATTCTTTCCGGCACCCCTCACTCTTGCTCCACTTATGGCCTCATCTGCAAGTCGCTGGCTGGACTGAAATCTCACAATCGCCATAAACATTCGAGCTGATTTTGCTTTTAGACACTCATACGTCAAAATCGACGGGAGAGTCCATCATGTATGTAGGGTGAAAGTACGAAAATGAAATAATTAACGACAAAGTAAATATATATGTACACCGGTTCTTTCTTTTTGTGCAAAAAATTATGAAAATTTAATTTATATTCTAAGATATTTAAAATAGAAATATACATACAAATAGCATTGAAATATTATTTAAAAAGGTCCAGCATTTGTGTATCTCAAAAGTAAAAAGCCAATAAACCAAGTACTTTTGCACCCCTCTACGCAGGCGACGCTGGGTAGCCGCTTCTAGTAGTCACATAAAGTATGAAGTGTGCAGCATTTGCAACTGCTCATCACGAACGCATTGAGACTGCAAATAAAAAATATCGAATTTTTAGATAAAATCTAGATGTTGAGACAACAGTCTGCACATACTTTATTATACAATTGTGCACAAATATTGATTTAAATGTTAAATTTTAACATTCAACGATAAATTTCTAATACTTTTTTCTATCTTTTCTTAAAATCACACTTTAGACTGTTTACTTTTCAATGAATGCAATCGAAATTTGTTAATCAGTAGTTTCTTTGTATAATTTCAATAGAATCTCGTAAAAAGGAATAAACACATTTTTAAGGAGAAAGAAGAGATATTCATACGAAACTAAAACTACAATTAAAACTTTCTCTTTAAATCCCTGTTGACAGGACTTGCTGAAAAAGATATAATGGTTTAGTTGGTTAATAGCCTAAAAACATTACTAATCTATCTAATCTTTCACTTATTCATTAAGAAGGAACTCTTTGAAAAACAGCATTGTACGGGGGAGAGTCAAAAAGTATTCGCACCTTTACCATAATATCTATATATTAATAGGTCTTGTTCCTCAATCTTCCGAGCAACATGCTTTGGTTGAAAATGAGACCGTCCAAACCGTCCAACATGAAATCATTAATAGATAAATTTTAGACGTTCTCATTAATAACCAGACGGAGTTACAAGATGCCCAACGTTGTACTGAATAGTGCACCGTTGGGATACATTTATAAAATATTACTTTAAAAAATGATCTACTTTAAATCCGGTAATTGTCCAATTCAAATGAAATTTTCCTTATTATTTATTTATAGATGAATTATCTTTGGAAATAGGTTTAGTGTGAGAAATATAATAGGGGGACATACTACTCACATAAATCCCCAAATGAGGTAGATGGGGCTCCTTAGCCTTGGACGGCAATCGATCTAGTTTAGGAAAAGTCTGTTATAAAACCTCCACTGACTAGTAGCTATTCCTCTTTCCATTGAAAGTCTAGGGGAGTAAACATCGGAATCAAATCCGGAGCTGGATTCCTTAAGGTGGTTTCGTGTTAAACTACAGTGTAATCTCATGCGACACAATCGTTGCCAGACTGCATTTTAAAAACATTCCTTTGGACCACAATGGCAGCGTGGAGAACGAAGATCTGCTGCTTGAGCAGCTGGTCATCCTCTATACAACCCGCCCAAGCTACGTGGTTACACGGTTTTGGGGCACTACGCCATCGTCTCTACTGTAAAATTATGAAGAAGAGTAAGAGAATGGAATAAGCCAGGAATTACGTGTAGTTTAATATGGAAAGTTTTCGATGACGAAACACTAAATTCTTATTGGTTAAGATAGAGCAGTGAAGAGAGTGAGAGACGGATGAGATATCAATTTGAAATGAAGCGATGGCTGGGAGATATGCGTATCTCTCACCCAGGGCAGTTAGACTTGGGGGGATAAAAATAATTCATGAGGAAAAAATAAGTTCGCCTTCTGTTATTATTAAACACTATAAATGACACAAGGCTAGATATTATCCAACAATCCCAAGTTGTTTCCAGACTCAAAGTGTCAAAGAATACCAGCCCACTCAACATCAGCTTAACATCAGATCTCACAACCAGATTCCAGCCTCTCGAAGTAGAACAGGGCCATTGTCTTTCAGATCAGTCAGTAAAAGAAATACCAGGACTGTTGGTGACCGTGACCCCAGAGGCGCGAATCTCGCGCGTCACGTGATTAATTAGTTAGAGAATCAGGTTCAACCGGATTTTTAAGCAGAGAGAACGTGCTTCTCTCTGCTGAGGTTGAATCTCATCCGCGCGGCGAATAAGAATGGGCTAGACTAATAAAATCTTGATCAAGAAAAAATGTAGTATTTTTAATTAATCTCAATGACTAAAAACTAACCTAGGAAAAAGAAGAAGCGCTTAGAAGAAGCGCTAAGATGAAGCGCTTAGAAGAAGCGCTTAGAAGAACATAGCAACTAGACGACAAGATAACGACCAGGCAAGAATTTAGAAGAAGCAGTATAGCAGAAAAGAAATGAAGCAGCAAGTAAGCCTCAAGTCTCTGCTCTCTCTCACTCTCTCTCTCTCTCTCTCTCTCTCTCTCTCTATCTAATCTATCTATATCTATATATATTATATATATATATATAAGTCGACGGGGCGGCCTAAAGTCGGTAACAGGCAGTCAGCAAGGGAGTCTATCCCTTTCAATAGCGCTAGACCATGGAGATTGTTTTGGCATCTGAGGTGGAGCGCCACACCTACCATCAGCTCCTCACTTTACCGCACATATCCCTGTGCTACTCATACGCTGAGTGGTGAGGACCGGTATCGAACTAGGAACCTTGTGGTTTCTAGCCGAACGCTCTACTGACTGAGCTATATATATATATATAATGGGACGGGTTAGCTCAGTCACACGAGGTTCCTCTCTCGTTTATATACCCGATGTTGGGTTTACAAAACACTCCCTTCGAAATGAGAGCCAATATCGGATGACAAATTTGTAGTTAGGTAATGTTTTTGGACGGTACCAACTACTGGATATTTCTTGTTAAGACCAGAGAATAATTTAGTAGAGAATTAATCATGATTGTCAGTCGAGATTCTTTTTCTTTAATTTAGATGTCAATATGAATTATGAATCTGTAAAATTCTGTCTGGAAGGTTAAAGAACGCAAACATTTTCCTATGTGTATATATTTAGTTCGACCAGTTCGAATTAAAATGTTGAATTACTTTAACTATTCCTCTTTACTCAGAATAAATTAAGATATGTTTTTTGTTTTTTTTGCAAAAACATATTAACAAGTCTATTTGTCAGTCTGTAATAGACTTGCATTGCCAACGCGCGTACACACGCACGCACGCACGCACACACACACACACACACACACACACACACACACACACACATACTATCTCTCTCTCCCTCTCCCCTCTCTCCATCTCTCTCTCTCTCTCTCTCTCTCTCTCTCACACACACACACACACACACACACAAACACAATAATAAATATCATATAATTATATCATGTAGACTATGTATAGGTGGATTTTGAAGATTTAATTTTAAGACAAGAGTTTGGTATCAACATATACAATACTAATTGACTTTTTTTCTTTTTCATATTGAAATCAAAATACAATAAGGGATCAAAGAACAACACTCGACTTCAATTAATTATATATAGATAATAGTAAAACTGAGTATAGGTTGTCTCTAACTTTTTACAATATTACATACTGTCGGATTTACTCCCATTCTTCTTCACACACACACACACACACACACACACACACACACACACACACACACACATATATATATATATATATATATATATATATATATATATATATATATATATATATATGGTAGAAATGTGAGGAGGTTAATCCGACAGTAAGGTGGAGAAAGTAGACAAACACGGGATATTATGGAAACTGGATGTTTATTGTCGACGATGCAACGTTTCGGCCATTTAGACCATCATCAGAACCCAAAGCCCATTTCTAGCTTCAATGAAAGACATTTTCAGA
>CM042155.1:18411376-18443876 GCA_023376005.1 Doryteuthis pealeii
CGTCACTAGAAAAATGTTTGCTTTTCTGGGATTGAAGAATAGCAAATATTATTCCATTAAAAAAAATCAAAAGCATTTCCTTGTTTAATAAATGATAAGGAAATATATTCTCTGTCGGATTCATTTCCATTTTCTTCCCTTACACACACACACCACAGACAACACGACACTTGTGCCGAAAAGTTGATCCTTTACGACGGATCCTTTACGACAAGTGACTATTCGGTCAAGAAAAGGGGTCATTGGTGTTACGCAAACTGAGCATCGAGCACACATTCAAACCGCCTAAGTTTTTGGAGCTCATGAGGAACCCATTTGAAACAAAATCGAGCTTTTTTCCCCTTTCCAATACTCTGTAAATGGCGGAAACTTGTTGCAATGCTGACACAAGGTGTCTGAGACATCTCTCTGACACTTTGTCGTGGATTTTGCTCAACAACTGCCTGCAATTGTTCATTGTCAAGACTGCATGTCTGTCCTCTACCTTCTTCATTTTCAAGACTATCTCCACTGCAGAATTTCTGGAACCACCTTCGTTCTGTTCGATCACTTGTGGATTCATCTCCCCATGCTTTGTTGATATTGGCAGCATTTCGCAGGCATTGTGCCCAAGCTTGAACTCATGCAACATAAGAAGACGAAGGTCATGTTTAGGCATGTTCACCTTTAAAGGCTCCTATTTTTTCAAAAATACTTTCTATCTGAAAATAAATTAAATTTTATTTTTGAGAACCTATTAATTATTATATATGCAAAAATTCACCTGAAATAAACAACAAATTCTATGTTAAAATGACATTTCAAAAACCGAGCACATTATTTTTATAACAACCTAATAATTAACGGCGGGATCCTATGGGGTTATCACCCCAGGTAATACATTACCCCTTGATTTAAAGAGAAGAGGGTGGGGTTATTGACAAGTGCCGCGAGGCGCCCCCTTGAGGCGGAATCCCGAGGGGATCTACGCATTTTTTTTTGTTCCGAACATCCCATGAGCGTTGGTTCGTCGGTGGTCACATATTAAACGACCTTGTGTCATACCAGCATACGTGGGATGTGAGGTAATAACACTTTGTTATATATATATATATATATATATATATATATATATAATATATAATATATATATATATATATATTAAGATGCTGACGTTTGTCAAACAATTTTAAATAGATATTTTCTTCCTCACATTTGAAGTCGCACAAAAAGCAGCCCAATAATCAAAAAGAGAGGCTCGTAGACTTTTTGTTTTCAGTAATGTTTTTTTTTCTTCCTTAAACCAACGAAAGCCCTGATGAACGTCTATCTAAACAGACCGAAACACCGCAATGTAGGCGTGATAAACATCATTCGTTTATGAAACTTGTGTTTTTTTCAATTCTTACAATATTACATATTGTCGGATTTACTCCCATTTATCTTCACACACACACACACACACACACACACACACACACACACCACACACACACGCATATAATACATATATATATATATATACATATATATATAGAGAGATATATACTTTTATGTAAAAGTGTATGTCTAATATGCTTTACATAAAAGTATAATATCTATTCCTCTCTCTCTCTCTTTCTCTCTCTTTCTCTCTCTCTCTCTCTATATATATATATATATATATATATATATATATATATATATATATGTGGTGTGTGTGTGAGTGGACTGTATATATATATATTATATATATATATATATGTGGACTCTAAATGGGGAGTGTTATATATATATATGTTTAGAGGGAAAAAAATCCACTACCCCACACCCCAGCCACCCCTGCCCTACTGACAACCTACTGTTTTTCACCATTCTGAAAATGTCTTTCATTGAAGCTAGAAATGGGCTTTGGGTTCTGATGATGGTCTAAATGGCCGAAACGTTGCATCGTCGACAATAAACATCCAGTTTCCATAATATCCCGTGTTTGTCTACTTTCTCCACCTACTGTGCGGATTAACCTCCTCACATTTCTACCATAATATATATATATATATATATATATATATATATAATATATATATATATATGTGTGTGTGTGTGTGTGTGTGTGTGTGTGTGTGTGTGTGTGTGTGTGTGTGAAGAAGAATGGGAGTAAATCCGACAGTATGTGATATTGTAAAAAGTTAGAGACAACCTATACTCAGTTTTACTATTATCTATATAATTAATTGAAGTCGAGTGTTGTTCTTTGATCCGTTTATTGTATTTTGATTTCAATATGAAAAAGAAAAAAAGTCAATTAGTATTGTATACTGTTGATTACCAAACTCTTGTCTTAAAATTAAATCTTCAAAAATACAACCTATACATAGTCTACATGATATAATTATATGATATTTATGATATTGTGTTTTGTGTGTGTGTGTGTGTGTGTGTGGTGGTGAGAGAGAGAGAGAGAGAGAGAGAGAGATGGAGAGAGGGGCGAGGGAGAGAGAGATAGTATGTGTGTGTGTGTGTGTGTGTGTGTGTGTGTGTGTGTGTGTGCGTGCGTGCGTGCGTGTGTACGCGCGTTGGCAATGCAAGTCTATTACAGACTGACAAATAGACTTGTTAATATGTTTTGCAAAAAAAACAAAACAATATCTTAATTTAATTCTGAGTAAGGAGGAATAGTTTAAAGTAATTCAACATTTTAATTCGAACTGGTCGAACTAAATATATACACATAGGAAAATGTTTGCGTTCTTTAACCTTCCAGACAGAATTTTACAGATTCATAATTCATATTGAATCTAAATTAAAGAAAAAGAATCTCGACTGACAATCATGATTAATTCTCTACTAAATTATTCTCTGGTCTTAACAAGAAATATCCAGTAGTTGTACCGTCCAAAAACATTACCTAACTACAAATTTGTCATCCGATATGGCTCTCATTTCGAAGGGAGTGTTTTGTAAACCAACATCGGGTATATAAACGAGAGAGGAAACCTCGTGTGACTGAGCTAACCCGTCCCATTATTATATATATATATATATAGCTCAGTCAGTAGAGCGTGTCGGCTAGAAAACCACAAGGTTCCTAGTTCGATACCGGTCCTCACCACTCAGCGTATGAGTAGCACAGGGATATGTGCGGTAAAGTGAGGAGCTGATGGTAGGTGTGGCGCTCCACTCAGATGCCAAACAATCTCCATGGTCTTAGCGCTATTGAAAGGGATAGACTCCTTGCTGACTGCCTGTTACCGACTTTAGGCCGCCCCGTCGACTTTATATATATATATATATATAGATAGATAGATAGATAGAATAGAGAAGAGAGAGAGGAGAGAGAAGAGAGAGTGAGAGAGAGGCAAGGACTTGAGGCTTACTTGCTGCTTCATTTCTTTTCTGGCTATACTGCTTCTTCTAAATTCTTGCCTGGTCGTTATCTTGTCGTCTAGTTGCTATGTTCTTCTAAGCGCTTCTTCTAAGCGCTTCATCTTAGCGCTTCTTCTAAGCGCTTCTTCTTTTTCCTAGGTTAGTTTTTAGTCATTGAGATTAATTAAATCACACTACATTTTTTCTTGATCAAATTTATTAGTCTAGCCATTCTTAATTCGCCGCGCGGATGAGATTCAACCTCAGCAGAGAAAGCACGTTCTCTCTGCTTAAAATCCGGTTGAACCTGATTCTCTAACTAATTATCACTGACGCGCGAGATTCGCGCCTCTGGGTCACGGTCACCAACAGTCCTGGTATTTCTTTTATGACTGATCTGAAAGACAATGGCCCTGTTCTACTTCGAGAGGCTGGAATCTGGTTGTGAGATCTGATGTTAAGCTGATGTTGAGTGGGCTGGTATTCTTTGACACTTTGAGTCTGGAAACAACTTGGGATTGTTGGATAATATCTAGCCTTGTGTCATTTATAGTGTTTATAATAACAGAGGCGAACTTATTTTTTCCTCATGAATTATTTTTATCCTCCCAAGTCTAACTGCCCTGGGTGAGAGATAGGCATATCTCCCAGCCATCGCTTTCATTCAAATTGATATCTCATCCGTCTCTCTCACTCTCTTCACTGCTCTGTCTTAACCATAAGAATTTAGTGTTTCGTCATCGAAAACTTTCCATATTAAACTACACGTATTCCTGGCTTATTCCATTCTCTTACTCTCTTCCTTAATTTACAGTAGAGACGATGGCGTAGTGCCCAAAAACCGTGGTAACCACGTAGCTTGGGCGGGTTTGTATAGAGGATGACCAGCTGCTCAGCAGCAGATCTTCGTTCTCCACCGCTGCCATTGTGGTCCAAAGGAATGTTTTTAAAATGCAGTCTGGCAACGATTGTGTCGCATGAGATTACACTGTAGTTTAACACCGAAACCACCTAAGGAATCCAGCTCCGGATTTGATTCCGATGTTTACTCCCCTAGACTTTCAATGGAAAGAGGAATAGCTACTAGTCAGTGGAGGTTTTATAACAGACTTTTCCTAAACTAGATCGATTGCCGTCCAAGGCTAAGGAGCCCCATCTACCTCATTTGGGGATTTATGTGAGTAGTATGTCCCCTATATATATTTCTCACACTAAACCTATTTCCAAAGATAATTCATCATATAAAATAATAAGAAAATTTCATTTGAATTGGACAATTACCGGATTTAAAGTAAGATCATATTTAAAGTAATATTTTATAAATGTATCCAACGGTGCATCTATTCAGTACAACGTTGGGCATCTTGTACTCCGTCTGGTTATTAATGAGAACGTCTAAAATTTATCTTATTAATGATTTCATGTTGCGACGGTTTGGACGGTCTCATTTTCACCAAAGCATGTTGCTCGGATTGAGGAACAAGACCTATTTAATATATAGATATTTGGTAAAGGTGCGAATCCTACTCTTTGCTTCCCCCGTACAATGCTGTTTTCAAAGAGTTCCTTCTTAATGAATAAGTGAAAGATTAGATAGATTAGTAATGTTTTTAGGCTATTAACCAATAAACTTATATCTTTTTTCAGCAAGTCCTGTCAACAGGGATTTAAAGAGAAAGTTTTAATTGTAGTTTTAGTTTCGTATGAATATCTCTTCTTTCTCCTTAAAATGTGTTTATTCCTTTTTACGAGATTCTATTGAAATTATACAAAGAAACTACTGATTAACAAATTTCGATTGCATTCATTGAAAAGTAAACAGTCTAAAGTTGATTTTAGAAAAAGATAGAAAAAAGTATTGAAATTTATCGTTGAATGTTAAAATTTAACATTTAAATCAATATTTGTGCACAATTGTATAATAAAGTATGTGCAGACCTGTTGTCTCAACATCTAGATTTTATCTAAAAATTCGATATTTTTTATTTGCAGTCTCAATGCGTTCGTGATGAGCAGTTGCAAATGCTGCACACTTCATACTTTATGTGACTACTAGAAGCGGCTACCCAGCGTCGCCTGCGTAGAGGGGTGCAAAAGTACTTGGTTTATTGGCTTTTTACTTTTGAGATACACAAATGCTGGACCTTTTTAAATAATTTTCAATGCTATTTGTATGTATATTTCTATTTAAATATCTAGAATATAAATTAATTTCATAATTTTTGCACAAAAAGAAAGAACGCGGTTACATATATATTTACTTGTCGTTAATTATTTCATTTTCGTACTTTCACCCTAATACATGATGGATTTTCGTCGATTTTGACGTATGAGTGTCTAAAAGCAAAATCAGCTCGAATGTTTATGGCGATTGTGAGATTTCAGTCCAGCCAGCGACTTGCAGATGAGGCCATAAGTGGAGAAGGAGTGAGGGGTGCCGGAAAGAATTGGTGGTTGGGTCGAACACCCCTTTTGTCCTTGAATCTACCCTCCTTTAATTTCTGAATACGATTCCTCTCAAAATACTTTATTCCATTTCCGAATGGTGCTTACTCCATTTGTTCTCTGTTCCGTAGCCAAGTCCTCAAAGCTTCAACGGAATCTTAACAGCTGAAAAGATTGTACTTCAGCTAGTCCCTGTATCGAAGCAAGGCCGGCCAGTATTCCTTTTCCCTTCTTTCAGCTCACTATACATTTACATTTTTTCTCATACATACATACATACATACATACTAATAAACATACATAGGCAGCAAAACTCGTGTTCAAGTATTGCATTGATTAGTATAAAAAAAATAAAAAATTTCATCCGTTCAAAAATATAATGCTGAGCTTCAAAAAGCTTACAACAATGAGCTGCCACGAAAGTGGCTCTTTAATCCACCAAAGTCTTGGCACATCTTCCCACATTTACAGGTATTCCAGGGAGCACAGGGTATTCTATTCGTCCATATCCCCCCGATGCAGCAGATTGGTGACTGATCAGGCAGCCTTGCCATACACATAACCTTCCAACACTTGTCACATAGTAGACCAATTTGAAGCCCTTGATTGTCTACTTTTTTATTTCTTAAGAATCATCTCGTTTCAACTGCTTACTGTATAGCAGCTTTGTGTATCTCCCGGTTGGTCCAAACTTGTTTTGTGCCCTCCTGAATACAATACATACAGACATATGGCGATAAAATGAGGAAATCAATTCGACAGTATGCGGATAAATGAAGAAAAAACACGGATGTTAAACTGGATGAGAAATTATCATTAATCGTAGTGTCGATGTTCGACACATTTCCGTGTGGAGAGTAGGATTCTACAAGCGTGGTCAACAGCACATCCTTCTGCCAACCCGACAGGCTACGTAGTTAAAACAAAGAAACTTTTTGGACACTACGCCATCGACTTTGCCGGCGGCAAGGATCCCAACAACAAGCATGTTGGCGTAATTTTATGCCGAAAGCATTTGTTTTATTCATCTTCATGGATAATCAGTTTTGTTTAAACTTAATTTTTTAAACTCACTAGTACAAAATAAAAAAACCCTCCGGCGATGTAAAAATAGATTTTGAAACAGAATGCTGAGAGGTGCGAGTAAAAAATTCAATGTCAGCGAGTTTCACCTAATATAGTAAAATCATCAAATTCATTAAAGCATTAAAAAATATAACAATTTGAAATGTAAACTTTAAATAACGTTATCAAAATAAAACAAACTATAATATATGATATATAATACCATCATGTATTTATTAAAACTTGTTTTTTAAATAACAATGAGGGCTGTCTAATGTTGCATGTTCAAATTTTGAGTGTAATTTATTCTATGTTATCATGATTTGGGTAATGTGAACGTAAGCTGACGGTAATTTTTGTTACAGACAAAAACCGGAAGCCGAATCTCCATTATTAATAGACGATTTTTTTCTGTTCAATCTATAGATGGAACCCTAACAGTAACTACCACTCCAGGTCAGAGTTGACCTGGAGAAATGGTGCATGAAGGGGTACTCCATATTTCCCAGAGCTCCAGTGTAGAAGTTCACTTATCATATAAAGTTTAAGTCTATTCCATGACCCTTCTAGCAACATATATATATTTACCAACCCTGCAGAGCAGGATGCCACACAAGATAAATTTCTTAAGCGGAGATTAACAGGTTGAATTCAGAGTTTTCCTTCTCCTAGACTGATTACCTAGCCAAGGTTACAGAGCTCAGTCTGCCCTACAGTTTACCCATAGCTGGAGGAGAATATATGGATTCATACCTTTCCCAATGGTATTAGCTGCTATTGTGAATGTAAAAACCAGCCTTGTCTATGATTAAAACTCGGGTCGACCAGTCCATTTCCTACGACTAAACCATTACATCACACTTCTAGCACATATATGATAAAAAGGCCTGGGGCTTGATATGAGGGCAATAGGCTGGAACAATCATATAGGTGCTAGGCCTTTACGATCGACCACGACCATCGAATAATCGATGAGGCCGTCTCCGACCACCTATGGGAATATAAAATGAAGACACGAAGAGAAATAAAGACACAACTGTTCGAAGTATAGATGTATACTTTATTGATCAGACAGTTACTCTGGACGCCAGAGTCCAGACGCCCAATAACTTTTTATTAATTTAATTTAATTTAATGTAATTTAATTTAACTTTCTTTTAATAATCCCACACGCCCTCTAGCCTACAGTAAGACCAAAGTTGAGTGTTAATATCATTCGTCTGCTGAGACACAAGAAATTCCACCTTTAAGCATCACGGGATGCCATTCACAGCCAACAACTGGTCCCATTTGGGGAGTCTTACCTCGCTGCAGTGTTACAGTCGGTATATTCTAAAGCCCCAACCGACAGGTCTGACAAGAAGATAGAACTAAGTATATATATATTCCAACCCATCTGCACGACAGGATGTGACACAAGGTCAATTTCTTAAGCGGATTCAACAGGTTTGAATTAGAGTTTTCCTTCTCTTAAGACGAGGTTGCCTAACCAAGGTTAAACGAGCCCAGTCTGCCCTTCTATTTATCCATAGCTGGAGGGAGTGTAGATTCATACCTTGCCCAGTGAAATGCAATTACCACATCCAGGATTTGAACTGTCGGAGCGACGAGTCAAATTTCGCATGACTTTAACATTACACCACGCGCTTACCTACATAGAAGCTAAGTATAACTATGGTGAGTAGAGAACTAAAATGGCTTTACAATAATTTGTATATTGTGTAAGATTCAAAGTCATTAATTGAACATACAATACCGACACGTTGTGAGACAAAACATTTATATATATAACAGCACATGGATAACAATATATACATAATGTACAGGAGAATAGAAAAATATTCATATATAATATATATTCATAAATTCATATAGAACATATACAATATTTAGGAATAACAAGATACACAAATGTACCCTAACATATAAATGTCACAGACATGGAACTAAAGGATAGTCCATGCTGTATAAAGACTTACAGTAATGTAGAGGGGGAGGAAAAGCCCCACCGGAGAAGCGGGTAGCATAGATTCTAGTCCATAGCAGTTCTTGAGAAGATCCAGCTAAAAAGAGGAAGCAGCGTTTTGAATGAACGCGCTTAAATACCAGAGGTCCCCTAGTGGGAACAGACACCAACGCAGCGAGAAGAATACTCTTCCGGCAAAAGGAAGATTAATACCCTACATTAGAGAAGGAATTTTGAAAAACCCGCAGATGTTATTAAAACTCACTGGTAGTTTTTTGATTGACTTATAATCTGCAATAGTTCAATCTTTTTATAAGATCATCATCAGAATCTGTATATTACGCAGCGAACGAAAACAATATTTTGTGTAGAATCTTAAAATTGTTATGACGCTGGTTAATCAACGAAATTCAATTATTCATTGGCGAACGTTGAAAGTTTAACGTATTTCTTTCTTTCTTTTTTTTCTTATATTAGTTTTATCAATTTTTTCTTTTTTCGCGTGAATATCACATATCTTTACAAAGATCTTATTCTTTATCATCTCGAATGTGCGCTATCTCTCGTTGTGCAAGAAAAACCACACGAACAAATCACGATAAAAATAATTAAAATATCTTTAAAAGTATGCTCCATGAATTAATAATGACAATAATGAAAATTCTTCACCTAAAAGTCATATGATAAAATATTCTACTACAGTTCAAAACGCTCATAATATGAGACTGACAGATCGAGATAAAAAGTCAAGCAGAGATGCTTTAGTACGCGTCCTGCGTCACTGACGCATAATAATCTAAAAGACGCGTAAAATTGTATTCGTGCGTCCAGTTTTTTCTACTGATAAACACTATAGTGAAAAACACATAATATGGGACTGACAGATCAAGATAAAAAGTTAAGCAGAGATGCTTTAGGTACGCGTCCTGCGGCACTGACGGATAATAATCTAAAAGACGCAGTTAAATTGTATTCCTGCGTCCCAGTGTTTCTACTGATAATACTATTGTGCCAAAACCTATAATATGGGACTGACAGATCGAGAATAAAAAGTTAAGCAGAGATGCTTTAGTACGTGTCCTGCGGCACTGACGCATAATATCTAAAAGGACGCCAGTAAAATTGTATTCATGCGTCCCAGTTTTTTTTCTACTGAAGACATTATTGTACAAAATCATAATATCAGGGACTACAGATCGAGATAAAAAATTAAGCAAGAGATGCTTTAAGGTACCGTGTCCTGCGGCACTGACGCATAATAATCTAAAAGGACGCAGTAAAATTGTATTCACGCGTCCCAGTTTTTTCTATTGATAACACTATTGTGCAAAACTCAATATAGGGACTGACAGATAGAGATAAAAAGTTAAGCAGAGATGCTTTTAGTACGCGTCCTGCGGCCTGACGCAAAATATCTAAAGGACGCAGTAAAATTGTATTCATGCGTCCCAGTTTTTTCTACTGATAACACTATTGGGCAAAACCCATAATATGGAACTGACAGATCGAGATGAAAAATTTAGCTGAGATGCTGATAGGTGTTGCGCCCTGCGTCACTATGACGCATAAAAAATCTAAAAGGCTCATGCATCCCAGTGTTTTTCTTCCCCCACCATTTCCAGCTTACTGTAAACACATTTCAATATTTTCTTGAAATGAAATTAACAGGCTATAAGGTACAAAGTAGGTGTTAGGCGGCTTTTGTTGTTCATTAATAAAAACTACAATTTATTTAGAACTTTAGTTGAGACAAATTTCGCGGGGATCTTCATTCAATCAAATAAATGCGTCCGCATGATGCACTAAATTAAAAAGTAATCAGCATCACTGTTTGAGGATATGATTATAAATATGATTGCTCGCTCCAAAATTGTAAATGGCCAGTTTACGGGCAGTCCTTAGTGCGTGCACATAGGAATCACAAGGTTACAGGTTCGATAAGCGGTCCTCGCCAACCAGTGTATTAATCTCACATGGATCTTGTGGTAAAGTGGGGACCTGGGGGTAGGCGTGACGCTCCATCTCAGACGTTAACATAATCTCCTGGATCAGTAACAAGCGAAAGAAAAGTTGGTTGACCCTCCAAGCTATCCGACTGTTACCAGACAATAGGCCACTCCGCCTACTTTACACAACACACACACCAAAATTAGGTCGAAACAGCTGTACAGTGTTCCTCACGTCGCACATGGTATTCGCCGAATTTGCTTGTCATGATTATATTAATTATATAATTAAAAAATTATCTCCATAAAATAAAATTACATATATTATATATAATATATATATCTATATATATACTTCAAGAAATAATATATATATAAATTTTCGGCTTTGTTGTAAACCTAATGAGTCAAGTATACCTACTAATAATTTTGCTTAGTACACATCGGGTTTTTTATCTTACCGCAAGTCTTTACCAATAAGATTTAGTATATTATATATATATATCATATATATATATCATAATTGAAAAATACATGTGAAAAATAAGTTAGGTGAGAATGATTTATTAATATTTGAAATTATTGTCGATTCTTGAGTTGTTTTATTTATTAAATAAAATATCGTTACGATTAAATGTCGAAAACAATTTGTAATTTAATAAATCATCCTATTTTTACATTTCTTATCACTTAGCCAGATATTGTCAGACAGACACATGATCACATATACAGTGTATACACTCATGCATACAAACTACACACACACACGACAACACACACACACACACCACACATATATATATATATATATATATATTATAGTATATATATATTATATATATATAATATAAAAAAGTGGAAGAAAATCGGACAATGGGTAATGTTGTGAAAAATTGAAAAAAAACAAGTTTCATTAACGAATGATGTTTCGTTAATAGTGTTTATTTTCCATTTTTTTACAACTTACACACACACACACACACACACACCACACACACACACACACACATATAATATATTATATATATTTATATAATCCATGCACCACCGATCAATACTCAATATATATATACTGCATATTTGAATATAGTACTTAATGAAGGAATAAAGAAATAGCCTAATATAAAGAACAGGTTACAATTCAAAGAGTTTTTGGATGTTTGGTTTATATATAGCAGCATTTCCGAATAAAGTATATATTATTATTTATATTTATGCTTAAACAATTACAATGCGTTATATCGTATAAAATTCGATAATTATAGAATGGAAGGTTAATTCCGCAGTTTTCCCGGTGTAGTATCGTGTCCGAAGGCAGTATGGTTTCTTGAATCTCCTGCTGAAGTCCCGGTTTCGATTTCTGTCGAGGAAATCGTATAGTATACATCGCTGATGAGACATAAAGTTGAAACAGTCTGTACGATCTTCTGCACACAGAATAATTCTTTACCGAAATTCACTTGTCATTATTATCTTCTATAATATCGAATTTTTATCAATATACGGCATTGCAATTGCCCTTCAAGCAAAAATATAAATGATAAGGATATATTACTATATTATATATAATATATATATTATATATAATATATATCATATATATAAGAGAAAGAGAGAGAGAGGCAGAGACGAGAGAGAGAGAGAAGAAGAGAGAGAGAAAGATGAGAGAGATAAAGAGAGTTGTAGAAAGTTTTTCTCTCTGCCGCGATTTCGGTGTTCAATGTGAACCTTCCTTAAAGAACTAACACCACACTCTCAGCATTGCTACTTTTAATAATACTTGTCTAGGTTAGAATGTATTTTTATTATTCTCTCATCTGTCTTTTATTAGAATGAAAATTAGTTTCTGTTTTACTAATCTCAACTGTTGCCCTTGAACATCTAAGATTAGTTTCCATACGCCTTATCAGGCAAAAGTAATATGTAATTCTACTGCCACATTCTTGTTTATGCTTTAGGTTTCTTACCATCCGTATGCCTTTAAGAACATTAGATATACATCTCTCCCAATTAGTTTCTTTATTTATCATTTTTGTAATGCTTATTATAAATAATAATAATAATAACTGAATCTTATATAAGAGATTGTGTGATTTTTCTGCTGTAACCGAAACCTATATTACTAACTCAAGTCACAGTTCTCTTCATTTTTCTCACATTCTTCATGATTGCCTATTATTACAAATTGCTTCACCTTTTTATTAGTGTTGTCCAATGTATCATAAACCCTAAACAAATTTTCTTTAAACACTGCAATTGTATTTATATATACAAAAATAGCGGTTTACAGTGTTGATGGAAGCTAATTTGCATATTAGATATTAAAATAATTGATTTCTATTAAATATTGTTGCTTAGTATATTGATTTTCTAATGTTTGGTTTTATTAATGAAATATAAGCAAATCTCTTCATGAATCTTTAAATGAAATCCATTAACAAAAAAATAACTGTCATTTTATTCTTTATTTCCTAATTTAACTAATAGTTAATAAGTAAAATCAGCATGAAAGACGGGAGTGATGGAAGAGTAATTTCATTTATTTGCTAAGTAATAATAAATAATAATCTTTCAGATCTAGTATATTAGGCCTGAGACCTGTCAGCTGTTCCTTACAAATAATTCATTTTACTCCAACTAAAATATTTAATATCATGTCCAGCTGATTATCCACTTTCGCGCTTGAAGGATTTGAGATGAATGGGTGCACTTCACTATTGTTAGCAAGGTAGTTTATTCCATTTCATTCACCACTCTGTAGCTAACATAATTTTGTCGTTGCGTCTTGCTTGTCAGATTTTTTCACAGAGTTATTTAATTTATGTCTCCCCTTAATAAGTATAGACTATTTGAGCAATGTTCAGTAGGTCAAGCGTTCGCTGAATAGAAACCATGCGTTTATTTTGTGGCTTCAGATACAATTCCCCTCTCATACGTCCGAAAAACCAGACTTGGAGGTAAATTTCCCTAAGTCTTTCTTTCATATAAAGGTTATTAAATTATCACTAAATTTAGTTAGCTCTCGCCTCTGCTCCCTCAATGATTTTGGTTCTTGATGAGTCTTTGGGCTCCAAATCCAGCATTGACAAACTCCAACTGGGTCTCACCAATGCAGTTACAACATTTTTCCAAGACATAATTCCCATGCCTGTACTCATAAGGACACTATCACGAATATTCAGCCTAATATCAATGTATTTGCGCCCTATTTACTTGTATTCCATGTTGCTAAAGGAAATTTTAGTTCAGGGATGTCCACATGTCACACCAAGGTCGCCCTCTTCTACGATCATATATCTTCCGAATTATGTTCCGTGCAATAACGCATACTAAATACTAATGGATTGAAAGTTATTTAAGAATTGAGAAATAAAGAATTCTTCTAATCATCATTATTTCATTGCGATTTTGATAGATTTTTTATGGAGACACAGAAGGTTATGAATTTAAAGTATGCTCTGAGGCGCTCTTGCGTAACAGTTATCGTCGTAGGAAGTGGACAGAGTTCAAATCCGGAACGAGGCTGTTTGTATTGGTAGCACAAAACCATTAGTAAAGATATGAAATCCCAACTATTCTCCCTTTAGCTATGGGTAAATAGTAAGGCAGCTCGCTGGGCTTTTTAACCTTGCTATGGAACCGATCTGGAGAAGGAAAACTCTCAATCTCAAACCCAGTTGTAGACTGGGCGGAATGGGTCCAGCCAGGTTTATTCATGCCCGAGACACGCTATATAGTAGCGTCCGCGATGAATACTACAACAGGGCTAGTGGAAAAATACTTCCCTTGAATATTGCCAGGATTCCTACTATTAGTTAATAGCTTAAAAGCCGTCCTGATGGGCAGTAATTAGGTAGTCCATTGGCTGACTAGGCTACATTAACACATCTTCAAATATTTGGGCCTGTCTGTAACTCTCTTCTCGGCTACAAACAATTAAAAGTGGTTTAATCACAAAAACCGATTCTTGTCCTTCAGAAACACAGGTGTATGCGGTGGAGGCAAACAACAGGTGTAGCCGCTTGTTGGGCTCCTTGTTCATCTCGTAGTAACAATCAAGTTTTTTTTTTCTTGTAGGCCTTTTGTCAAAAGCGCAATCTGCATGAGTTACAACATATTCAAATGCGGGAACATCTGCAAAAACATAATGGGCGCCAAGGGAATTCCTCGTCTTTACAAGAACGGAGAAGAGATATAAGTTTTTTTATTTTTCATTAATATCTTCTTGTTTTCTATCTACTATAACAAACATTCACCGCACACGAACACATCATTAGCAAAACACACGCACACCACACATATAATAGTATTCATTCATTCTTCTCTCTCTCTCTCGTCTCTCTCTCCCCTCTCTCTCTCTCTCTATATATATATATATATATATATATAGTATATATAAAGATAATCTACTGGTCAGACGAACCTACTAATTAGTTTCGCAATAAAGCTCTTCAGGGCTAAAACTGGACTTGAAGAAGAACAGGAGGTCAAGACAAGTAAATACTACTACCACATTAATCATTTTAATTATCAATCACATATTTGATTAATTTAATGATTATGTGGGTTAGGTATTTTATTATTGGTCCTTGGCTCTTTTCTTCTTCAGTCAGATTTTAGCCGGCTGAAAGAGCTTTATTGCGAAACTAATAGTAGGTTCGTCTGACTCCCAGTAGATTATCTTTATTACTTGGCTCTATTAGTGTATGCGAGCACTTTTTACAAATTGCTTCTCCTGCGTTTATATGAAAATATATATATATCGCTTATATACATTATAATACATATAAATTGTTTTTTTTTTGGCCAAATACTCATATCAATAGATTATTTTTTTGTTGTACGAATATCTTTGGTCTTTCTTTTTCAAAATTTTTTTTCCTTCCTGGTTGATGTTTGGTAGTATATTTTGACAATCAAACTCTCTGCCGGGATTTTTTTTCCTCCGCAAGGATCCTACCAACACGTTGGGTATAATTATACTATGATATATATACTATATATATATATATATATATATATATATTATATATATATAGACTTTCCAAAAAAAAATCTTAAAAACCGTCAATTTTGATATGATAAATTTATTTTGATCAGAGACTCTATTTAGATTTAATTAAATAAAAATAAATGATAAATCCATAAATTTCACTACGATGACCATACAGTGAGGATGTACGTGGAGTTTTGATATCCCAAGTAGAACATCCGTTTTAACTAACCAGTCAGTTTGCATTATTTTTTATTCATATATATATATATATATATATATATATATTATAGTATATATATATATATTATATAGTAATATATATATATAGGATATTGCTATTTGATTAAATACTAAAGCTGAAGATAAACACTTTCATTTCTCTAAGGTTTTTTTTTTTCTATTCAGTTATTGGCACACATGTTATTACTAAATACTTCCTTGGTTTTCAGACTACTTAAATATTTGAAAGAATTCCATTTTAATTGGTTTTAATTAGTCCGTAATTAGCAACATAAATCAACTGACCCTGTCCCTCCCTGTCATTCTGCATATTACCACTCTCACCTGCTCTATATTGAAGTAAGAGTGAGATGAAAACGGGAGAGTTATTTTCGTGTTAGAGACATTTAAACCTAATGGTTAAAACTAATTCTAGAAGATAGGGGTGCGCGGGCTGTGGCGTAACCCATGTAGAGATAAGTGGACTTCGCCGTTCGCCAGTCTCCTCTCGCGGTAGACATATAAAGGATATTTTGCCTGCGATGTCGGTGGAAGGGAGGTGGATCCTAACGCGTGCCTTATGGGTGCGAAATCTGTCTTGTTCGGGCAACTTGTTTTTTTTGGTAACAGTTTGTAGCACGTTACTACTGTGTATTGGAATCTGTTGGTGCGGCTAACATTTATTTTGCAAAGAGTTTTTTTTAACTCGTATATAACTACACTGTAATTCAAATTTTGTGGTTTAACTCTGTTGTGGGCGAGCCATGTTTTTTTTTTTCTTTTTCTTGTTTATTCTTTTCGCTAGAAGACGCTATGCTGTGTCTTGCTAAAATCGCAACCATTCTACTAACTCTCTAGCTGTTTTAAGGCGTTTTTTTTTGCCCGACTAATTGAATGTGATTGAAGCGGATATTTTAGCCCCACATGTCTTGCCTCGACAAGTACATGTAAATATTTTCTATTTGATTTTTTTTTTAAATGTATAGATTTTTTTATTCTTTTAATCGGTCATATTTAGCTTAAAATATGTTTTATCAATTGTTTTGAATAAAATAGCAAAAGCATTTTTAGAATGGGGGTCGGGTAAGTAGTGCCTTTACTTTGTTGATGAAAACAAACCTGGGGTGGGTTACATTAATTCGCTTTAGCCTTAAAGACTTTAGTCGACTAAAACTCTTTCTCAAAACCAGCTAAAAAAAGATTTAATTTTGAGGGTGGTTAACATTTACTTGTCGAGAAAACTTGGTGGGGGTCTGCAGTATATAAAATAATCAGTTTTATTATCTATTAAGGAACGTTTCGTAAAAACACGCCATTAAACAACTAGGAAGGTCCACACGTCGATTCACAGCAGGCACAGCTTAGTGTTTTTAGGATAGGAGGGCCAGGGCGCCCATTTTTCGATATGCACCTTTTTTGTCTGTCGTCGAAAAGTAGTTAACATGAGGAATGAGTTAAAAACAATGGCAAAATAATATTACACATGTAACTTTGCATTTTTTTAATGCACTATTCTATACAAGGCGCTGCAAATATCTCTATTTTTGCAAAACACAAAGAAACCTAAAATAAAACCCAAGATGCTAATAACACAATATTTTTAATTCATTTTAGCGCCTTTCGTGTTCCATTTCCCTGGTTATTGCTTTTTTCAATCTGTTCACAACACAGTCGCCATGTTCCTCTATATTCTCTATTGTCTGATAACCTAATGATCCAACCAGTTTTTTTCCCCCATTAAGCATTTTATTCCATGTTCTTTTTCTCCCACTATTAAATTTATTGCGCTTTAAAGCCCTATTCACTGAGTTATCTCCCTTTGTAACATCCCATTTTTACCAAAAAGATTATCCCCGTTGGGTAACTTCTTCTATTTATCATATTTTGTTCTTCCCGTTTTCTTCGTCACTTTTTTCTTTTCGATTTTTCAATATACTCTTCTTTATTTCCGGCAGAGTTTTCTCATCTTTGGGGACTATATCCGTTAGCTTCAAACACGTCTTTGTTAATAAGATTGGCTATGAATTTTATCCTCTGTATTTAAAAAAAATATGCATTTTCTGAGATTAAAAACTGATAGCTACTTCTAAGCGGTTAAACAGGGAACGATTCGGTGAGGACAATTATGGCCGCTGGGGAAAAATCCAAACTTTTATAAAGAATCAAATAGCGGTTATTTCATGTCAAATTATCTTACTATATTTGAAATTGAATGAATTTTACTGGTATTATCATATTTAATACTGTTTTCATCCTATGAACAGATATCATGATATTTACCACCTTTCCTCATGCAGTAAACTTCACTGTCTTTGATATAACATCGTATTAATATATAAAGGGACGTATGCAATAAAAAGTAAAAGGTAGTATGAATATATCTATTGGGCAGAAAGGTTAGCGAACAAGAATGATATTTGTGAAGTAACCCAAAGAAAAATATTCTTATACGAGTTAAAGGTATCTCCAACAATCCAATTATATCGATTCTTAGAAGTATAAGAAAGACCAAAACATTTTAAGTATACTAGCAAATATATGCACCCTCCGGGTGCAAGTATTTAAGTTTTGATATAATAAAATATCATATTAAATTAGAAAGGCTAATGAAACTGACTAAGAATGCAGATAAAAAGATCTGTAACAGAGGGGGTTAATCGAAAAATAGAACAACTTTGAAACTAACTATTCCATCATTTTCCATTACTCCCCTGATTCATTGGTAAATTTTCCTAATTTAACTATTTAGTTAAAATAGGAAGTTAAAGATAATATTACAGTTATTTTTTCTTGTAAATAAATTTCTTTTAAGATTTATCCACGAGATTTTTGTTTATATTTCTTAAGATAAAACCAAACAATTAGAAATCAATAATACCAAGCACATATTTATTAAATAAAATTTTAAATATCAATATGCAAATTAGCCTTCTCGTTCAAACTGTAAACCGCTATTTTTTTGTATATATAAATACAATTGCATGTTATTAGTACGTAGATATAATCAACAGTATTAATAATGTAAAACAATTTTTATCAATAACTGAAGGTTTAAAAGAATGAAATCATGGAGAATTTGACGTAGATAATTAAGGGAATTGTGACTTGAGTAGTAATATAGTTTCGGTTACAGACAGAAAAACACACAATCTCCATTACAATAATATATATATTATATATTATATATATATATATATATGTAACTTAAATGTTCACCCATTAGAGGAAAAAGGTTTTACGTCTAATTTGTTTTTACTATATACTGTGTGCCTACATTGCTGCTAAGTATTTGGCGTAAGTCACGTTAAGTAGGAAAGTAATACGTAATCAATATACCCATATATATATATATATATATATATATTATATATATATATATATTATATATATATGTATATAGGATAATTTTGAAAAACACAGGTTTAAATATAATGAGTGGTAAGTTTATTAGCCGACGCTGCAGTGTTTCGATCTGTTGAGTAGATCTTCTTCAGGGCTTTTGTTGATATAATGAAGGGTAAAAAAAAATTATCACAGAATAATGAACCATAAAAGAAGAATACTTGATGTCTTATTTCAAACCGACTATCTTTCCAGCGTTTTTTCAATTTTCAAATTATTCAAAGAAACTCCCTTTCAAAATATTTTTGTACCGATTGAAAACAAGACTATCACAGTCTCCTAATTTTCTGTGATAATTTTTTTACTCTTCATATAATATAAAAAAACAAGCACTGAAGAAGATTTACTCAACAGATCGAAACACTGCAGCGTCGGCTAATAAACTTACCACTCATTTTTATTTAAACCTGTGTTTTTTCAAATTTCTCATTATACTACATACCGTCGGATTCACTTCCATTTCTCATCACACATATATATATAATATCTATAATATTTTTCGTATTTATATTTTTGTTATATATATTTTTATGTATATTTTGTTATATATATTTTATGTATATATATTTTATATATATATATTTTTACATATTTCTTTATAATATTTTTATATTTTACATTTTTATTTTTATTTTTTTTTTTATCCTTACTCTATACTTTTTCAGAGTCATTCTACTCTCATATTTTAATTTGTCTGACTACCATCCCCCGAAGAGGCCAGCCCTCGAAAAGTATTCTTTTTTCTCATTTGACTTCCTGTCGCCATGGTGACAGTCTACTAATGTATACATTTGTAAAAGGAAAAAAACATTTTTGAGGAGTAAATTTTTATGTTATGCAATTCAAATTATTTTGATTTACCATCTGATGAGACGGAATTTTGGGGAGCCTTATTAAATCAACTTGAATTTATAAAGGCCCCAATTTTGGTCGAAATAAATTTATTATGGAATAACAGTGTTGGGTTTTTCCTTCCTTTCAAAGTATATATATATATATATATATATATATATATATATATATATATATATATATATATATACATATAAGAATTATGAAGATCTGACTAAAATTTGCTTCAAAACAGCCCATGTTCTTATTGCATTTAAAATCGTACAATGTGTCTTATATATCACTAAGATATAAACATTTACATAATATATGGTGGGATTAATTTGCATACTGGTTTTAAGAAAACCGGGTTAAATGAATACTTACTTGTTCTCTAATATTGTTCTATTCTCTAATGTATTAAAATCAATCCTCTGAATGATTTTATATAGAAAGCAATTATAATCTTATTATAATGGAGATTGTGTGTTTTCTTTCTGTAACCGAAACTATATTCCTACTCAAGGTATTGACATCACATTCTCTATGATTTATTTTTATCTAAACCTCAATTATTAAAAATTGTCTTACATTATTAATACTGTTAACTATGTCTACATTGACAACATGCAATTATATTATATATACAACAAAATAGCGGTTTACAGTGTGAACGGGAACGAATTTGCATATTAATATTAAAAAATCGAATTTAATAAATATGTGCTTAGATTATTGATTTCTAACTGTTTGGTTTTATTTTTAATGAATATAAGCAAAACTTCTCTTCAATGAATCTTAAATGAAATCCATTAACAAGAAAAAATAACTGTCATTTTTATTCTTTACTTCCTGTTATAACTAAATACATAAATTAGAAAAATAACAATGAAAGACGAGAGTGATGGAAGAGTAAGTTTCAGTTGTTCCATTTTTTATTATACACCCTCTGTTTCGAATCTTTTATTATACTCCCTCTGTTTCAAATCTTTTTATCTGTATTCTTATTTAGTTTCATTAGCCTTTCTAATTTAATACAATATTTTCTTACATTAAAACTTAAATACTTGCACCCGGAGGGTGCATATATTTGCTAGTAAGTATGATATTTTTTATATAAGTTTTTACGAAAAGTAAATGGAAGTGAATCCGACAGTATGAATTAAACATTTTTAGAAAAAACAAACAAATGCTTTATAGTTCGCTGACAGAAATTTGTTTCGACCTTTTATTAAAGCGGTCTTCATCAAGAGCGAAATATTTCATGATAAAGAGACGGAATAAGTAAACCGTTACAAACAGGAGGGGTACAAACGAACGTTCATGTTCGGAGCCGGAATCTTTTTTAAATTTTGAAAATGCATATTCTGTGTTAAAAATAAAATAAATCTTATTTAAAAAAAGAAATCCACAAGATAATTTGACATGAAATAACCGCCATTTGATTCTTTATAAAGGTTTGGATTTTTCCCCAGTGGCCATTATTGTCCTCACCGAATCGTTCCCTGTCTAACCGCTTAGAAGTAGCTATCAGTTTTTAATCTCAGGAAATGCATTTCTTTTAAATACAGAGGATAAAATTCATAGCCAATCTTATTAACAAAGACGTGTTTGAAGGTGTTTGAAGCTAACGGATATAATCCCCAAAGATGAGAAAACTCTGCCGGAAATAAAGAAGAGTATATTGAAAAATCCCCAAGAAAACTCAAAAGAGTTTGTTGTAAAAATATGTAAAAAATGTTAAAAAAGTATCAAAAATGTTCATGGTTCCAGCCACAAAATAAAAAAAAAAATAAATAAAAAATAAACTTTTTTTATTTTTATTTTTAACACAGAATATGCATTTTCAAAATTTAAAAAAAATTCCGGCTCCGAACATGAACGTTCGTTTGTAACCCTCCTGTTTGTAACGGTTTACTTATTCCGTCTCTCTATCATAAATATTCGCTCTTGATGAAGACCGCTTTAATAAAAGGTCGAAACAGATTTCTGTCAGCGAACTATAACATCATTTGTTTGATTTTTCTAAAAATGTTTAATTCATATGTTTTTATTTAATTTCGTTGGTCGTTCTAATTTAACATATTTCATTAGATTATTACATAAATACTTACGCTCAGAGTGGGAACATTTTCGCTAGTACGATATTAAGTCGACGTCGGGGTGGCATAAAGTCGGTATCAGCCAATCAGCGAGGGATTCTATCCCTTTTTCACTAGCGCTAGACCAAGGAGATTGTTTTTGCGTCTGAAGTGGAGCGCCACGCCTACGACAAGCTCCTTACTTTACCGCACAGATGCCTGTGCTACTCATACGCTGAGTTTAGTGAGTACCGGTATCGAACTAGGAACCTTATGGTTTCTAGCCAAACGCTCTACCGACTGAGCTAACCCGACCCTAATCTCCGGATATCTATAGCTTATATCGCTTTATGTTGCACATTGTCGAGTCAGTGGTTGTAAATATTTCAGATACAAAAAAAACAAAAAAAAAACGGATTCACATTGAGTTAATATCGTAGTCGTTCTTTTATGTCCGCATACATAAATTAACTGAAAAATGGAAATTCATTCAAAAATAAGTCTATAGACTCATTGAACTGATCCCAGCCACGGAAATCTTTAGTAAAAGGTAAAAGTTTTATCCGCTCTCCTTGATCAGAAACCAGAATTTGCGTCAGTATTTCTAGTTTAATATATTTCATTGCATTAAAACTTAAATACTTACACCCGGAGGGTGTCTATTCTTGCTAGTAAAATAACGGTAATACCTTTTATATCGTTCTATTGAGCTTATTATAATGGAATTAACCGAAACTATATCACTACTCAAGTCTAATTCCCTTAGTTATTGACATCACATTCTCAATGAGTGACTGTTAACCACATTAACATACTAACACCATGCAATTATATTGTTACAGTGTGAACGGGAAGGCTAATTTGCATATTGATATTTGATCTTAATAAAATAATTATTTGGTTTTATTTTAATGAATATAGGCCAAAATCTCTTCAATGAATCTGAAATGAAATCCATTAACAAGTACACTTCCTCTTTTAACTAAATATCTAAATTAGAAAAAATAACAGTTTCAGTTGTTCTATTTTTCGATACCCACCTCTGTTTCAAATATCATTCATTTGCCTTTCTAATTTAATATAATATTTTATTACATTAAAATTTAAATACTTGCACCGGATGCATATATTTGCTAGTATATATAAAGATGATTATGTCTGTCAATCTCCGTGTCTAAAGCTTATGGTCACCCAAACTACTGGACATAGAAAAATGAGTTTGATAGAGAAAACATTTTTTTTAAATTCTAAGTTACATTTTGTTTAAACATAGGATGTTAATTTTACCAAATAAATTATTTAATTGTAATAAATATAGTCCATCCTCTCATTTTATTTGTTTAAGAAAAGAATCATTTCTATGAATTTTTGACATCACGCTTGATAATTAGTATTATTTCGATTATTCGGACTATTGTCCTCAGTTCGATTAATTTCATTGTTCGAAAAGAAGCTTCCTGAGTTCGAGAAGGCTTCCGAATCTGACAATAAATACCTGAAGAAGACCGGAGGGCACATCGACCGAAACGTTGTACAGATAACAATAAAGATGAGGACAATACTCAGAATAATCCAAATAATATTAGGAACATATTTGTATATTACTGTTGTAAATTCTTTATGATACACGGGCAACGCCGGGTAGCCACGCTAGTTATAAATAAAGAATACTCAATATTGATCATCATCATCATCACCATCATCCATCATCATCATCATGTCGCGCAAGTAGTATGGATATCCATGATAATCTCTCGCTAAATGTCCCTATCACTAATTGCCTCCGGTAGGTCCTCAGCGTAGTATCCAGTATCCGTGCAGAGCTGGTCAGTATACGTCTTTGTTGGCGTTCACAGAAGAATGCCACTTATGCGTTCGTCCTTGCTTCTCCAGTAGTGTCCAGCGTGTCTTGTTCGTCTTGCTCGATGGTGTCAGTATTGGTAATAGATGATATATATCTGAATTAGAGTAGCGTGGATACAGTGTCAAAGTGCATGGTGACTGTCAGTTTCTCACCTATTCAATCATCGGACCAAGTGTTTTCTACGCGACGGTTATACCCATATAAACGTATTTTACCGTTACTATGCAATCTTATACAAGTAATGCCATTTTGTATAGGATAGGTATAATTACCAACACAAGATTTTAGTTACTCGTCTCTGAAATATTGTTTGCCCCTCAAACCCTCCTTTTTCACCCCCATGAAAGAGGGTTTGAGAGACAAACATTATTCCAGTGATGAGGCAGTGAAATCTGTAATGAAGTGGCTCAAAGAACAGTCAAAATTTATGGGGCAAGTATACATGGTCTCATTCGAAGGTGGAATATGATTATTGAGAGAAACGGTTATTATGTGGAGAAGTAAGGATGTGATCCACCGAGGACCAGCTTCATTTTAATGTATGATACATGTTCCTATGTTGGTAACTTTCCTAAATAAAATGGCATTACTTTTTTACTCACCCTCGTATACACACACACACACATATATATATATATATATATATATATATATATATATCTGTGTGCGTGTGTGTGTGTGTATGTGTGAGAAGAAGGTTTTTTTAGAAGTTGAGTGTAAATCCATATATGTACCTACATATATATACATATATGTATATACACACACGCACTCACACACACATACACACACACATACACATATATGTACCTACATATATATACATATATGTATACACACACACGCACTCACACACACACACACACATACACACATACACATATATGTACCTACATATATATACATATATGTATTCACACACACACACACACACACACACACACACACATATATATATATATATATATATATATATATATGATGGACTTTCCCGTCGATTTCGACGTATGAGGTTCATATATATATATATATATATATATATATATATATATATATATATATATATATGAGATAAATGTGTCTTATTTTTATTCCCAAGGTAAATGGATTACATTTAAGTAAATCAATGTCAAATTTTGGATAATCCCGGTTATAAAATCTATTCCACGTTAACGCATAAATCCTCTTGATACCACCACTCAGTTGATTTCCTTTCCCCATAATCATATATCACTCACTTCTCGCGAAGTTCCCCTCGCCAAAAACACCGCATTTGCTCTGTGAATCCAAAACTGAAACCCCTCACCGATTTTGTGATATATTCACAGCAAGTATATTTCCAAACGACCCTACATTAGAAAACGTGTGTTATAATGTCGTTCCAACATGACAATGAAAGAAAGAAACAATGTCAAGCGTTGAAATATCCAATATCTCCCTATTACCCAAATTTGCACGATTGAATTCTGATATCAATGATGCACCTCGCTAAACTGTCACGATTTGATGCTTCCCTATCGAGTTTCAGCTTGGAATTATCGATAGAAGAATTATATAATAGATCGTATATGCTCAAGTAATGAGTGACTTGGTCTAATGATCGACCCCT
Organism: Doryteuthis pealeii; assembly: GCA_023376005.1. NCBI lineage: Eukaryota > Metazoa > Mollusca > Cephalopoda > Myopsida > Loliginidae > Doryteuthis > Doryteuthis pealeii. The sequence continues at coordinate 18,437,126 of CM042155.1, forward strand.
AACTTTTCGATATGCTAGCCAACAAAAGAATTACTTCAACATTCAATGTAATGAAGGGAATCTATTCTAGCACTTATTTATACTTTCAAAACAATACAATACTGTAAAAAAATAAAAATAAAGTAGTCTGAATATAGCTCTTATTTGTATAAGTAATTATTATAAGTAATGATAACGTGTAAAGGCTAGAAATCGTAATGATGAATGTCCTGAGTTTTGGGAGGACTACTATAGAAAAGAGAGGAAGAAGAAATAAGAGAGAGTAAAGGTTTAAAAAAAAGTGATGAACACAAAACAGTTTGTCGGGAATTTGACCGGGGCGTGACCCCACGAATAGAGAATTTTTCTTTTTTTTCGAGCCTGGAATCTGGTTGTTAGATCTGATGTTGAGTTAGCTGGCATTCTTGCTCTTTTGAGACTGGAAAAAACTTGGAATTCCCTTTAGGATTTCTTGTTTTGTGCCATTTATAGTTCTTAATAGTCATAGAAGGCGTTTTTTTTATGAGAAACGCCTTGGGTGACGGACACGCATAGTGCGTTTGATACAGTCACTGCTTCGTTCTAAACTAATCTTTCAACCTTCTCTTTTTCTCTTACACTTCCTCTAGCTATGTGTAGATAGTAGGGCAGATTGGGCTCTTTAACTTTGGCTGGATAACCAGTCTAGAAGGAAAACTCTAAATTCAAACCTGCTAAACTCCGCTTAAGAAATTGACCTTGTGTCGAATTCTACTCGAGCGGAGAGGTTGGTAGATATATAAACGTGATTGTGGTGAAATATTCTCAAACCGATCAAGAATATCACTCCAACTTTTTGAAGAGTCATTCTATCTTTCCGAGGAGGGTATCTTATTTTCCAGAGAGTCTTATTGTTCAAATGTTCATCATACAAGGTTTTTAGTGTTACTATGTATTCACAAATATAAAAGTTAGCGTATGCATTTATGAATTAAAAGATTTTAAGACCAATCTCGGTAATTTATGAGAAAGTGCGTCCCGGTCCCCTGCCCCGAAATTGTTGCCCGGTGAATTTTAAAATAACGACCCCAAGCTTCGGCGCCACAGCGGTGTTACTTGAAAGAAAACAACCAGCTTAGGGCGTTAAATGTATTTTTGGGGGGGGTCTCTTTTTAGTCTTAATTCTTGTTTATTTTTCTGCAAGTTTCACTGTGTTAAATATGGGGGGATTTCACGGGGTAAAATAGTTGGTACCTATTGTTTATCTATCTATCTATCTATCTATTTAAGTCTATTCAAAACCATCCATCTTCATATCTATCTATCTATCTACTAAATATGACAAATTACGATAAATAAACTAGAATTACGACAAATTACGATGAATGAACACGAATTACGACAAATTTCTATAAATAAACACGAATTAAGACTAAAAAGAGAACCCCCCCCCTAAAATACATTTAACACCCTGGGTTGGTTGTTTTCTTTCAAGTAACATCGATGTGGCGCCGAAGCTTGGGGTCGTTATTTTAAAATTCACCGGGCAGCAATTTCGGAAGCTGGGGACCGGGACGCACTTCCTCATAAATTACCCCAATCTCCATCTATAAAAGGGGTCATTTATTATACTAGATACGAGACGATTTCATATCCCGGAGGCGGCTGTTTTTATTTCACATAGCAGTAATACCCCTGGGAAAGGTATCCATGCAAGTATTCTCCTTCCAGTTATAGGTACAGAGCAGGACAGACATGTTTCTATAACCTTAGTATGGCAAACGGTCTAAGAAAAGGACAATTCTGAATTCAAACCTGTTAATCTTTGCTAAAAATTGGCCTTATGTCATACCCTGCACTGGTGGGGGGGTAATTACATACCAAAGTTAAAGAATACAGTGTGTTTTACTATTTATCTATGGTAAAATTTCTCCGGGGGAATTCTACATGGTGGAACTTACCGTAGTGGAATTTACCTAGAACCACGTGTTTACATGTAATTATCTATAGGATATATTGACTATATACATCATTCATCATCAAGTCGCGCTGTTGGCACTGATATCCATGACAATCTCTCTCCATCCGTCTCTATCGCTCATCATTCTCGGGAGGTCATCTATGCAGCAGCCTGTATCCGTACAGAGCTTATCAATGTACGTCTTTGCTGGTCGGCCCACACTGGCGTGCCCATGTGCTGGCTTCCACGGGAGGACGTCGCTTATGAGTTCGTCCTTGCTTCTCCAGCAGTGCCCCGCGTGTCTTGTCCGTCTTACTCGGATGGTTTGGGTGATATGTGGCAGGTGGCCGTACATCTGCTTTCTCGTGGGGTGTTGTTTCCACGACTTGTTCAGGATCACCTGCAGCATTCTTGTGCAGCTCCCATTTAGTTTATTCTCTAGTCGCTTCGTTAGGGTCCAGGTGGTGCAGCCATACAGCAGCACTGACACGACAACAGCCTGCTGTATTATCAACGATTTTAAACATGGACTAAGGACATATAAGATATATGCAAAGATAAAGTATTTCCTCGAAAATAAGACTGCGCTTATGATTATAATAATTTTCACTCCGACATCTAACACTAGGGGTTATTTTCGGTCGATGTCTTATTCTGTATATATCGAAGAACGACATTAAAATGTAGAAACTTATAGAAATTTATAAACCGACAGAAATTCCGAAAAACGATCTACATATATTTACCATTAACATTTCTTTATTCAAAAACTCATTAACGACAATTCCGTCAAAAATAATCCTATCATCATCCTCTGGATTCCAAAATTCTGCCGCTCTCAACTATGGCTTATTTTAAGAGGAGATTAACGGCCAGTTTAGCTCAATCGGTAGAGCATCCGTCTAGGAACCACAAGGTTCCTGGTTCAATCATCTATGATGGTAAAGTAACGAACTGATGGTAGGCGTGGCGTTCCATCTCAGGCGCAAAATAATCTCCTTGATTTAGTGCTAGGAAAAAGGGGATAGACCACCTACCACTTTCTGGCTGATAGTGACGTTAGGCCACATTGACGAATTTACCTTTTAATATATTAAAATCATCCTGTTTTATTTTGCAGGTAGATCTTATTTTCGGGAAAAGCCGGTAATAGAAACTTTTAGGTATTTAAATGGATTTTGTTAATACAACCTGAATAAAATGGTTATTCGTTCACTTGTTTTTGAGTTGCCACATTCACCGCAAGAATTCTTTTCCTTGGAGATTATGTGTCTTTATTTTCACTTAGTTTTCAAGTAGTTTTATCTTCCGAATAATTCTTTATAGCCATTGATACGATCAACAAAATAACCAAATTAAAAGATAATCTTCTTCTTTCATTTTATGTTGCATTTAACTAATGTTTTCTTCTTTTTGTTTTCCTTTCTATGGAATTTTCTTTTTCACCTTTTCTTTTCTTTTTCTCTCTCGATTTATTCCCGGGAAGAAAGGGACAACTTCCGTTCTCCGTTCGTTTAATCATCCATCTTTTAAATCATTTAAGTTGACCGTAAATCCGAAACAATGGCCGAACAAAAATCAATGCCCCTAATAATTCCGTCAAAGCGTTATTTTTTTGGTTTACTTTATTTTTGGCTGGAGGGGGGCAGAATAAAGCCACAGTGATTCACCGAGATTTGGTTTTTTATTCTTTATGTGGTGAATCGAAAACTCAAACGTTTATGTTTGTTTGTTTATTGATTTTAACGGCATATCAACCTGTCTGGGATTATGTCATGCCTAACGGTTAAGAAGTGATACATATCGTGTATTTATATTTATACTTTTTAGTAATTGGTTTTAACAATGTGTTGTATTATTGGGATTATGTTGTATGGTATTGATTTGTTTCATGTCTATATTCTATGGTATAATTTATTTCTCTCAAAAAAGAGAAATATCCTCCATGTTGACATTTTCAAACAGATCTTTCATATTGTTTGCTTTAAAATAACGGTTTCTGATGTGAGCAAAAAACCTGCATTCTATGAATAACTGTTTAACTGTCACAGGTGTTTGACATGTTCCACATTGTGGTTGTTGTTCTTGTTTGAGTATATTGAAGTGCGTTAGTCTTGTGTGACCAATGCGTAATCGGGACACAATGACTTGTTCCTTTCTAGACTTCCTTAAATTTGGTCTCCAGACTCCCAAAGTGGGTTTGATTAGGAATAGTTTATTGTGGATGTTTTATTCCAGTGTTGCCATTTTGTATAAAGGAATCTATTAATTTAGGTTTCAGAAAAGACAAGTTTTTACCCTGTGTTGTTTTGTTTGGTATATATGAAATTTTAAAATCTGTTTTCTCATCAATTGATCAATAAAATGACAAGACTAACGAAAGATGGAATGTAATGAGAAAAGTTTATGCTATTTATTCCAAGTAAGAAGAAAATGTGTGGCCATTTTTAGGTTTCAAATGAGAGCACATTACAGTGGAGATCCCTTGTGTTAAGCAGAAGTTGATCTCTAGTGAAGAATCTGTTATGCCCTGTTTAAATAATAACACAACACGGGTATTGTCGGGAACAGATTGTATTCAGCAATATATATCAACGTACAATGGAAGGTTTCCTTGTTTCAGCTTACACGAAGAATTGTATCTGGTACTACTCGTTTGAGTAGCTTTACTCTGTTAATATATACCCTTTGGGTAAGTCCATGTTCGTGTCATAGGTGAGTCACCTACAACAGAATCCTTTGTTGTTCTTCGGTGTCCCTTGGTGTTGGGGCAACATTCTTCCTTGGTGTCCCTTAATATTGATTAGAATCCTTCAGTTCAGCAAAATCCTTGTTTGCAGGTCCTGTGTGGCAATGGCAAGTACGTGCAAATGAACGGCTTTCTTGATCAGCGATTAAATAGTTAACTCACCACGTATTCGAGCTGTTGATTAGGCTGGTTTTAATCCACGCGCCCACACAGAGTCTATAAGTTTAAGTGGTGGACTTCATCACGCCTTATATCACAAAACAATATCAAACAAATCTTAGAAAATGCATTTACATGAATTCAAACTTTCAGCGAATATGACCAAGTCACCGACGACTGCTAGGTCTGTCCTTCTCCTAGACCGGTCGTATTACTAAAGTAAATGATTAAGTCTACGCTACTATTTATCTATATCTGGCGTATAAAGAAAATAATCCATGTTATTCTAAGGGGATTAGCTTGAAGAATAATGACATCAGACTCGTATAGGGTCTGTTTTGCTCAGCTGGTAGAGCATCCACCTTGGAACCACAAGTTTTCCGATTCAATACCGGCCAACCCGTATGGGTAAAACATATTGGATTGTTGCGTAATGTGAGGAGCTGTTGGTATGTGTGGCTCGCCATCACAGACGCAAAAACAATCTCCCTTGCCTAGTGAGGGCAATGTTACGGTCTGACACACGGAGGTTAGAAATAGATAGATAGACAGAGAGAGGAGAGAGAGAGAGAGAGAGAGAGAGAGAGAGAGAATGAGAGAGAGAATGCGAAAGAGAAAGTGCTGACACTAATCTATTTCAATGGAACAGAATAGAATGATGGGTGGAGAGAGAGAGAGAGAGAGAGAGAGAGAGAGAGAGAGAGAGAGAGAAAGGAGAGAGAGGGAGAGAGAGAGAGTTGGTGTATGTTTGTGTTTTAGTTTGCGTGAAATGATGCTGATAGCTTTTTAATTTTGTGCGTCCTGGAACGCATGTATTTTATTTGAATGAGTCCCCGGGAAATTTGATGGGTCCCAAAAAGTTTATTAATAAATTGTAGAGTTTTTATCTATGAACAACTAGAGCCGTCTAACCTCTACTTTGTACCCATAACCTGTAATTAATTTCCAAGAAAATATTGAAATGTCTTTACAGTAGCTGGAAATGGTGGGGAAAGTAAAATACACTAGGACACATGGATACAATTTTACTGCGTCCTTTTAGATTTTATACTTCAGTGACACAGGACGCGTACCTATCAGCATCTCTCCCCATATTGAACTTTTTTGCAATATCTCTTAAAGCATTCATGTCAAACCTAAAAGTCAACCCTTATGGCAAGCCCCAACCCCTTTTTATCATATGGGTGCTAGAAGGCGGTGGCTGCGGGTCTACATGTCCTGGGAATGACGTTAAACTCTATCTGATGGTGAGGTTCCAGTTTTGGAGGTTTGGGTAATGTGGAGCACCCCATTCATTACCATTGCTCCCTGGCCCACTCTGACCCGGAGTGGTAGTACCTGTTAGGGTCCCATCTATGGGTTAAATAGAAAAATGTATTTATAAAAAAATTGTATTATCCATTAAGAATTGATTTATTTCAAAACTTTATCGACATTAAATGGCCCACTGAGGTTGATATGCCGTAAAACAAAACAAACCAAACTAAAAGTCAAAATATAACACAGTGGTGTATCCATAGTCCCCGTTAGTAAATTGATAATGGTAAAAATAAGGATTACTTGACACGGTTCAGATTATGCGTATTTCAATGTTCTGGTTCAAATATCAGATTAAACCTACGAAAATGAATCCATTTAGATAAGAGATGAAAGAATTAAAGGGATAAAATCGATAAAATTACAAAGACTTTGTCGAATGACCTAGAAGAAAAATGCAAATATGGGTCCCCTGTAATAAATCTTAAAGAAAAGGTGAAACAGTTGTACTTTTTTAATACAATAAAATGGATGGCTTTCAAGTTGCCTATCAACAAAAATATGATTTTCTTGTTTTTTTATTTCTCCTAGAAGAGTGTTATTTCTTTTTTTGTCCTTTCTTTGTTTCTCATATTCCAGACTCTTTTTAATTTATTCCTTCCTGTTTT
>CM042155.1:18451376-18456376 GCA_023376005.1 Doryteuthis pealeii
CAGTGCAATCGGCCAAATACAATTTTAATAAATCTAAAAAAAATATTGTCATAAATAAAACTTGAGAATGTATCTTTGAGTTTCCTCATCGTATAAAGCTTTATTACTCCCTATTCGTAAAATATGAACAAAAAAATTTGGCAGTGATGCGGGGGGGGGCTATAATATGCATATATTACATTGTTTGATGTTTTGCAGTCGAATCCTCAAAGTGTCCTTTGTAGTGGAATGATAATCGATAAAAGAAAGAGAATGCATCACTGAACATTTGTGGGGCTGTTTGCACTTTATGGGAAATGTAAAGAAACGAACATTTTAAAGTATGTATCTTGCTATAAGGATATGTATACATTATATATATATATATATATATATATATATATTATATATATATATATATATATATATATATATATATATATAAGTGAGATTTTTCTCGATAGAATTAAGCCATACATATTTTTTCCAATCTGATCATCTTGTTAAGTACGATAAAATCACGAGTTATAAACTGATATGCTTCGGGAAAATAGGTTTCTTTACAGAGTGTGGGCGCCTACAATTGGGGAGTATTTAGAAAATACAGTACAATAGGAATTATAACTATTTTATATCCATTGGTATTATGTAGTAGCATTTTCCTTGCTTTTTTTTTCAAATATATATATACATATATATATATATATATATATATATATTATATATATATATATATAAGAGAGATTTATCCAAAACTTGGTAGTAAGGGATGATTCTATATGTGATTTTCTAAGATCCACTGTACTAATATTGATGATCCAGTATGTATAAATACAGCGAATCTTTAATCACTGAAGAGAGCTCAATGTATAATAACCTTTTAGATTATATACAGAGCAATATTTATCAATAAAGGAAGGAAGAACTCAACACCGTAATTCCATAATAAATTTATTTCGACCAAAATTGGGACCCATATAAATCTAAGTTGATTTAAACCGGCTCCCCAAATTTTCGTCTCATCAGATGGGTCTCAATTCACTTATGGACAAGCACATCACAAAAAACCCAAAGAGCTGAATATATATAAATTCAAACAAAAACAAAAAAAAAAAAAAATATGTTTAACAGTATAGGATTGTAAACATAGAAACAGGAAGTGAATGAAAAAAAAAGAGAATATAAAGATGAATCTAATGAGTCAGACGAACTTATTATTAGTTTCGCTTAATGCTCTTCAGGGCTAAGAGTCAGATCTTAGCCCTAAAGAGCATTAAGTCTGACTCATTAGATTTATCTTTATTATTTGCTCTACTTAGGTATTGAGCACTTTTTACTTATTAGCTCATTCTCCTAGCGGTTATATGAATATATATATATCTTATATACATATATATACATATAAATTGTTTTTTCTTTTGGCCAAATACTGTACCAATAGATTATTATTTGTTGGTACAAATATCTTGGTCTTTTCTTTTTTTCAATTTTTTTTTCTCCCCGGTTAATGTTTGGTAGTATATTTTTACAATCAAACTATTTGCTGGGTTTTTCTCACCGCGAGGATTTACCAACACGCTTGGTATATTATATATATATATATATATATATATATATTATATATATATATATATATATATATGAGGTGTGTCAAAAAAGTATGGAGATTTTTTGTACATTTTGACACACCTTGTATTCTGAAAAAAGATTCTATTCATTGTTCATTTCTATCTTGCTAAGTACAGCTTCAATCTCGATACTTTAGGACACACCTTATATATATATATATATATATATATATATATATATATATATATATATATATATATAAGTTATCCACAGACACGTGTTTAGGCGTTTCACACCTCTTCAGTGTGGCTAGACACAACAACTACCTCTGACCAGGAGCGAAGTCCGACTGACTTTTTGTCCGCTAGATTTCTTAAAATCTCGGTCATTTGACAGCTGTCGTAAAGGGGTGATGTTTAAACTATTAGATACAAGCATTTGTTAATATTTTTTTTACGATCACCAGAGTGATACAGTCTCGAAACAGACGGCCATTGTTTTATATATGGTGGCAGTGAAAGTTATTTTAAGTAACCCCTAGAGAGCTCTACCGAGTTGTGTATATATATAATTATAGGTAGACCATAATAATTACGCGACAGTGAATCTCTAGTTCTGAAGATCTACTAAGTTTTTAGTACACCTCAATTGCCATCAATCTCATACCCACTCTGACTTCGGGTCAAATAGAGCTGGTTCCTAATTATTAGTATTTGATAAGACTGCTTGAATCCATATAACTGTATGCAAACGGACGATTATGATGAAACCATATAACTGTATAAATTATTAGTATTAGATAAGAATATATGAAACCATACATATGTGTGCAAATTATTATAGTTGCTTCCATACTTAGGTTCATATTTAAGCGCACCAATACATGTATCCATTAGACCTTCTTCAACGCACACACATAAAATTGACATACATACACACAAACTGGAAACAACACGAAAATTCACTTACATAACCGTACGTATATATATATATATATATATATATATATATATATATATATATATATATATATATATATATTTGTGTGTGTGTGTGTGTTATATAAATATTTATTAAACAATAAACTTATAGTGTTCTGTGTTTTTATTGGTCCGTCTGGTTATGCTAATTTAATTGACTACTGTGGTTAGTACTATTTATTTGTCTTTCTCCTTATCTCTACAGTCGGATTTTAGCCCTGAAGAGCTTTATGCGAAATTAATAGTAGGTTCGTCTGACTCATTAGATTATCTTTATTATTGGTTCTACTTAGGTATCGAGCACTTTTTACTTATCAGCTTTCTCCTAGCGGTTATATGAATATATATATATATATATATATATATATATATATATATATATCTTATATACATATATATACATATAAATTGTTTTTTCTTTTGCCAAATACTGTACCAATAGATTTTTTTTTTGTTGGTACGAATATCTTGGTCCTTTCTTTTTTTGCAAAAATTTTTCTCCTGGTTGATGTTGGGTAGTATATTTTTACAATCAAACTTTCTGCTGGTTTTTTTTCTCTCCGCAAGGATCTACCAACACACTTGGTATATTAAATTATATATATATATATATATATATATATATATATATATATATATATATATATATATTCAATTATAGTTTACAATACATTTAAGCGTCCGTTTTACCAATGGTTTCGGAGCCTCACCTTTAGGTGATTGGTCTTCATCAGAAACGTTCACTTTTGAAAATATTTGGACGTGGGAAAAAATTGTCCAAATATTTTCAAAAGTGAACCTTTCTGATAACGACCAATCACCTAAAGGTGAGGCTCCGAAACCATTGGTCAAACGGACTCTTAAATGTATTGTAAACTATAAATCTCACTCCCTCCCTCTCTCTCTCTCTCTCTTTCTCTCTCTCTCTCTCTCTCTTTCTCTCTCTCTCTCTCTCTCTCTCTCTCTCTCTCTATATATATAATATATATATATATATATATATGGAGAGAGAGAGATGGAGTGAGAGAGATGTTGCAATTAACTCGATATTCTATTTCCCGGTAAGTTATCTTCTTTATCATATATATATATATATATATATATATATATATATATATATATATATATATATAATACTGCAGACAGCATATTGTTTTCGTATTCTTTTGTTTCCTAACATAACTCGGGTTTCCTTTACGAACATTTCTAATTCCCTGCTACATTATTAATCAATGTTCGACAAAACATCCTGATATTTCTTTTCAGGTGACACTGTGGTACGGACGAAAATCAAAATTGTATTAATAGTCAAACAATAGAAAATTGAATATTCTGCCATGCATTCATTTCTCAATGATACGTACAGCAAAATCTTTCCTATTTCCCCAGACCACCGCCACCTCCACCCCTACTCACTACCAGCACCCTGTCTAAGTTATTGTTATAATAACCATGTGTCATATGTTTAATGAATTTCTTCAGGCATTGGTATGTTGCGTATTGATATTACTAACAATAGTTCAATACGCTTTTGATAAAAGAAAAAAATACGAATAAAAAGTATTTCCAACATTGCACTTTAAAGCATATACTTACATCATTAAAAAAAAAAACACGAAATATATCAATATGACATGAATTAGTTCAATTTTGAAATATATATCTTATTATATCATCTATACAAGTATACATGAATGTACATAAGAATCTATCTATCTGAGGTATATATATATATATAATGTGTGTGATAATGGGAAATGAATCCGACAATATGAGGAAAAATGAGTAAAGAAAAGAAATGTAGATGGGTAAAAATGAATTTTATCGATATCACTTTTAATCGATATCACCTACACATGTGTTTCGGTCTGTTTATCAAAATGTATACGGATTTACGTTATTATTATTATTAAAATAATCAGATGGACTTGAAATGATGATGATAATAATAATAGGAAAATATTTGATATTACCAATAATAGTTCAATATGCTTTTGATAAAAGAAAAATATACGAATAAAAAGTATTTTCAACATTGCACTTTAAAACATATACTTACATCATCAAAATAACACGCCATATATCAATATAATATGAATCAGTTCAATTTTGAAATATATATCTTATTATATTATCTATACAAGTATACATGAATGTACATAAGAATCTCTCTCTCTCTCTCTCTCTCTCCTCTCTCTCTCTCTCTCTCTCTCTCTCTCTCTCTCTCTCTCTCTCTCTGTATTTTGGCAGCATTTTTTCTTTTTACAAGTTTTGTTGAACTGTACAGACAATTTCTGTCGGACAAGTTTTTGCTTGATCCGTTTCAATTTTCGGGCCATCTTTCTGGTGTCGGGGTGTAACTGGTATAACAGTCCACCAAAGGTTTCAAAACGAGCGCTTTCGGCAATACAATTTGCCATCCTCAGGTAGGAAACGATGGTAGGATTTCGTGTCTCGTTTTTAACGAGAACG
>CM042155.1:18458876-18461376 GCA_023376005.1 Doryteuthis pealeii
TATATATATATATATATATAATTATCTAAGGATATTTACCAATCCTTCCGCACGAGACGGATGAGACGCAATGTCAAATTTTATGTGAATTTAAACATCCACGTCCGGGATTTGATCCCGTTTTGTCGTGTCTATTTCTTTCGGTGATATCCATAATACGACTGGGCTCTTACGTACGCATGTATGTAAGTGTGTATCGAACCCTTCAACCATGTCACAAGGACGAAATAAATCTGGTTTGAATTTAGAATTTTCCTCATCTCAGATTGTTTGCCTTATAATAAACAGATGCTGTCTATATGTTTAGACTTGACTTACCTAAATCAATGCTAATTATTGATATATATCTATGATAGTAACAATGGATTTTCTCTACTGTTGAGTCTGAAAAACTGGTTGGTGGGTTCTTTTGAATTTTACGGCATGTCAACACACTGGGTCATTTTATGCTGAAGAGTTTTTATTTTATTCATTAAATGAGTAATCGATTTTTTAAACCCAGTTTTTAAACAGATTATTGCAAACTCTATTGAACACGTAGATGGGACACTCACAGGTACTACCACGCTGAGTTAGAGTGAACCTGGAAGTAATCGTAATGAAGCGGTACTCCACATTCCCCAGAGCTCCAGAATTGGAACTTTTCCATCAGATAGAGTTTAATGTCATACCCAGGACATTGTATGATAAAATGTTTTGGTGCTTGCGTAAGGGGATTAGCGTCGAGACAATCACATAGGTGCTAGGCCTTGGTGTTACCAGCCGATTGATCAGAGGGAGCCTCTCCAACCACAAGCAGAATGTGACACAAGATCAATTTTTTTAGGCAGAGTTTAACACGTTTGAATTCACAGTTTTTTTTCTTGTCCTAAACTATATAAATTTTTATTCTTAGTATATACAAACTGAATAAAAGTTTGTGGCCCAAACTAACTAATGTGTAACAAACACTTCTGTTTTATATTGCTACAGAGAAATAGTCACTGGAATGTGTGTTTGCTTATAATTTGTTTATTGACACACGTAGATTATTAGTCATATGGAGGTTCGACTCCCTGACAAGCTGAAGCGACAGTTCTTCCAGGCTGTGGTTGTGTCGGTGGTGCTATATGGCTGCACCACCTGGAACCTAACAAAGCGTCTTGAGAATAAGCTAAATGGGAGCTGCACAAGAATGCTGCGTACAGTTTTGAATAAGTCGTGGAAACAGCACCCCACAAGGAAACAGCTGTACGGTCACCTGCCCCCATCTCACAAACTATCCGAGTGAGACGGACAAGACATGCAGAACACTGCTGGAGAAGCAAGGATGAACTCATAAGCGACATTCTCCTGTGGAAGCCAACACACGGACATGCAAGTGTGGGGCGCCCAGCAAGGATCTACATTGACCAGCTATGTGAAGATGCTGGCTGCTCCACAGAGGAAGTCCCAGGTGCAATGAATGATAGGGAAGGTTGGCGAAAGATTGTCATGGATACCCGTGCTGCATGGGCGACATGATGATGATGATGATGATTGTCAACTTATTTTCACCAGAAGTTTATTAGATTTTCGTGTTTTCTTTTGGCCCCAAAGTACTGTGTAAATTTTTTTTTGAAACATTACAATGTTTCAAAACAAAATTTACACAGTATTTGTGGCAAAAAGAAAACATGAAAATCTAACAAACAAATGATATAAATTCTGGTTATTTCCTATAACTGCAACATAAACAAAGAGGGAAACACTTTTGACTGATAAATTGTTTATTTATTTTCCCATTAAACTAACCCTAAATCTTGCCTACGTAAGGGCCAAGGTTGACTGTTATATGTCATGAAACACAGGATTTCACTAGTAGGTTACGGACCTAAAGGTCAATATGGCTCTAGATTTTTGATTCAGTGACCAAGTTTTGGGTGGGAAAAAATAACTTGTTTTTGGCTACGTTAAATTTCAATTGATTTAACGGTGCAAGAATGTAAACATTGTTTTTCGTTTATAATTTTCATTATTTTTGTAAGCCGAAAATTTTTTTTGGAAATCATTAGGAGTTTGTTTAATGCTTCTTCTTTCGAGTGAATAAAAAAAATTCAAGATGATATTAATCTTTATGCAAGTTTTATTATGTTAGATATGGTGGGAGGGGGGTTTAAATTTCACGGGGAAAATTGGTGGTACCCACGGAAAACTTCAATATATGCAACATTTACGCTTGGGGAAGAAAGGATGATATTCAGGAGTCTATAGGCATTCATTTGGCCGCATTTTTTTCCGACCGTTTTTTGGAAACTAAAAGTCATCTTTTTCGACTTGGGAAAACTACCTATAGCTATCACCATACATTGCTCTATAAGTGTTGAGGACCAGTCTATCTTAACTTTTCTTAGAGAGTAAATGAACTGTTACAAGAATATATGAGTACTGATGTTTAGAGCAGTCGGCAGATCATTAAAGAAATCATTCCCAGAACCGTCTACTTAAGACCTCAATTGTTATCACTCTCTATCGAAGTAGT
>CM042155.1:18466376-18493876 GCA_023376005.1 Doryteuthis pealeii
TTTAGAAAATTATTTACTGAGGAGAAATACTAAGTGGTTTTTTAATATTTTAGCTGAAGTCAGTGAACACATAGATATAAAATCATTTCCTTAAAACAAGCAAGTGATTAAATACTGGCCAACATAGTAGGATAAAACATAAAATGAATTGTTTTCTCACCTCCTCACGTCAGCTTCATAGCTAAAAGCTTCGTTACACCTAATATATAAAAAAATATATAATGTACAACATGAAACATTGTCAGATGTTTCATCTGAAGATTGTATATATATATATATATATATATATATATATATGTGTGTGTGTGTGTGTGTGTGTAGCTCTAGGAAATTGTAAAACTCTCTCTCTCTCTTTCCCTCTCTCTCTATATATATATATATATATATATATATATGTATATATATATATATGTGTGTGTGTGTGTGTGTGTGTGTGTGTGTGTATGTGTGTTGTGTGTGTGTGTGTGTGAGAGAGTGTGTGCATGTGTGTGTTTGTGTGTGTGTAGCTCTAGGAAATTGTAAAACTCTCTCTCTCTCTTTCCCTCTCTCTCTCTCTCTCTCTCTCTCTCTCTATATATATATATATATATATATATTATATATATATATATATATATATATATATATGTGTGTGTGTGTGTGTGTGTGTGTGTGATTGTGTGCATGTGTTTGTGTGTGTGTAGCTCTAGGAAATTGTAAAACTCTCTCTCCCCCTCTCTCCCTCTAAATATATATATATATATATATATATTATATATATATATATATATGCGCACATACTACCCATATCGAATGGATTGGGTAAATACCTCCCCCATTGTGTATTAACCAGGTGCACTTAAAATAAATCGCCTGTATTCACGCGAAGCTGTAAGGGTTTTCACAATGAACGTGATTTTCTGTTGTACTACAACATCCTGGGTAAATTGATCTATGTATATGTATATATATACACACACACATATATATATATATATATATATATATATATATATATATATATATATTTGTGTGTGTGTGTGTGTGTTTGTGTGATAGAGGGATAAAGAGAGAGAGGTTTACACCTAAAAGGCGGTTTCTTTCCGGCACCAGAAATATATTAAAAATATCTGGAAATCATGGACGTGGGTTTTCGGGTACACCATCTGCTTGTATTCACAGAATATTTTTTGTGGGATAAGGTGACGTAGATATTTCAGATTGTACAGTGAATATTTTTGCATGACCTCTCAAAATGTCACGGTAACACAATATTTAACAAACGATTTCTGCTCCCATTAAAAACTTGCATTAGACATCTCAGTGTCTTCTATTTATAAATTGAATTTTGACTTGAATTGGACACATGACAAAACGGATATATATATTTACCAACCCCTCCGCACGAGCAGGATGTAACACAAGGTCAATTTCTTAAGCGGAGTTCAACGGGTTTGAATTCAGAGTTTTCCTTCTCCTAGACTGGTTACCAAGCCAGGGTTAAAGAACCCAGTCTGCCCTGCTATTTACCCATAGCTGGAGGGAGAGTAGGATTCATACCTTTCCCAAGGGTATTTGCGGTAAGTGAAATGCAATTAGCACGTCCAGGATTTGAACTCGGGGCGACGAGTCCATTTCCCATGTCTTTAACCATTACACCACGCGCTCTGGGTTGAATATAGGTTTCGCTTCGAAGTTTCGTGAAGGCTCCCGATTACGACATTTAAGCTTCCCAGTTCGACAAGACGCTTCCTGAGTTCAAAGAGAAGGTTCCTGAGATCGAGAATTTTCTCGAGTCCGACAAGAAATACGCGAAGAAGGCCGGAATGCACATCGGTCGAAACGTTGTGTTGGGAACAATAAAGATGAGGACAATAGTCCGAAATAAAACAATTATTTTGTTTTCCTTTTTCTTTTTTTGCATATCTTTGTCTAGCGGAGTAAAATAAGTAAAGTAGATGCAGAGGCCTATTGTCAGTATCAGCCGGACAGCGAAGGAGTATATCCCCTTTTCACTAGTGATAGACCAGGGAGATTGTTTTTGCGTCTGAGGTGGTGCGCTACATATACTTCTTCTTCTTCTTCTTCTTCTTCTTCTTCTTCTTTTTAGACTTCTTGTTGTTGTTTAAACTTCTTCTTCTTCTTGTTTAAACTTCTTCTTCTTCTTCTTCTTCTTCTTCTTCTTTTAGACTTCTTGTTGTTGTTTAAACTTCTTCTTCTTCTTCTTCTTCTTCTTGTTTAAACTTCTTCTTCTTCTTCTTCTTTTTCTTCTTCTTTTAGACTTCTTGTTGTTGTTTAAACTTCTTCTTCTTCTTCTTCTTGTTTAAACTTCTTCTTCTTCTTCTTTCTTTTAGACTTCTTGTTTGTTTAAACTTCTTCTTCTTCTTCTCTTCTTCTTCTTCTTCTTCTTCTTCTTTTAGACTTCTTGTGTTTTTAACTTCTTCTTCTTCTTCTTCTTCTTCTTCTTCTTTTAGACTTCTTTTGTTGTTTAAACTTTCTTTCTTCTTCTTCTCTCTTCTTCTTCTTCTTCTTCTTCTTCTTCTTCTTCTTCTTCTTCTTCTTTTAGCCGGGCTACTAATACTCGCAGGGAGTGATGGCCAGTATCTAATCTGAAACATTTGAGGTTCCTAGGATGATACTCTACCGACTGAGCTAAACTGACCCTTTCAAATGATATTGGCCACTGACAAATACGTATGAAGAGCTAATATGTGGAAGACCTGCCAGGGACGGTGAACGACATTGATGGGTGGTGAGAGAGAGAGAGAGAGAGAGAGAGAGAGAGAGAGAGAGAGAGAGAGAGAGAGAGATATTTATAGTTTACAATAAATTTAAGAGTCTGTTTTACCAATGGTTTCGGAGCCTCACCTTTAGGAGATTGGTCGTCATCAGAAACGTTCACTTTTGAAAATATTTGGACAGTTTTGGACATGAGGATCCATGCGGTCAGTGTGATCTGTTCCAAGTGCACCAACTACAATTGGTATCACTTTGACTTTAATATTCCATAAATTTTTCAGTTCTCTGGCAAGGTCCAGATATTTGTCCATTTTTTTCATTTTCCTTTAGCTTCACCCTGTGATCTGCTGGAACTGCAAAATCCACCAGTTGACAAGTTCTTTGTTTTTTTGTTTATCAACACTAGGTCTGGTCTTCTTACTGGGATAAGGTGATCCGTTTTTATTTCAAAGTCCCAGAGAATTTTATGTGTTTCGTTCTCAAGAACAGATTCTGGTTTATGCATATACCATTTTGTTGTATGGCCAAAATTTATTTTTTTGCAAATTCCCAGTGGATCACCGTCCCAACCCAGTCTCGCCTTTGTATTCCCTTCGTTCTAGTTTGCTACATTCACTTAATACATGGTTTCCAGTCTCAACTCTATCACTGCACAGTCTACATATTATTATCATTATTTACTCCATTCGAGTTTCATACATATTATTATCATTATTTACTCCTTTCGAGATTTCGAGCAGAAGCCGGTGGTTCACTAGAGGCTGAGCGACAGCAAGTCTCCTCGGGTGTCCAGGAATCTTCTCAGTATTCCAGCCGATCTCAATAATGCTGTAATCATGATCATAATGATGTTGATGATCATGATGTTGATCAAGATGATGTAGCTACAAATGTCTAATGAAAAAAAATGTATTGTTTTAGGAAAAACTTGAAAAGAAAGGCGTTCTTTATTCCCGAATTAAAAAGACACAAAAACAAAACAAATAAAAATAAAAAAAACAAAAAACTTTCCAGTTGAATTTTGTTTTTTACAATATGCCTAAACCTAAAATTAATTACTTTAATAATCTCTAGAGTTTATTAAATCCCAATGTGACCAGGCCTTTCGCCTAAATAAATCCGAAAATCCAGCCTCAGTCTGTTTCTCCCCCTTGTTTTTCTTTTTTCTTCTTTTCTTTCTTTCCCCTCTACCGTTTTCCTAAAACCACTTTCGATGATTAATGGGCACAACGCATTACAGTCTTAAGTAAATTGGCTCGAGAGGGAAAACAAAAACAAAGAACAGACATTTTCTTTCCTCTTGATAATTCTGATTAATGCCAGTTATTTCCCGCCAAAAGTTTAGTCACCATTTTCTTTTATAGGATCGCCATTTTTCTTTACGTCTTTTTTTTTTTGTTTTTTTGTTTTCTTTTTATTTTCTTCCCTTTTTCTTTTCCTTTTAGCTAAAAGTGAAAATCTATCGCCAAGTCAAATAATACAATATCAGTTTACACAACTTGAACTCGAAATCAGATTAAAATGTTTGCATTTTATTTATCGTCTTTATTTTAATTTTAACTAAAAGGAAAAGGATATCGAGTTCGAATCCCTCTTTCCTGTTTTACCGCTTTCGTTTTGGCTTTATTTATTTTACAATGACTTTTTTAGGTTTTCTGTAGTAGAGTTCTTTTCCCTTTTTTTTCTTTCTTTTTTTTTCTTTCTCCTATTCTTTCCCTTATTTTAATACTCTAATTCAAGACAGTAAAGAAAGCGCATTCTTAGTCCTGGCCAACGAGCAATTTAGCCAGTAAGAACATGCTTCGACTGTGTATATCCAGCACAAAAAAAAAATCAGTAATGGAAATTCAAGTAATGATGTGTTTTTCCTTCTTTTCTTTATACGTTCAGAGTCTGATTTTCTTTTAGTTTTCATTCTTTTTTTTTTTTTTTACATGCACTAACATTCGGGTTTAAGCAAGACGACATTATGGTAATTAGTATATTTTTTAAAAACTTTTTTTCCTTCGACATTTTGTGCATTGAGAAGCTTGCACGATTAGCAGCTTGTGCCCAACTTATAGCGACTGAAAATCATTGTTCAGTAGACACGAAAGAACAGAACTGTGTGCGTAGGTAGGTAAGTATGGGAAAGGAAGGTAATGATGTCTTTTTTTTCTTCTATTTTTTTCTTCTATTTTTTTCTCCTATTTTTTTTTTTTTTTTCAATGAAGAAGAGAGAGACACTTATAATCACGAAAAAAGGTATTGTTGGTATGAGTGTCTTAACTACGGGTGCTAATCGAACCGAACAATAACTGCCATTTAACACGCATATATAATGTCACTGCGTGTGATCACGTGGGTACACGCGCCAACCGAACAAGTCCGCTCATGTTACCCGGGGTATTAACTTAAAAATTAATAGTGACATTTCCAGAATGTTCCGAATATTGCGTTATTATATTAGATTTTTTTGTTTTTTTGTTTTTTGTTTAAGGTCCGGTTCAGTTTATTCGGTAAAGCACCCACCTAGAAATGGCAAGATTCTGGGTTCGATACCCAGTACAACACAGTACATGGTTAGCGCAATTTGGATAGTTTGATCTGTGTGGTAAAGCAGCATTTTGGACCTGACGGTTGGTGTGGCACTCCCCCTGAGAAAAACATCATTAACGAAAATTGGATATGATACATCGGCTGATACCGCCAATAGGCCTCTCCGCCGATTTTTGCGTTATTGTTGTATTACTTATTCTAGAACATTAAAAGTAAAAGCCAATTTGGAAGAAATACTTGTATGGTGGTAGTACTGAATCAATTTTAAACCTAGAAAAGGGTTTCCTTACATAAACCGTCCTGTCGATGGGACTTAGAATATGCTAGCTGTATCTCCTATAAAGGGGTAATATCTCACCCTGCTCAAAAATGGGTAGTCTGGCTATTACACTAAACTATGGTTCTTGTTCGCTCCATCCTCCTATACGGCTAGGAAACTTGACCGATGCAAGCTGGGGAGCTTCGCAAACTTCGGGTGTTTGAGAATTATTGCCTTTACCGCATCCTCCGTCTTCGATGGCAGCAACTGATCTCAAACACTTCTATTCGGGAAAGATGCAGAATCTAATCCTTCCAGCTGGCTCATCTTGTGAGACGTCTTTGCTGGCTCGGTCATGCTTCTCCCTCGACAACCCGGTGACATCAACCCTGGATCCATTGACCCAGTACCAGCTCAGGGCTGGAAGAAACGATTTTAGTGGCCCTCGATTAGGCTTCAAGTAAGAGTCCAGCAGAGTTCCTTTGTATTAAGTAGAACGTAGTTTCGATCTACGGATAAATAATCCTTTGGTTGTTCCTTGGTGCTTCTCAGTATTGCAAGTCCTTCGTCAATGATTACAAATGGACGTCTCTCAGTATCAGTAATTAAGTAGTCAACCAGGCACACATCCGGGCTGTTGATTGGCTGATTTTTAAACCAGGTGACCTCGCTTAGTCTATAAATGTAAGTGGTGTATTGTAGCCCGGCTTATATACAACAAAATAGGCGCGTGGTCAAATGGTTAGAGTCATAGGAAATGGACTCGTCGACCCGAATTCAATTCCTGGACGAAGCTGTTTGAATTTCACATAGCGCTAATACCCTTGGGAAAGGTATGAATCCTACTCTCCCTCCAGCTATGGGTAAATAGCAGGGTAGACTGAGCTCTTTAACCCTGGCTAGCTAACCGGTCTAGGAGAAGGAAAACTCTGAATTCAAACCTGTAAATCTCCGCTTAAAAAATTGACCTTGTGTCACATCCTGCTCGTGGTTGCTAAATATATATATGTACAACAAAATAATCCAACTAGGGTAACTGGAAACTTGTCTCAAAACAATCTAGCAAGATACCGAGCTGATCCTCGGCCCATGCATTTTTGGGGTCCGTCGTTGGATCCACGAATTGCTGATACTGATAATTTCAATTGCGTTGGATCGCCGCACTTGATCTGCATTCATTCAGGATACGGTAAATTAGTTGGATGGAGCCGACTTAACAGGTCCAGTATAAATGCCGCAGCATTAACAGTAAAGTAAGTAAAGTCGTCGCAGTGTCAGCCAGGTAGTGGGGGAGTCTAACCCCTTTTCACTAGCGCTGGGCCAAAGAGGCGTTTTTTAGCGTCTGAGGTGGAGCGCCACACCTAACATCATCTCCTCACTCTACTGCAGAAATCTCCGTACTACGCATACGATAAGTTGGCGAGGGCTGGTATCTAATCAGGAACCTTGCTATTCTTAGTCAAGTGCTCTACCGACTGAGGAAACACTAAACTGATAATAATAATAATAATAATAATAATCTTATTATAATGGAGATTGTGAGTTTTTCTATCTGTAACCGAAACTATATTACTACTCAAGTGACAATTCCCTTAGTTATTTACGTTACATTCTCCATGATTATCATTTTATCTTAAACCTCAATTATTAATAAAATTGTTTTACATTATTAATACTGTTGACCATATCTACATATTGATAACATTCAATTGTATTTATATACAACAAAATAGCGGTTTACAATGTGAACGGGAAGGCTAATTTGCATATTGATATTAAAATTTGATTTTAATAAATATATGCTTAGTATTATTGATTTCTAATTGTTTGGTTTTATCTTAATGAATATGAGCAAATATCTCCTCAATAAATCTTAAAAGAAATCCATTAACAAAAAAAATAACTGTAATTTTATTCTTTACTTCCTATTTTAACTAAATAGCTAAATTAGAAAAAATTAGCAATCAAAGACGGAAGTGATGGACGAGTAAGTTTCAGTTGTTCTATTTTTGGATTATACCCCCCTTTGTTTCAAATCTGTTTATCTGCATTCTTATTTAGTTTCATTAGCCTTTCTAATTTGATATAATATTTTATTACATTAAAACTTAAATACTTGCACCCGGAGTGTGCATATATTTGCTAGTAATAAGAATAATAATTGATCTTCTACAAATGCAGATGTTTTGTATTTGTATTTGTCTTGTTTTTTTCTAAGTGGTTTCATTTTAATGAAGAAAAACTGTTCAGAGTTCTAATAATAATTCTTAATTACCCACTAAACCTTATTTGGTAAATTGCATTTAATTTAGTTCATAAGATTTAGCAACCTAAAAAATTGGCCTAGTAAGTAATCTTAAGGAAAAAGCATATATCAAGTAACAGTAAGTACTATATGTATATACCAACCCCTCCTCATGGACAGGATGTGACACAAGCACAATTTACTGAACGGAGTTTAACAGGTTTTAATTTCCGAATTTTCCTCCTCTCAGACTGCGTGTTTCATTGAGTTTTCCATGATGATATACATCTTATAGAGATTATATATCTGACTGTAACCGAAACGATGTCACCATCAACGTCACAACTCCCTTCGTTATATTCTTAATGGTTATTAGATAATCATCATTTAAACTTAGTTAGTATCTTATTCATTAACAAAGTGTCTATTAAAGTCTAGCTGAGATTGATTTGCCTCAAAACAGCCCATATTATTAAGGTATTTGCCTCTTATCCACTTATGAGGGCGTGACACAAGGACATTTTTATGTGGGCCCACCTACAAGCCGCAGCTCATGGGTGCTAGGCATAAAAAATGCGTTGATCCCGTCAGAATTCCCCCTCAAGGGGGCGCCTCGGGCACTGGGCAATAAACCCAGCCGTGCCCCTTTAAATCAAGAGGGCAGGTATTGCCTGGGGGGATAGCCCCCTGGGATCAATGCTGTTAATTTGCATTAACAAACTCAGGCCCGAAGAGCCCATGTTATTAATGTGTTTAAATCCAGCACTGTGTATTATATATCATTAAGAAATAAATGTTTACATAGTATATGGTGTGAATAAGTTGCATACCGGTTTTAAAAATTCGTGTTAAATAAATAATTAGTTGGTGTTATTTATGTGTAATATCATTGTTTAATTCTCAAACGTATTAATAGCAATCCTACATATATATAATTTTATATTTAAATCAATTGAAAATAAAGTAAAAAAATGTAATCTTTTTGTGTTCGTATTTAATTTCATTAGTCTTTGTAATTCAATATGACATTGAATTATATGAAAACTTAAATACCTGTGCCCGGAGTGCGCATATTTTTGCTAGTATATATATTTACCAACCCCTCCGCACGAGCAGGATGTGACACAAGTTCAATTTCTTAAGCGGAGTTCAACAGGTTTGAATTCAGAGTTTTCCTTCTCCTAAACTGGTTGCCTAACCAAGGTTAAAGAGCCCAGTCTGTCCCACTACTTACCCATAGCTGGAGGGAGAGTAGGATTCATAACTTTCCCAAGGGTATTAGCGTTAAGTGAAATGCAACGTCCAGGATTTGAACTCGGGGCGATGAGTCCATTTTCCATGACTTTAACCATTACACTACGCACTTTTGTGTTTTGTTAGTATATGTAGATATACCTCTCTCCAGAGTGCAGGTATAATTTAGTTTCTATGATTGTTAGGCAGCTGCTTCACCGCGCCTCAACAATGGTTTCTCTTAACCTTTAGATCTTAGCACAAGTGTAGTTGCATGAATTAACACTTTGCTTTCTTTCTTTCTTTAATGACATATCAACCTTCGTGGGTTATGTAATGCCAAATCCTGGTAAAAGACAGGTGCAATATTAAACAAGACGTGGAAACAACACCACACGAGAAAACAGTTGTATGATCACCTGCCCTATATCATACAGACCATCCGTGTGAGGCGATCAAGACACGGAGGCCACTGCTGGAGAAGCAAGGATGAACTCATAAGTGACGTTCTTCTGTGGAAGCCAACACATGGGAGCTGAAGATTAGGTTGCCCAGCAATGACGTACATCGATCAGCTCAGCGCGGATACTGGATGCTGCGCAGAGGAACTCCCGGGGGCAATGAATGATAGGGAATCATGGCTAGAGATTGTTATGGACATCCACGCTGCCAGCCCGACAGGATGATAATACAAAAGGCAGATTTGGCATTAAATAACCCACAGAGTTGATATGCCGATAAACAATACTAAACAAAGCCGAAGTAAATTTAACCCGATATATCATGCAGACAACTCGGAATAAAATAGCTAAAAAAAACACGTTGACATAATCGGCTCTGTATTCATCATTTTCTGTGTTTACATGTTTTAAAAATGATTTCCTAAGTTTATGCCAGTACAGCACCTGAATAATTTATGAAGAACTGTTGTTTGGTCAAATGATCAAATATTTCAGGACTATGATTAATTAGTTTTATCTAGTGTCTGTAAATTTCAAATTGCGTGATAATAAGTAAATAATTTTTTTTTCTGACCTTTAATGTTTGGTTGGTTGGTTGGTTTATTAATTTTAACGGCATATCAACCCGTCCAGGGTTATATCATGCCTAGCGGTTGGGTGTTATACATATTGTGCATTCATATATATACTTTTAGTAATTGGTTTTAACAATGTGTTAGCATTATTGGGGATTATATTGTATGGCATTGATTTGTTTCATGTCTAAATTCTATGGTATAATTTTATTTCCCTCAAAAAGGAGAAAATATCCCCAATGTTAACATTTTCAAATAGATCCTTCATATTGTTTGCTTTAGAATAATGGTTTCTGATGGGAGCAAAAAATCTGCATTCCATCAATAAGTGTTTAATTGTCAGGGGTGTTTGACATGTTTCACATTGTGGTTGTTGTTCTTGTTTGAGTATATAAGAGTGCGTTAGTTTTGTATGACCAATGCATAATTGGGACATATGACTTGTTCCTTTCTAGACTTCCTTAAAGTTGTTCTGCAGCCTCCCAAAGTCGGTTTGATTAGGAAGAGTTTATTGTGGATACAGTTATTCCAGTGTTGCTGCCATTTTTGGTTGGATGGTAATGAGTTTAACTGTTTGGCGCCTGAATGATGTCAAGATGTTACTTAATTCACATAAGCGTTAAGCCCTCTGTCTGATTATATATATATATATATATATATATATATATATATATATATATATATATATATAATCTAATATACCAAACTTGTTGGTAAATCCTTGCGTTAAGAAAAAACCCAGCAAATAGTTTGATTGTAAAAATATACTACCAAACATTTTCTATTGGTCATTTTAGTTTATGCTAATTTATGTGATTTATTTAAAATCACGGTGGTAAGTACTATATTTAATGCGTTTGCTCCTAGTCTCTTTAGTCAGATCTTAGCCCTGAAGAGCATTAGGCGAAACTTTTAGTAGGTTCGTCTGATTCATTAGATTTATCTTATATATATATATATATATATATATATATATATATATGTGTGTGTGTGTGTGTGTGTGTGTGTGTCTTCCGGTTTCCCGCCTATATCCACTGCCTTAACGCCTATATCCACTACGCTATGTGTCCCATTGGACACAGAGTGTAATGGATATAGGCGTTGGTTTAAAACTGTTCTAAGTTACAGTTATCTCTAGCCGGCAAGTTCAATTCCGGCCAAGTGCGACAGTAACATAGAACAATATTTAACACAGCATAACATTTGTACCCAACTGTGGTTAGCGGAATGAGAACAGGATACTGCCGTGGATTGAATAAATCGTTGGGTTCAAAATTCCATGATAGCTCCTGATTACGACAAGAAGGTTCCTGAGTTCGAAAAGAAGGTTCCCGAGTTCGAGAAGTCTCCTGAGTCCGACAAGTAATACCTGAAGACGGCCAGTCTGCACATCGGCCGAAACTTTGTACAGATTACAATAAAGAAGAAAACATTAGTCCGAATAATCAAAACAATCAAAATTATCAAGCCTCATCTAAAGAATTCATAGAAATAGCATAGAATGTTTATCTATAATCTTCATCAGAACAATTCAAATATCGTCTGGTAATGTTGGCGTTGGTATCGAGTGATACCAGAAAAGAGAATGTCCATTCGTCTAAAATTTGTCGAAACAGCCAATAAAAAAACATTACTGTTTGAAAGAACGTGAATAGAACACGATGGATCCAAAAACCTCCTAATATTTAAGTCGCTGTACGTAATTTGAAATTTGAAAAAAATGAGTAAAATATATGTAATTTAGAAAAATATATTGAGTATTTATTTACGTAATATTTACCGTAAACATTTAATGAATATTACCAATATTTTTATCTATTCTAAAATTGTTGAATATCTTATCATTCGGTATGGATATGCTTCAATATAACTAATAAATTTGTGGAAATATTTCAAATAAAATTAATAAACGACTTATCTAAATATTAAGTCATGGGAATGACGTTAAACTCTATCTGATGGTGAGGTTCCAGTTTTTTGAGCTTTGGGGAATGTGGAGCACCCCTTCATCACCATTGCTCCCTGTTCCACTCTGACCCGGAGTGGTAGTACCTGTTTAGGGTCCCATCTATGGGTTGAATAGAAAAACATTGGTTTATAAACAAAATTGTATTATGCATTAAGAATGAATTTATTTCACAACTTTGTCGGCATTAAATGACCCACCGAGGTTGATATGCCGTAAAACAAAACAAACCAATCCTAAATATCTAAATATTTAAACATTTACCACAAATGTATAATAAATAAAAATTAATGTTTATAATACCATCAAACAAAGACCTTTTTTTTTTCAAAATACCTCCATTCCTTGCAAACGTAATGATGAAAGCTTATAAATGTTCTTTCATCGAATGCAACTCCTTTTTTACATAATATTAACTGAACTACGAATTAAGTCTGAATTACTACCTTCCTATCTACATACATACATATATTTGTACATATATACATACGTACATACATACATAGACACTTTTCTGAAAACTATTCCATCCTTCCCATCACCACAAGAGTCCGACCTGAATATGACCTCTTGACTAATACGTAGAACTGTCTACTCTAAACTGACACGTCATCAACTCTCAACTAACCACGTCATTAATATTTCCCGCCCATTTGAAATTCATGTCAGTTTCTTCCATTTTTTTCTATCAATCCAGACGCATCTCTCCAGCTTTCTTGGAAAACCCACATCTCTTAATCTTTTTTTCCAACTAAGGTTAGTCTGAAAGACATTTAACTATTATCTGAGGTAAACACGAAATACACTGAACTCGTTACTCTCTTCTGGTTATTTTTTCTCCTTATATGTTTCATTTATATATGTATTTATTTGACTTTGCTGAAAGATACAAATAAATTTGAGATCAATCGTATGCAACATGAACAGTTAAAACAAGATATTCGCAAGGGGAACGATCATAAACAATAGACAGAAAGGGCTTCAAATTGGTTTACAATGTGAACAATGCGGAATGCCGCGTCTGAGAAGAGCTGGCCCGATGAGTCACCAAACTGTGCATCGCCGAAATGGACCATAAATACCCTGTGTTCCCTGGAATAACTTGTGAATGTGGGAAGATGAGCAAGACTTAGCTGGACTAAAAAGCCATATTTGCGCAGCTCACCGTTGAAATGTTTGGACTTTTTGAAGCTCACCGTTAAAATTTTTGAACATTTTTGTTTGTTTGTTTGTTTTATCAAGCAATTGCAATACTCGAACACGAGTTTGCTGCCATCATCATGTATTTGACTACAGTGCATATTCTTTGTTATATTAATTGACTTCAGTTTTTTATTTTTTATTTTATTTCATTGCTTTATGTTTTTTCTCTAACCGCCTGGTTAAAACTACTACCGACTCTTTCGCTGAATTGAAAAGGCAGAATAACCATTGTTAAAATAATTTAATATCACAAACATAGCTTTATGCTTTTTACATATACTCATACATGCATATACTGTTAACATTTGACTCATAGGTATGATCTCAAGTGGATCTACCACTCTGGTTGACCTGGGAGTAATTACAATGAACTAATTCTCAAAACTCTTCAGATATTCAGAATCGTAGCTTCAGCATCAGTTAGTTTCATCCATAGGGCATTCAATTTCGAGGTTGTGTCTCACCCTTTGAATGAGATGCAATCAGTGTTTTTAAGCCCCGCTGACAGGTCTAAGACATTTTAAAATAAAGATATATAATGTTGGTTGGTTGTTTGGATTTTACGGCAAGTTAACCCATGGGTAATTTTATGCGAAACGTTTTTGTTTGATTCATTCTCATGAATATCGAAAATCCTCGAGTATAAACCGCATTTTTTTTACAAAAATTTTAAGGTCAAAAATCCCAGTGCGTACTATATACGAGGTTAAAAATGAAAAATATTTTCTAAGCAATGTCCGAGTCCCTATTTGCTGTCCGGCAATGTTTATTCAGACACATTTTTTCAGCCACCTAAAAATCATCTGCGCATTATACTCAAGGGCGGACTATACTCGAGGAATTACGATACACAATTTTTTAAAAACTCATTATTTAAACACATTTTTGCAAACACTTTTTCTATTTAACCGGTACTACCACTCCGGATCAGAGTGGACCTGGGGACAATGCTGATGAAAGGGTGCTACACATTCTGCAGACCTCCAGAAATGGAACCTCACCATCAGACATAGTTTAATGTCATACCCAGGAAACGTAGGCATCGTCTTCTAGCACATATATGATAAAATCACTTGAGGTTTGCAATAAGAGTAATATGGTTGGGACAATCATATAGGTGATAGGGCTTGACGTAACTAGTCGATTAATTTGGAGGGGGTCTCAGCGACCACCCGTCTAGCCAAAATAAGGATCAAATTAGAGTGTTGCATGTCATGGACACCTCAGTCACCAGGATACCATATCACATGTCGCCAGCTACGGCCAATAGGTGGCCTCATTAGTGGGGGGGGGGTCTTACCCCTCTGCAGAGGTGCAGTCGTAATATTCTAAAGCCCCAGCCGACAGGGTTGAAATATGGAAGGAGGAAATAGTAGAAATACAACATTTTTAGAGTGTTACTTGAAAAATAATGTTTTAATATTTTTAAGAACATCACATGTCGCCAGCTACGGCCAACAGGTGGCCTCATTGGGGAGTTCCTACCCTCTGCAGAGGTGCAGTCGGTATATTCTAAAGCCCCAGCCGTCAACATTTTTACAGTGTTACTTGACAAATAATGTCTTAATATTTTTAAGATCATCGGTAATCCTACACCATTTTCTAAATTGAAAGGTCATTCATAGAAAAATAAACCTTTAAATATAAAAAAAATAACTCAAGTCTTAGATAAAAGTTTTATATTGATATCAAAATATGATAAAACTGTCAGCTCTGTATCGATAAACAGTTTTAATGAAAAGATTCGTATCGTTCCTAACAGCAAATAACACCATCGCTTCAATAAAACAAAAAAATATGAAGATTAAAATTAAAATATCCATAATGAATGAATATTAAAAAGGGAGGCGTTTATTTACGTAAATATTTCCTTGTTAATCTTGAAATGAGAAGCAGAACTGGGGAAACTTACAAGGGAAAATTCTAATCTTTTAAAAATTTCGATATATCTGTCACCGAAGAAAATAGAAATGCCTACGCATCGTTTCTTATCAACGGACATTTGTCATGTTTTTCTCAACAAGAAACAAAAGCGCGTCAACGTGTTAATAGCAATCATTTGGAAATACACACATCATCATCATCATCATCATCTGCTCACAACACGAATTCTCCTTCTCTCTCTCTCTCTCTCTCTCTCTCTCTCTCTCTCTCTCTCTCTCTCTCTCTCTCTCTCTCTCTTGCAGTAAGTAAAGACCCGGCAAATAGTTTGATTGTAAAAATATACTACTAAACATCACCTGGGAAAAATTGCTAAAAAGAAAAGACCAATATAATACCACCGAAAATAATCGGTTGACACAATAAATCTTGGCCAAAAGAAAAAACAATTTATATATATATATATATATATATATATATATATACTAAATATTTTATATTTTTGCTTGAAGGCAATTACAATGCGAATATCGCATAAATTCGATAATTATACAAGTGAATTTCGCAAAGAATTACTCGGTGTGTAGAATATCGTACAGACTGTTTCGTATATTGTTTAGTATATATCGCTGATGAGACTTAATAAAGTTGAAACAGTCTGTACGATATTCTACACACCGAGTAATTCTTTGCGAAATTCACTTGTCATTGTTATCTTCTATAATTATCAAATTTATGCGATATTCGCATTGTAATTGCCTTCAAGCAAAAATATAAAATATTTGATATATATACTTTTTCAGCAGTGCTTCTAAAAAAATAAACAAACATAAAAAAAATCATATATATATATATATATACATATATATATATATATATATATATATATTGACCACCAGGACATTCTGAAGCTAAAAAGTAAAGAGTGCTCTATACCTAAGTAGAGCAAATAATAAAGTTAAACCTAATGATTCAGATATACCTACTAACGTTTTCGCTTAGTGCTCTTCAGGGCAGTAATCTTTGCCCTGAAGAGCATTAAGCGAAACAGTTAGTAGGTATATCTGGCTCATTAGTTTTAACTTTATATATATATATATATAATATATATATATATATATATACCCACACAGATATATAACAAATCTTACTACCATTTACCATTTTTACATGACTTACTATATCTGCACATAACCCAGTGAGTATGACCTACCGATACTCCCACTACCAACACTCCTACTAGCACTGGCAATTGACCAGCCCTCCCCTATTCACGACCTCCTAACCCACCGCCATGAAAATGTCCACCGCTGAAGCAAGAACTAAATCCAATGTCCTGAAGAAGGTCCAACAGATCGAAACGTTATAATGTGGACATCCCTACCTACAATAAACATCCATCTTGTACAACATCTCGTGTTTGTCTACCTTTCTCCACACACACACACACACACACACACACACACACACATATATATATATATATATATATATATATATATATATATATATATCGCCATCCGTTCATATCGATCATCGCCCTCGGAAAGACTTGGAAAACTGGTTGATCTAGGTTTTGCTTGCTTGCTTGCTTGCTTGCTTTTGTTTTACGGCATATCAACTCTTTTCGGGTCATTTAATGCCGAATCAAGTCCTTTTGATGACAACTAACATTTGTCATATTTTTCTCTTCAGGAAACAAAAGCGGGTAAAAGGGTTAATAGCAACTATTTCTAAACACACACATATACACATCATCATCTTCATCAGCAGCAGCATCATCAGGATGTGCTCATAGCACGAATTCCCACCTCTTTCCGCAATCTCTTATTAATCAACCACACGGCATATAAAACTCATCATTTAATGCCGATAACGTTTTGAAATAAATCAATTCTTAATAGATAATACAATTTTTATGAATACATTTTTCTATTTAACCCATAGATCTAACAGGTACTATCAGAGTCGGCAAAACTGGAACCTCACCATCACGTCATTCAGGATATGTCATAAAGACAATCATATAGGTGCTAGGCTTGACGTTGACCAGCCGATTGATCAACCGCCCGTCTTAGGGCCAAAGTGGAGTATTGCATGTCATAATTGCTCATCCACCTGGGCTCTACCCTTAAGCATCACGGGTAACACATTAGTCTTACCCCTCTGCAGAGGTGCAGTCGTGCATTCTAACGCCCCATCCGACAGGGCAGAAATGTAATTGGACAATTTCACATTATATTCATAATTTAGATTATTATTGTTGAGATTATGCATTCATTCTTGGGAAGCGGTTTAGCTCAGTCGGTAAAGTGTTCGGCTAGGAGTCATCAAGGTTCTTGGTTCGATACCTGATTCGATATTGAGTTGGGGTGACGACACTCATTTGGACGGTCTTATTTTTAACCAGAGGGTGTCACAAGATGATAACTGTTGTATTTTGTACGAACACCAGAATAATTAATAAATGAGAAAAGTTATCTTGAAGAACACTAGTAAAATCCTCAACGTCCTCTTCTCACTTGTGATTTAAAAGGGCCGGTTTAGCTCAGTCGGTAGAGCGTTCTGCTATGAATCACAAGGTTCCTGGTTCGATACCCGCCCTCGTCAACTCAGCGTACGAGTAGCACAGGGATCTATGCGGTAAAGTGAGGAGCTGGTGGTAGGTGTGGCGCTCAACCTCAGATGCTAAGATAATCCCCTCGGTCTAGCGCTAGTGAAAAGGGGATAGACGTTCTTGCTGTCTGGTTTACACCGACTTTAGACTACCCCGACGACTTTACTTATTAGGGATGTTTACCGGCATATACAAATGACATATATTTCCCCCCCCCTCTCTCTCTCTCTCTCTCTTCTCTCTCTCTCTCTCTACTTCTCTCTCTTTCTCTTATAAGTGCATGTCATTAGTATGTAGATATGTCCAACATATCTAACACCGGTTTCGACCGGGGTATCTGGTGGCTTCGGTGGCTGGACCTTACAAGCTAACATCATTGATCCCAGGGGGCCATCCCCCCAGGCAATACCTTACCTCTCGATTTAAATGGAAAGGGGTTTATTGCCCAGTGCCTGAAGCACCCCCTTCAGGTGGAATACCGACGGGATCAACGCATTTTTGCACACGTTACCCATGAGTGTCGGCTCGTGGGTGGTCCAACATTAATAGGACCTTGTGCCTGACCCGTACACGTGGGGTACGTGGTAAATATCTAGTATGTAGATATGGTCAATAGTATTAATAATTTTAAACAATTTTAATAATAATTGAGATCTAAATAAAATATAATCGTAGGGAATGTGACGTAAATAACTGAGGGAATTGTGACTTGAGTAGTGAAATAGTTTCGGTTACAGACAGACAAAAACACAATCTCTATTATAATAAGATATATATCGAAAACCAACGATAAAAAGCATATGCTCCCAGTGAGGCTCGAACTCACAACCTCCATATTCCCCTCACATTGAGAACATACTGTTTATAAGTTCGGGGCGCTGACCGATTTTGTGATTCATAACCCTCCCCAATGATTATTTGTCACCGATATAGAAGTCGTCGGTGATTATTGTACCCAGTTCAAAATATGTCACCCTAGCGTTTAGAATGATTATCAGTTCGTCACCATGCATTACATAAATAGTAACTTCAATGGGCCGAGTACCCCATTCAGTTCAATCTGCCATTATCGAAAGCGAATGTCGTCACGGGACCTATTATGGCGCGAAAAACTACATCTCATTAGTGAAGTCCCAGTCATACTGTTGAGTGTTTTGAATGGCCGTCCCTCGTGTCTACACCAACTAAAAACCGCATAGCGTTTATCTAGTTGGACATCTTTTTTTCTTTTCAAATGTTATGTGTTTTCAAAGTCCATTAATGTGTAATTATTCCAAAAAAAATTTTCGATGAATATTGGAATCTTTTTTTTTTTTTTATTCGCAGGAATCAGACATTTATATTCAATATTACAGAGTGGATCATTAATGGACTCTCTCGTGGATTTCGACGTATGAGGGTTCATCCAATGAACAATCTACACAGTGTTTTGTTTATAGTGATGAAGGCTTGTGCTGGAGCATCCGTACTTTTTGGCACAGTCAATAGGAAAGAATTGGTGCACAATGAATGCCACAAACCCAATCAACGACTGCACTGAATTTTTTTCCAATTCAGAGTTTTCCTTCTCGTAGACTGGTTACCTATCCTAGGTTAAAAAGCCCAGTCTGCCCTAATATTTACTGGAGCGTGAATATATGGATTCATACCTTTCTCAGGTGTATTATGCCACAAATCTAATCAATGACTAATCACAGGCTTTTCAAATTCATAGTTTTCCTTCTCGTAGACTGGTTACCTATCCTAGGTTAAAAAGCCCAGTCTGCACTAATATTTACGTGAATATATGGATTTATACCTTCCTCAGTGGTATTATGCTACAAACGCAATCAATGACTAAACTCAGGCTTTTCAAATTCATAGTTTTCCTTCTCGTAGACTGGTTACCTACCCAAGCTTAAAGAGCCCAGTCTGCTCTACTATTTTGCACATAGCTGGAGGGAGAATATATGGATTTATACCTTTCCCAAGGGTATTAGCGCTATGTGAAATGCAAACAGCCTTGTCTAGGATTTGAACTCGGGTTGACAAGTCCATTTCCTATGACTTTAACCATTACGCCATGTGACTCTCCTAAAGATCGTTTATATATTTTAGCATTATTACTATTGAAACATACTTTTTAACTTGTTTTTGAATGACAATATAATATTAGTGTGTGTTGTTATGCATTTCTTACTAGTTTCAGTACCCGGCAATACCCGGGAAAGGGATATTTGTAGTTCCCCTGAAAATGCCTGGCAATATATGTTCCCATACTAAATTTTAAATATCAACTTTTCCAAGGTGTTTTTATTGCAAATACTTTTTGTGTAAAATCATCAATAGCTGTTTTGAAGGATTTTAAATTAATGCTTCTACCCTAAAATTGACTTAATTAGCATAAAAATGTGTACGCGCACCAGCCAGCACCAACTTCAATCCAAAAGTGTTATGGCAGAAACCCTACTTCAAGGTTCCCACGATTCAACCGTCAAGGGAGCAAATATTCTCTACTGAGTAAGGGGAGTAACTCTAGATTTTGCTAGGTCTGGACCTAACACATTTTCACAATTTTCTATCTTGAATTACAAAAAAGAAAACAACTCCTAAAAAAAATATTTTTTTTAAGTATCTTCTAATTTGTGCGTCATTCATTGATTTTATTTAAATATTTAATCTAGAAAATATTTCATAATGTTCTAAACAAAATATCATTTATGCAAATACCTTGAAGAAAAAACGAAATTTGTTCAAATAAATTCCCAGCGGTGTCAATATTAATCGACAGTGAAAGGCTTTAAAAATTAGTATTTTTAAGATTCGGCTATATCGTGGGTTTTTGTTTACGGTTGATTAATTTAACAAAACATACTTTTTCTTCTAAATTTCAATTACTACCACACACACACACACACACACACAGACCCCCCATATATATATATATATATATATATATATATATATATATATGATGTAAATATTGAGTAACAGTGAATTAAAACACAATTACATTCAATCAATATTTCGCCTCAGAAATTGTATTCTTTTTTAAGCAGACTGATATATATATATATATATATATATATATATATATATATATATATATATATATATATATTAGATGTCTTGAATAGTGTGACACAGAAGTGGGAGAAAGAGAATAGGAGGAGGTGCTACCAACGATTTGGTAGATTAAATACTCCATCTCCCCTCCCCTTTTCCTCTATTCTTCTTGGCCACCTTTTCACTTTAATATATATAATAATATATATATATATATATATAATATATATAACCATATTTTGTTGAAGACAAAAGATCTTGTTAAAAATTAGTAACAATTTTGGTCATAATACAACGACACCCTTTTTAAATGTCACCTTTCACACGCTAGGACCATAAAACCACATCTATTTCAAAACATAACAATAACACAGAAAAAAAATTCTATGATATAGAGAAGAGTCTCACTGATAACAATGAACTCGGCTATAAAAAAAGAAAACAATAAAATAGAATTTACCACTGGCACCAACATACTAAACATCTTGAATAACGCATTATCCTTATCACCCCTACTACAATAAACTATCCTGATTGAATTAATCAACAGACACATTAAAACCTACAAACGAATATATATATATATTATATATATATATATATATATATATATATATATATATATACTAGCAAATGTATGTACCCTCCGGGTGCAAGTATTTAAGTTTTAATATAATAAAATATCATTAAATTAGAAAGGCTAATGAAACTAAATAAGAATGTAGATAAAAAGATTTGGAACAGAGGGGGTATGATTGAAAAATAGAACAACTTTGAAACTATTCCATCATTTTCCCTTACTCCCGTCTTTCATTGTTAAATTTTCCTAATTTAACTGTTTAGTTAAAATAGGAAGTAAAGAATAATATTAGTTATTTCTTCTTGTTAAGGGATTTCTTTTAAGATTTATTGAAGAGATGTTTGCTCATATTCATTGATGAAAGCAAACAATTAGAAATTAATAATACTAAGCATATATTTATTAAAATCAAATTTTTAAAATCAATATGCAAATTAGCCTTCCCATTCATACTGTAAACCGCTATATTGTTGTATATATAAATACAATTGCATGTTATTAGTATGTAGATATGGTTAACAGTATAAGTAATATGAGACAATTTTATTAATAATTGAGGTATAAATAAAAAATAAAATCATGGTAAATGTGATGTAAATAACAAAGGGAATTGTGACTTGTATAGTAATATAGTTTCGGTGACAGAGAGACAGACATAAATATATTATATATATATATATATAATATATATATATCATATATATATTTATACGAAAGGAAAATACCTGGCTGTCCAGATATACCGACAATAGGCCATTCTGACACTTTATTTTGATCATCGTAAAAACAATCTGATTAACCATAACTAAAATACTTATATATATATATATATATATATATATATATATATATATATATATATATATATATATATAAGTAGTTTAGTTTCACACTGGTTACATCAGATTGTTTTGACGATGATCAAATAATAATAAAAAGTAGTCAGAATGGCCTATTGTCGGTATCATCTGGACAGCCAGGGAGTCTTTTCCCTTTTCGATAGCGCTAGACCAGAGGAGTAGTTTTGCCCAAGTAGAGACCACACCCACACACACTTTACAGCACAGATCATATTATACAATGTGCTACTCCTACGCTGAGTTGGCGGGGACCGATATCGAACACAGAACCTTGCGATTCTGATCGCGGTACTCAACCGACTGAGGTAAACCGACCCCTTCAACTAATACTCTTCTTTGAAACCAATAGTAGCAAATTATTTTTAATTGTATCGCAATTTAGCTGATGCAGGTTTCAATAATGTGATAATTTAGTAAATTCTAAACTTGCTTCATTATAATAAATATTGTATAGTTTAGAGATATATATATATATATATTATATATATATATATAGAGAGAGAGAGAGAGAGAGAGAGAGAGAGAGAGAGACGATTAAAATCGATGGTTTAAAATCCACCTACTTAAGTTTTTGCGGTAGCGTGAATCTTCAGAGTACCCTGAAAATTCGCGCTACTGTGAGAAACGTAAGTAGGTAGTTTTTAAACCATTCGATTTTAATCGTTATTAGCTCTTTATATTGAGAACTTTCAATCGGTTTTAGTGAAAAATCCCAAGTAGATAAAATTGTATAATTATTTGCTTGGTGGATTTAATGTTAATTGCGATATATATATATATATATATATATATATATATTATATATATATATATATATATATATATATATATATATATACACACATATATATATACATTATATATATATACATTATATATATACACATATATATACATTATATACATTATATATAATATACATATATATATATATATATATATATATATATATATATAATATATATATAAAGTGAATGTCTTTTAGTATATTTATCTGCATAGAAACATATACATTTTCGATTTACTATGCATACACGCGCATATATTAACTCTGGTTCTATCGGATTCTCTTATAACGGTAATACATTGGCAACATGATTAGTCTTTCGCACAAAAGAGCAAAGAGTGCTGAAAGAAAATGTTTAGAAATCCCTCCGCCTTCCCGCCAATTTTCCACACATCCTTCTTTACCAAAGGGTCAAATAATTCTGAGAATCGATTATTGACAGTGAGGGGTGGGGGATGGAACCAATCAAACAAAGAACAGAAAAAAGGAAAAGGCAACTGAAAAACTAATCATCCCAGCGTTGTTCTCTTTCTTCTAAATTGCCTTTATACATGGATACCATCAGAGGAACATTGACTAACCAGACCATAAAGCTGGACTATGGAACGGC
The DNA here is from genome assembly GCA_023376005.1 of Doryteuthis pealeii. NCBI lineage: Eukaryota > Metazoa > Mollusca > Cephalopoda > Myopsida > Loliginidae > Doryteuthis > Doryteuthis pealeii. The sequence continues at coordinate 18,489,955 of CM042155.1, forward strand.
TGGAATTTATCTTCGCAAATACAAGGGAATGTAAAAGAATGCAAAAAGCTGGAACCATAAAAGAGATGCCCAAACGCATGGGTGTGTCGATTGCGATATTTGGTCTTTATGTTTTCCTCCAAACAAACGCCTCTGCTCTCCATCCAACCAAAATGCCACAAAGAAAGCAATTGTTTATGGACACCTTTTTAGCGGCTTAATTAGATGGAGACGGAGAGAAGATCTTAAGATGAGATGGTTTTCAATACTCATGCGCAGTGATCTGTCATAGGTTTTAATTCTCAGTGTTTAATACAGTCAATGTTCGCTTTTGTATTTCATGTGTCTGGCTGGCGACGACGTCTAATCTAAAAAAAAAGGTTTCCTTTTTTTTTCTGGATTATCTTACTTTTTTGTTTTGTGTGTTTATGTTCGCAGCTTTCAGTTTGGAGAATGAAGTAAGATCCATGCAAAATGTGCTTATAAAAAGAAACGTATCGCTAGACTTTTTAGGATCGGTGGAAAATAATTAGTTCTTTCAAATTGGTGTACTGAATCTATCTACTGAAAAAAGAAGATTAGTTGTCGGTGTCACTCAGAACAGGAACAAAAACATACATACAAAAGTAAAAAAAACTTCCTGGTTGGTTTGTGTTGGTTGGTTGGTTGGTTGGCTGGCTGGTTGTTTTTTACGGCATGACAACCCATTGGGTTATTTTATGCTGACATCGGCCTCTATGTGAACTCTGATAAAACAGAGTTCATGAGCTTCAAAAAGAAAGGAGACATTTCCATACTAGACGGTAAGCTTAGTTGTCGGTGTCACTCAGAACAGGAACAAAAAATACATACAAAAGTAATTAAAAAAAACTTCCTGGTTGGTTGGTTGGTTGGTTGGTTGTTTTTTTAAGGCATGACAACCCATTGGGTCATTTTATGCTGACATATGAACTATGATAAACAGAGTTCATGAGCTTCAAAAAGAAAGGAGACATTTCCATACTAGACGGTCACCTTCTTAAGCCAGTGGAACAATTCACACACCTAGGTAGTAATATCTCATCAAGGACCTACATTGACCAGCTATGTAAAGATGCTGGCTGCTGCGCGGAAGAGCTCTCAGGGACGATGAATGATAGGGAAGGTTGGCGAGAGATTATCATGGATATCCGTGCCGCCTTCACGACATGATGATGATGATGATGATGGGTACTCAATTATTTTAAACATATTTTCTATTTAACACATTGCTGGGACCCCAACAGGTACTACCACTCCGGATCAGAGTAGACCTGGGAGCAATGGTGATGAAGGGGTGCTCCACATTTCCCACTACTCCAGAACTTGAACATCACTATAAGAACTATTGGGTTGAGACAACCTCCCAAGTCTAGTGATAGTGAAAAGGGGATAGTCTCCTTTTTTGTCCGGCTGATACTTACATAATCACTCCATTGTTTTATTTTTACTTATATTTGTAAAATGGTAAAATTAAAGTCAAGTCGTGGGGTGGCATAAAGTTGTATCAGCCAGAAAGTGAGGGAGTCTCTCCCCTTTTCACTAGCGCAGAACCAAGGAGGTTGTTTTTTAGCGTCTGTGGCGAAAAGCTACATCTACCATCAACTTCTCACTTTACCGCACATATCCCCATGCTATCATACGTTGGCGAGGGCCGGTATCGAACCAATATATTGGTACAACTCAAAAGGCTTCTGGCTTCAGGAACCAATATCGTTGTAGTGGCTGGTATAGCACATCTCGCTTAGCATTGATCATTGTAACTGTAATTATAACAGTAGGAAAAACACCGGTGGAAAGATAATATATTAGGTAAAGATAAAATTTCGGTTATCTTTTACTTCGAATACAAATAATTTCTCCACACCGTGGATAATTGATAGTGCAACCATCAATAATCCAAACATTTCGAAACAATCATTTAATCCCGTAGAATATCTGTGCAGACCCTAATCTCAATATTTTATTTTTTCACGTAAACGGTAGGGCTCGCCTATTGACTATTGACCGTTTTGCTACATATTACCATTCATACGAAGTGGTCTAATTCTTTACAAATTGAGGATTATATCAAATGTTATCTTTAAAATTGTTGTAAAGAGAAGTAACCCGCACGTATGCAAATGAGATACGTATAAAGAGCAACAGTGGATTAGCTCAGAGTGATGCGAGTTGATCTCCAACCACGAACATTGTTTCGTATTCTCAGATTGCAAACACACGTGCGACAACTTTCCAAGATAAGTAATCTTACCAAGAGACTTTTTTACCTTGCCGGCCGAAAGCCGTTTTATTTGTTATTTGTATTATTTGTAATAAATTATTATTACAACCACTCAACCTTCTCGTTTATGTATTTCCAATACATAACACAAATCAAACCAACCAACAAAATAATTTTTTTCTTTTACTATAATTTGCAGTCCTAAATATATTCTCTGTAATATATAAGTAAGTAACTAAGGTAAAGTCGTCGGGGCGGCCTAATGTCGGTATCAGCCAGACAGCGAGGGAGTCTATCCCCTTTTCACTAGCGCTAGACCAAGGGAGATTATTTGGGCATCTGAGGTGGAGCGCCACACCTACCATCAGCTCCTTACTTTACCGCACAGATCCCTGTGCTACTCATACGCTGAGTTGGCGGGGGCCAATATCGAACCAAGAACCTTAAGATTCCTACCCGAACACTCTACCGACTGAGCTAAAACGGCCCCTAAACAGTCGTAAAAACAATGAACATAATAGATAAATTGTTTTTGTATGTAAAAGAAAACAAACAAAATGTCGCTTTAGATTTTGTGCACCAACCAAGACCCTCATTAAAAAATGAAATTTTATCTTTGAAATGAAACCAACGTCCTCATAAAAAATGTTTGCATTTACTATAATGTCCAGCCCTAAATATATTATCTCTAAAATATAAATAGTTATAAAACAATGAATATGATAAATAATTTTTTTTGTATGTACATCTATCAAGACCATAAGAGAAAAAAATCAGAAAATTTATCTTTAAAATGAAACCAACTAACGTACTAATAACAAAATAATGTTTGCATTTACTATATTTTGCAGCCCTAAATATATTCTCTTTAAAATATAAAAAAGATATGTAAAGATGAATGTAATTAATAAATTGTTTGTGTGTGTAAAAAAAAACGAAATGTCGCTTTAGCATTGTGCACCTACCAAGACTCAAAAAAAATTCAGGAAATGTCATCTTCAAAATGAAAACATCCAACGTACTAATAACAAAATAAATGTTTGCATTTACTATAATTAGCAGCCCTACATATGTTCTCTCTAATATATAAACAGTCCTGAAAACAATGAATATGATAAATGAATTGTTTTTGTATGTACACCTATGAAGACCCTCAGAAAAAAATTCAGGCAATATTATCTTTAAAATCAAATCAACTAACGTACAATAACAAAATAATGTTTGAATTGCCAATAATATGCAGTCCTAAATCTATTCTCTCTAAAAGAAAAACAGTAATAAAACAATTAATTGTTTTTGTGTGTAAAAAAAAACACACGAAATGTTGCTTAACTTTTGTGCACCTACCAAGACACTCAGAAAATAATCAGGAAATGTTATCTATGAAATGAAACCAACCGACATACTAATAACAAAAACTGTTTGCATTTAGTATAATTTGTAGCACTCCTTATATTTTTTTTATCTCTAATATATAAACAGTTATGAAAAAATGAATGTAATAAATAAATTAGTTTTGTATGTAAAAATAACGAAATGTCGCTTTAGCCTTAGTGCACCTACCAAGACCCTCATTTAAAAAATCAGGATATTTTATCGTTAAAATAAAACCAACCAGCAAACTAGCCACAAAAACTATATGCATTTACTATAATTTGCAGCCCTACATTTAGTATAGTTATGAAAAAATGAATGTAATAA
>CM042155.1:18503876-18506376 GCA_023376005.1 Doryteuthis pealeii
GGTCCAGGAGTAAGAAAGCTCTGAATTCAAACCGCTTGAGTTAAGAAGTTGACCGTGTATTATATCCTACTCATGCAGAGGGTTGATATATATATATATATATATATATATATATATATATATATATATATATATATATATTTGCCTCTCATCCCACTTATGAGGGCGTGACACAAGGACATTTTATGTGGGGCCACCCACAAGCCGAAGCTCATGGGTGGTAGGCACAAAAAATGCGTCGATCCCTTCGGTATTCCCACTCAATATATATATATATATATATATATATATATATATATAATAAAAACAAAAAAACAACAGTAGTTTTATTTTAAAACTTTTTTATAATACAAATATGCGAAGCATACGCAAAACACTTACACCTCACTTACAATTCTTTATAATATGAGTTTGCTGCCATTTATATATATATATATATATATATATATATATATATATATATAATTCTCAAGCGTTTACAACACATATTTCCTTGAATCTCTCTCGCCATCTATTCCTATAAGTTATCGCTCCTGGCAAATCCCCAACAGGACAGCCAGTACATGTATGAATGTATTGAACGTCGACCAATACTTGAGTATCCATGTACAGGAGTCCACATTAGTACTCCACTTTTGAGTTCATCCTTACTTCTCTTGCAGTGCCCAGCATGTCTTGTACGTTTTACTTGAGTGGTTTCGGAGGTAAGTTATCGTATACCTGTTTTTTTTAGGGATACTGCTTCCAGTATTTGTTCAAAAACACACGAAGCATCCCTTTCTAGTTCCAATAAGTTTTGTTGTTATCAGCCGAACAGTGAGGGAGTCTACCCCCTTCACTGCTGCTCTATAACAGGGAGAATGTTTGTCACCTGAGGTGGAGCGCCACATCTACCATCAGCTCACCACTTTAGTGCACAGATCCAAGCCATGCTACTCATGACTAATTTGGCGAGGACCGGTACCGAACCCAAAACCTTTTGGTTTTTGGTGGATGCTCTACCAACTGAGCTAAACCATCACTCTGTACATATCTTATCATAATGGAGGTTCGGTGGCCTTCTGTCTCTAACCGAAACTACGTCACAATCCACTCAGAAATTGTGGAAGTCAATCAATGAGTATCTAATTAATGGTCAAAATCATTGATTAGAACATAGAATAAATCTTATTTATTAACGAGGTCTCTAGGAAACTGACTTGGATTTGCTTCAAAACATGTTAATGGTGCGTTTAAAAATCCAGCAATGAGTCTGATACATCACTAAGAAATAAAGGTTAATATAATATATGATTTGGTCAATTTGTATACTGGTTTTAACAAAACAGGGTTTAGTAAATAATTACTCGGTGTTATCGATCTTTAATATTGTAATTTTATTCTCAAACGTATTAAAATCAATCCTATGAATAATTCTATTTAAAAACAAATTAAAATATAATCAAAATCCGTGTAATCTTTTTCTATACGTTCTTATTTAATTTTGATACTCTTTCTAATTTAATATATTTCATTACATTAAAACTTAAATACTTACGCCGGTAGGACGCATAGTCTTGCTCGTGGAATTAAAATATTTAGCATTTTTAAATACAGGTAGAAACACTTCCTCATTACGGTACCCCCGTAAAACATCACAGTAAGGCAGTGGTTCCCAAACTTTATCTATTCCAGCACCCGTAAAAGTGTTTTGCTATGATCTCACATCCCTAAAATTTATACTTTTGTTCAAAAATATAGATAATATATAATTCACTCTCTAAATCTAATATTATATGTACTATGTTCTTCGACATGATGAAGGGTAATGATAATAATCTGAAATAAAAAAAAGAAAAGTAAAGTCGTCGGGGCTGCCTAAAGTAGGTATCAGCCAATCAGCGCTTTTCATTAGCGCTGGACCAAGGAGATGTGTTTACGTCTGAGGTGGAGCACCACACCTACCATCAGCTTCTTACTTTACCGCACAGATCCCTGTGCTACTCATACGAAGGCTGGAATCGAACTAGGAACCTTGTGGCTTCTAGTCGAACGCTCTAGCGACTGGGCTAACCCGGTTCTTTAATAATATTTTTTTTTAATATAAAAATATAAAAAATCTGAAATAAAGAAATGAAAATATAAATAATATTAATTACAAAAGAAAAAAAATCTAAATTTGAACGGACGCTTCTCGCCCCCCGCCTCTGGAATGATGCACGCTCCCCCAGGCGGTGCGTGCACCCCTGGTCGGGAACCCCTGTCCTAAGGCTTCAATCAGCTCAATCACACAAATCGAGCTGATGAACAAAAAATGAATAAACACCGTCATGGCTGTTGAAAAAAAAAATTAGGTCGATTCTACCGAAGTCGATTTTTTTCTTTGGTTCCCAATCTGATGAGAGTAGCTGATGCATTTGCAAAATTACAACCGATGTTTGGAAGGCGCACTTTTCTAACGGTTATCGTTCTTTGGAAATGGAATCAGCGACTCAGAGTTTAGCAAATCACTTTTCAGCAT
>CM042155.1:18516376-18544482 GCA_023376005.1 Doryteuthis pealeii
ACCGAAATCGAACTTCTATACCAGAACTTACAGGATCTCCAAACACAAGGAAAAATTACCACCCACCCTGAACTAAATGTCCTCCTCAAAGCCGAAGCTATTAAGAACCGTTTTAATAAGAACTGCAATTCTACTACCCTACTCAACAATAAATTAAAAACTGCTGCCAAAGAATTAAAAAATCACCCTGACATTTACATAAAAAAAGCTGACAAAACCAATATTTACGTTGCTCTCAATAAAACCGACTACAATTCAAAATTACAAACAATACTTGATGATCACTCAAAGTTTAAAAAAATTCACAAAAATCCCATTAACCAACTAAAAACAAAAATAAATAAACTAATCACAGCCAATAACGCCCATATTGATAGCATAAAACTACCAAAGATTGTCGGTGATTACAGACCTGGCTATATGTATGGAACTGTTAAAATCCATAAAAAAAATTACCCCCTCCGACCTATCATTTCTCAAGTCACTACCCCTGTATACCATTTAACAAAATATATTAATCAACTGATCACACCATATATGCCCTCTAAATACAGTCTTAAATCCACAAATGAACTCATGGAAATTTTACAAACCTCTACTCCTAACAACCAACTGATCGCATCGCTCGATGTAGAAAATCTGTTTACTAACGTCCCTGTAAAAGAAACTATCGACATCATCATAAAAAATATCTACAATAATCCTGAATATCCACCACTTAAAATTAATCCTAACATCCTAAAAAAGCTCCTCCTCCTTTGCACAACCGAAGTCCCCTTCTACAACCACCAAGGCAGCCTATACATCCAAAAAGATGGCATCTCTATGGGGTCAGTTTTTGGACCTACTTTCAGTAACTTTTATATGGCACACTTAGAAAACAAAGTTTTCAATATCATTAACAAACCTAGAATCTATGCCCGTTATGTTGATGATATCCTCCTCCTTGTTAATAACGAAAATGAACTACTTGAACTAAAAAGAACATTCCAACAGAATTCCGTATTAAACTTCACCTATGAACTCAACACTAACAATAAACTCCTTTCCTCGACGTTATGATTCACTCCAACAATAATACTTTCACTACCTATCCTTATAAAAAACCCACATCTTTCAATTCCTGCATTATTAACTACAAGAGCGAATGCCCTGAACAATATAAAAAAACTATCATCAAAAACCTAATAAACCGTGCAAAACTTACTTCTTCCTCAAGGACAATTTTTTTTCTGAACTCAAAAACATTAAGCAAACACTTATCAACAATGAATTCCCCAACCATTTTGTCGACGAACAAATCCGACAAACACTCTATAACATTAACCACAACGAAACCAATAGCAAACATAATAGCTCCTTCCAAAATATATACTATTGTAATCAAATGCATAAAAACTACAAACTAGATGAAATCATACTAAAAAAATTAATTCGAAATAATGTTGCCTCCATTGATACTAACCGTAAATTAAAACTTATCATCTATTATAAAAAATTCAAAACCGCGAACCTAGTCACTTTCAATAATTCATCTCCAAAAACCACTCGTCTAAATGAGACCAATGTTGTATATGAGTTTACATGTCCTATAGGAGATTGTCTCTCCAATATCAGCAATACATATATTGGCCATACGACGACCACATTATCCCGCCGTTTAACAATGCACTTATCCGACACCAGCTCCATTAGTCAACACTTAAAGACACATTCATGCCCCCCTCAACCTACAGGAAAATTTTAACAGAAAACACACTCACACTCCATAAAGAAAAAAACAAACAAAAATTGCAAATAATGGAAGCACTCTATATCAAATTAAAAAGACCTACCTTAAACAAAATAAACTTTCAAACCAGTAGACACATCCTCCAATGCTTATAAACAATCCCACTCTAACCATTCCCCCTCCCTTCCTCACAATTCTGTACCCCCCTCAAAAAAACATTAATCCATTGTTTCGTACTAACTACCACCACCACTTTTTAAGCTACTACTCGTTCTTCTATAAAAACGAGGCACTTGGAAAAAAAAACTTAACATCGTTTCCCCACCTGATGATGGCTGATAAACCAGCCGAAAGCGCTAGAATAAAAGGATTTGGTGGATTATTACAACTTCTCCACCCAAACACAAAAAAGATCGCAAGAAAAATAGAAAGGACCATGAAAAAACTCCTCAGACTTGAATTGTCTGTGGCGTTTAACCGAACTTGTATAAAAGAAAAAATGCTGCCGAAGTATACATATATATATATATATATATATATATATATGATTATTTTGATATATGTGTCCGTTTGTGGGAGGTACATATATCAGGTTTAGGCATTTGTATGAAGCATTACAATATTAAATATCAAAAACTCGGTTGATTTTGAGTAGAGTTTCCTTTATATAGTAAAATTATATCTTCAGATTGTGTAAGGACAGTAGTGTTGCTGACTTCTGGCTGTTCCTTCTAGTTTGGGTGGCTGCTGATTTTGATAGTGTCGTTGTCATATATGTGTCTGGGTGTACATGGCGCTCATTGGTCAATTGGTAATTAAGGAGTTTGTACTCTATGTAACTTGGGGTCATTAACTTGTATATATATATATATATATATATATATATATATATATATATATATTAAAAAATTGAGATGAAACAAAGAAATCACAGTGCTCAACCACAAATTTGTAGGAGATTTATTTATTTATTTGTTGAATTTTTAAATATAATTGTTTTCCATGAGCAACTACCCAGGTTTCAGGCTATTTTGCCATCATCAGGTTGCTAATAATTCTTCTGGTGTTTATGCGAAGACATTTCTTGCTGTTATGTTTTTAGACCGCAAATTACGTCTGTTGATTATTGTGAACGCTCTTTATGCTTTCGATTATAATTTTTAATTTTTTAATTTCAGAATTTTTTTAAAAAATGCTCATAAAGTTATCTCCATTTAATCCTTTAATATATATATATATATATATACCATGTCCCGCAAGTAGCACGGATACACATGACAATCTCTCGCCAACCTTCCCTATCATTCATTGCCCCAGGGAGATTTTCCGCGCCGCAATCAGAATCCCCGCATAGTTGATCAATGTAGGTCCTTGCCGGGCACCCCACACCTGCATGTCCATGTGTTGGCTTCCACAGGAGTACATCGCTTATGAGCTTGTCCTTGCTTCTACAGCAGTGTCTTGCATGTCTAGTCCGTCTCACTCGGATGGTTTGGGAGATGGGGAGTAGGTGGCCATATAGCTGCTTCTTTGTGGGGTGCTGTTTCCACTACTTATTCAAGACTGCACGCAGCATTTTTGTGCAGCTCCCATCTAACTTATCCTAAAGGCGGTTTGTTAGGGTCCATGTGGTACAGCCATGCGGCAGTACTGATATAACCACAGCCTGGAAGAATTGTCGCCTTAAATTGTCAGTGAGATTAGATTTCCATATGACTGGTGATTTGTTTGTGGCCGACCATGCCTTTAGAGTGCTATTTTTCTAAGCAGATAGTGCATATATATATATATATATATATATATATATATATATATAGTCATCCACAGACACGTGTTTTGATTTATCAAGTCTCTTCAGTGTGGCTAGACATTTGTAAGCTACCTATTGTTGGGATTGAAATCCGATTGGTTCAATGTCAACCAAAAACCTTAACCGCTAGGCTGTCATCACCCACAGAATTCGAATGGGATTTTAAGTGTTTTAATACACACATCGCTTTGTATATAAAAAACCATCATAGTGTGCTCCATCCCTTATATAGGAGAGCGTTGTGTTTACGCTTTAGTTGGCGGTCATCAGCGAAATTCCACCCCATATATATATATATAATATATATATATATATATATATATATATATATATATATATATAGCACATGTGAAAAGTGTTCAATGTTAGATTAGCAGGTCAGATTTAAAATCTCAAATAAAATATAATGGTACTGATTTACCGTTACTTAAGTGCCATGCGTATTATGAGGCAATCATCAGACGGTTAAATATTGAAAAAGTGGCTTTTTCAGCATTTGTTTAATGTTAAGCTTGTACATACGCAATAGAATAGTATTACACAAAACTTATATCTAAGAACATAACATGCTCAGTTCTTAATGATCGAGGTGTCCAGATAATAAAAAAAATAAAGAAAATAAAGAAATAAATTGAGTGTCTCTCACTCGGTCATTTTCTCCCTCTCCCTCCCTCGCCCTCTCTCGCTCTCTCTCTTTCTTTGTGTGTATTAATATGTATTAGGTGTATATATATATATATATATATATATATATATATATATATAATATATTGGGGAAACTCCACAGCAATAAATCGACGATAGCATGGCCATAAAAGTATTAATACTTTATCGATATCAATATTTAGGTTTATTTCAAACATGCTGGTTTTTAATCTAGATGGAGGGTAAGTCTTCACACACACACACACCGATATATATATATATATATATATATATTATATATATATATATATATATATATATATATAAAGACATATGTGTGTGTCGGTATTAAATGAATACGAAGTTGGTGCAAAAAATATTTGTTTAAATCCATTGAAAATCTCGGGCAGATTATTTTTTAAGCTTAAAGATTAAAACTTGAATCTTTTTGGGTCACCCCACTATTTCCTTGTGCTGTTGGAAAAAAATCTTCTTAAAAAATGCGTCAAATAATCGTCAGACGGGTAGTGATTATCTTCCCCCAGAATTTGCATTGAGTACCGTGTGTATTTGTGAAGTTTCATCTTTAATACTTTAAAAACTATATATATATATATATATATATATATATATATATATATATATATATATATATATATAAATATATATATATATTCATATACATATTTATATATATACGTATATATATACTTAATACATATATACATATATATATACATATATACATATATACATACATATATATATACATATATATATATATATGTATACATATAAAGATAATCTAATGAGTCAGACGAACCTACTATTAGTTTCGCATAAAGCTCTTCAGGGCTAAAAGCTGACTTTAGATTTTAAGTCAGATTTTAGCCCTGAAGAGCTTTATGCGAAACTAATAGTAGGTTCGTCTGACTCATTAGATTATCTTTATTACTTGGCTCTACTTAGGTATCGAGCACTTTTTACATATTAGCTTCTCCTAGCGGTTATATGAATATATATATATATCTTATATACATATATATACATATAAATTGTTTTTTCTTTTGGCCAAATACTGTACCAATAGATTATTTTTTGTTGGTACGAATATCTTGGCCCTTTCTTTTTTTCAAAAATTTTTTTCTTCCTGGTTGATGTTTGGTAGTATATTTTTACAATCAAACTTTCTGCTGGGTTTTTTCTCTCCGCAAGGATCTACCAACACGCTTGGTATATTAAATTATATATGTATACATATATATATATACATATATATATACATATATACATACATATATATATACATATATATATGTATACATATACATATATATATATATACATATATATATATATATACATATACATATATACATACATATATATATATATACATATACATATATACATACATATACATATATATATTGATGAGAAAGGTGTTATAGGCATTTTAAAATGTGTGTACTGCATTGGAAATTAATTTTGTTCAAGGATGGTTTGTATTGTGTTATGTATAAAGCTTCTAGTAATTGGAGTTTTTGTTTATTTTTTCTTTGTGCAGAATGTGTGTATTTTCCGTTAGGATATTTCGGTAATTAGAGAGGGGGCATGAATGTAATTTTAGGTTTTGTGAAATTGAGCTATTAACTATTAAATGGAGGGTTAGAAGACGTGACAATGTGGTTGAGGTGAATCCAATGTATGTATTTTCATTTTCTAATTACCGAAAAATTCTAACGTAAAATACACACATTCTGCACTAATAAAAGAAATAAACAAAGACTCCAAATACTAGAAGCTCTATACATAAAACAAAACAAACCATCTTTAAACAAAATTAATTTCCAATGCAGTACACACATTTTAAAATGCCTATAACACCTTTCTCATCAATTCTTCTCCTTCCAGCATCCACATTAATATATATATATATATACAAACACACACACACACACACACACACACACATATAATATATATATAATATATTATATATATATATATATATATACATATATATATATAACGTCCCCTTACCTCATATGGTAGAGACGTATCAGCATCATTGACAGCTTAATTTTCAAGGATTTTCCCGTGCTGTATCGTGGCCGAAGCAGTAGTGTTTCTGACTATCCTGCTGAAGTCCCGGTTTCGATTTCTGTCGGAGGGATATCGTTAGTATACATCGCTGATGCGACTTAATAAAGTTGAAATCGTCTGTACGATGGGTTAGTATATATATATTTGACCCATAGATGTGACCCTAACATGAACTAACAGTCCGGGTCAGATTCCAGCTGGGATAATAACAAGATATATGCATCATATTCCTCAGATCTCCAGAACTGGATCTCCAATACCAGATGCAATTCAATGTCAAAGACAGCGATCCAGTTTTAGGTAGGTAAAGGGTATTACTACACAACAAGGGATAGAGTCAGCGAATTCTAAACCCCACTGTCAGGGTGGTAGCCAACTCCGACACTGAATTTACTTGAGGTGGTTACTCACAACCAGATAATTTTCACATTCCAAAATTCTGATATTAGGTTTCGAAATCCCTTTGAAATATTTTATCTACATAGTGTCGGCTGTCAAGAGGTGAACATAAGACAATTTTCTCTCAACACCCAAGATTTACACACTCTTTAGCTGCTGGCTTTCTTGCACCACAACAATAGGCATAGGAGTTTATTAAGTTTTAAAAAGAACAAGAGAAATGTGGTTTGCTTCAAGTCGAGTATAAAACTGAAATAATCATATATACGTGAAACAAGAACCTTGGAATCTGGAAGGCGCCAGGTCAGTATGAAATCTATGTGTTGCGCTTGAATAGATTTTTCTTCCTTTCAGGAAAAACAAAACAAAGGAAACAATTACACAAATACCCGTAGGAAGGAACGATCCCCCTCCACCACCACGTGACTGAAGAAGGGAAAAACGACCTTGATCCCCTCCCCCCCCAAAAAAAAATAAAGGGGATTCTAAAAAGATTCTATAAGAAACAATTGCGAGTAATTACACGCCTATGAGCTGCTTGACAACAATGTGGAAAAAAAAATCTTTCTGTTGCGGTTTGCGGAAGAAATCTAAAATGGCTAGATATCCGGGGACTTCTACCGGAAAAAAAAAAAAAAAAAAAAAAAACAAAAAAAAAAACAAAACAAAAAAAAAAAGATACTGAAAAGAAAAACCGGAGGGTCATGTGACCTATTATTAACAGATCAAAAATTTCCTTGAAACAGCTGAAACATTCGTTCGACATGAACAGATTAGAAAAGGCGTATAATATGATACGACATTATGTGATATTATTTATATATCACTTTTCTCCGTATTCACTAACACACACACGCATATATATATATATATATATATATATATATATATATAAGTATAGAAATTACAAAAGACTTAGGGATTTAGCATTATAGTCTATAATAAATTATAGACTATAATGCTAAATCTCTAAGTCTTTTGATATTTCTTTACTTATATATTTGCTCTGTGACTCTAACATTAAGAGCACACATTGAGCTCTCAAACTGCGACAGGTTTTTTAAATAAAACTCTTGTGTCGTAAGGAAGATTTCTTCTCTGGACATATATATATATATATATATTATATATATATATATATATATATATATATATATATATATATTATATTGGCGATTCAATGTATGTTTGTCTGTAACTGAAACTAAGTCACTGCTTATGTCATAATACCATCAGAAATTGCGTAAGTTTATGAGTAGGTATTTAATTTATAGTCAAAATTATTAATACAAAGAATAAATCTTATTTATTAACGATGTCACTATTAACATCTCAGATTTATCTCAAAACAGCCCATGTTATTAATACGTTTTAAATCCTGCAATGTACCTTATGTATCACTAAGAGATAAAGGTTAACATAATATATGGTGCGGTTCATTTGCATACTGGTTTTAACAATACTGGGTTTAGTACATAATTACTTGGTACTATTCATCTCTAATATTATCTTTTTATTTGATAACGAATTAAAATGAATTATATTAATGATTTTCTATCGAATCTAATTCAAATATAATTAAAATAAGTGTGAAATGTTATATGCGTTATTATTGAATTTCATTATTCTTTCTAATCTAATATATTTCACAACATTAAAAAGAAATACTTACGCCCTTAGGGCGTATATTCCTGCTAGTATATATATATATATATATATATATATATATATATATATATATATATATATATATATACTGCAGTTACCATTAAATCCAGTAAGCAAATAAGTACACAAAATAATTTACTTCCGGATTTTTTCACTAAAACCGATTGAAAAGTGCTCAATATAAAGAGCTAAATAGAAGTTTAAAATCGAATGGTTTAAAATGTACCTACTTAAGTTTCTCTCAGTAGCGCGAATCTTCTGGGTATTTTTCCTACTTTTTTTATGTATTTTATAGCTGGGTTGTGTCCATTTTCATTACAACGGGTGTGCTACATAGACACCTTCACGCCCTATGTAACACCGGATTTTAGCAGGCAGAGCTTGTGTTTATTTTTATGCCTTCATCTGTTTGTTAACTCTGCTCACATGTTCAGTATCTGCTCTGGTTCAATTTTTTTTCATTTTTCTTGCAGGCACAGTATGCATGGGTTATCATTCCCTTTGTGTGATAGGGCTTTCTTAATAATCTTCTATTTCACTTCTGGATCACTCTTGGCTTTTCTTTCAATGACCACACATGTTTTGCAAGTGTTGTTGTCTCGCAGTATTTTTTGTGCTGTGCAATCCTGTTTTTAATTGGTTGCTGGGTAGCTCCTATATACATTTTATTTTTATTTGTGGTTGGTGATATTCCAACTGAGTATATATATCATCATCCTCATCCCCATGTCGCACAAGTAGCACGGATATCCATGACAATCTCTCGCTAACCCTCCCTATCTTTCATTGCCCGCGGGAGCTCCTCTGCGCAGAATCCAGCATCCTCACATAGTTGGTCAATATAGGTCCTGGCTGGGCGGCCCACACTAGCACGCCCTTGTTATGGCTTCCACAGGAGTATGTCGCTTATGAGCTCGTCCTTACTTCTCCAGCAATGTCCCGCATGCCTAGTCCGTCTTACTCGTATAGTTTGGGGGAGGGGGAGGGGCAAGTGGTTATACAGCTGCCTTCTTGTGGGGTGCTGTTTCCACGACTTGTTTAAGACTGCACGCAGCATTCTTGTGCAGGTCCCATCTAGCTTATTCTCAAGGCGCTTCGTTGGGGTCCAGGTGGTGCATCCATACAGCAATAATGATATAACCACAGCCTGGAAAAATTGTCGCTTTAGCTTGTCAGCGAGATTGGATTTTCATATGACTGATAATTTGTTTGTCTCCAGCCATGCCTTTCCTATTCGTGTACTGATATCGCTCTCTATGGATGAGATATTACTACCTAAGTATGGGAATCGTTCTACTATATTGAGAGGCTTACCGTCAAGTGTGGAGATGTCTCCTTTCTTTTTGAAGCTCATGAACTCCGTTTTACAGTTCACATAGAGGCCGATGTTCTTTGCTACCTTCTTCAATGTATGTAGTAGTGACTCATAGTCTGCATCTGTGACAGTTTTTGAGGGATATCGCCTGCTCCTTGCCTTTCTTAGTGTGAAAACTTTTTCTTTTATGGTATCTAGTGATGTTTGGAGTACATAGTCTAGGCATATTATAAATATATATGGTGCTAATGTATCACCTTGTATGACTCCAACGGCGATGTCAAAGAAATCTGTGTCGCCATCAGGTGAGCGTACCATTGCTTTAGTGTTTTTGTAGAGCATCATTATAGAGGCAACCGTTTCTTTGGGGAGACCATATGCTAGTAGTATTTGTTCCATGTTCCCTCTGTGTATGTAATCAAATGCCTTGGAGAAGTCTACGAATAGAAGCATTGCCTCTAGATTCTTTGTTCGAACCCCTTCTATGATCCGTCGTATAGTCAGCATCTGAGAGGTTGTGGATCTATTTCTGCGGAAACCGTTTTTGGTTTTCCCTAAGGATTTTCTCCATTTCAGGTCGGATGCGATTAAGAAGAAGGGTATTATATATCTTATTTGCAATAGCATTAAGAGTTATGCCTCTGTAGTTTTTAGTGATTCCTAGGTCTCCCTTTTTGGGGAATGGGAGGATGCTTCCTTTTGTCCACTTATCTATTCTATTTTGTTTATATACTGCATTGCATAACCTAAGTCGTATGTCATTGAAATTACCCCTCTTCCATACCTCGGGGGCAAAGACTTACCAATCGATCTAGATTAAAAATCGTCATGTATGAAATAAAACTAAATAATGATATCGATAAAGTTTTAATACTTTTAACACCCTGCATCAATCAATAGAGAAGAGAAGCTTTCATCATTTGTATGTAATTATTATTTGTGAGGGAGAATATTTTCCTCACAAGAGAGACTTACCCAACGAAAGACATAGGTAAAAAAATATACTGGCTACACGAGGCTATTAGTATCTAGCATTTGTTTGGTTTGTTTTGTTTTACGGCATATCAACCTCAGTGGGTCATTTAATGCCGATAAAGTTTTGAAATAAATCAATTCTTAATGGATAATACAATTTTTTTTTATAAATACATTTTTCTATTTAACCATAGATGGACCCTAACAGGTACTACCGCTCCAGGTCAGATGGACCAGGAGCATTGGTGATGAAGGGGTGCTCCACATTCCCCAAACCTCCAAAACTGGAACCTCACCATCAGATAGAGTTTAACGTCATTCCCAGGACATGTAGACCCGCAGCCACCGCCTTCTAGCACCCATATGATAAAAAGGGATTGGGGCCCGCCATAAGGTCCCCAATCCCATAAGGGTTGGGAAAATCATATAGGTGCTAGGGCTTGACGTGACCAGCCGATTGATCGGAGGTGGCCTCTCCGACCGCCCGTCTAGCGCAAGATAGGGCCAAAGTGGAGCATTGCATGTCATGAACTGCTCATCCACCTGGGCTCTATCCTTAAGCATCACGGGTCACTACCCACGGCCAACAGGTGGCCCCATTGGGGGAGTCTTACCCCTCTGCAGAGGTGCAGTCGGTGCATTCTAACACCCCAGCCAACACATGACCAAAGTAGGAACTGTGCATTTCCTTCCTATTCCTATTCTCGTTTTAATTTCCTGTACAAGGGTAATATATATTTACCAACCCCTCCGCACAAATAGGATGTGACACCAGATCAATTTTTTTAAACGGACTTTAACAGGTTCGAATTGAAACCTGTTAAATAATTTGATCATGATATATGTGGTTGAAAATAGAGGAAAATGCGGATAAAACAATACAGCAACAAAAATCAAGTGCTCTCTCTCTCTCTCTCTCTCTCTCTTATATATATATATATATATATATATATATATATATATATATATATATATATCACCCACCCCGCACGATTAGGATGTGACACAATATCTATTTCTTAAGCGCAGTTTGGCAGCTTTAGAGTTTTCCTTCTCTTACACTGGTGACCTCACGAGGGTTAAAGAGCCTAGTCCGCCCTACTATTTACCTATAGCAGGAAGGGAGATTAGTTGGATATATATATTTCTCAAGCGGTATGTCAAGTGTTGACAGCCTCATCCAGGATTTGAACTCGAGTCGTCGAGTCCATTTTCTTACGACTCTAACCATTACACCATGCGCTTACCAATATATTCCAAAATGTTTTCCAATTATTTTAAGTTGGAATATTGGAAAGTCGTCACAACCAGACGGAAGTTTTAGATATTTACCGATAAAATGTTATTCTAAGTAAAAAGTAAACAGTATTTACGATCAATCTAAATTGTTGAAATTCACTTTATTCAGTACTAATTAACACTAACAGACTCTAATAATAATAAGGGTCAGAAGTTATCTGCCCTAATCCATTTATTGTACGGGTGAGTTACTTGCCCTTTGACCTTTTGTTTTCAGTTATTGTTTTTAAATGAATAAAACACCTCGTGTTATGAAAAGCAGTCGTAATGTGTTGCCTCGTTAATACAATGGAAGGTATCTCAATTGGAATATGTCTCAATGAGTAACTGCGCTTGCTAAAGACAAAAAGGTATGTCTCTTTTTTCTGTGGGATTAAGCTGATAAATTCCCAACATAAATTTCATTATTATTATTCATTATTTATACAATAACACTGTCAAATAGTTTTCAGCTACAAAACACAATTTTTTCATATAACATTTCTTGTAGATTTCATACTTACTTGTGCAGAACTGTCAGACCAGTGAGGTAAGAAAATGTGATACACAGCCTCACAAGGCAAGTTATATCCACCAGTGACAGCAACTTCATAAAGTCGAAGAATTTGAATTCTTTTACACTCCTCTTGGCTGATTCAATTGCGGGCTTTACAAGAACTGTACTTAAACACAAACATAAAAGAGACTTGAAACATAGATGAAAATCAAGTTGATAGCAATTCAAAAAAATGAAAAATAAAAAAGATAAAAGAAAGATGGTGTAGCTTGATTCAAAAAAGATTTTTTTTTTAAATGGGAGTTTTGTCAAGATTGACAAATGCGTGGGCAAGGCTATAAAGAGATCAGAGCAATCCTCTTAAGATATTTTAATAACAACAACAGCAGAAACAATAGCAGCAGCAGCAGCAGTGACAACAGAAACAAGAACAACAAGAACAACAGCAATAATAATAATAATAATAATAATAATAATAATAATAAATCTTCTTATATACGTAGATGATATCAAGATATTTGAAAAAAAAAAGGGAAAAGAACCGGAAACCCTATTAAAGACTATAATAATATGCAGCCAGGATATAGGAATGGAATTTGGGATTTTAAGAAAAAAGGAGCCATGCTCGTTATGAAAAAGAGGAAAAGAAAGAGAGAAAAAAAAACGGAAGGAACAGAACGACAAAATTAGGAAAGTTTAAGAACACTTGGAGAAAAAAGAGAATTACAAATATTTGGGGATATTGGAAGAGGACACATTCAATGAAACACAGATGAAAAACAAATACACATCGTTTCAAATTATTAACGAAGCGATACTTTTCAATTTATCCAAAAACTACTCGCTGGAATTTAACGAAATTACGAGATGATAATTTTCATTATCTCCAAAACGTTTCTAAAAATTTCTGATTTAATTATTCAGACTTTTATGTTTAGAGAAAAAATTTTAAATCGTAAGAGTAAAATAGACCTTGTCCGGATTTTATAAAATTAAACGAGGTAGGAATTATTTTTTTAGGGGTATTATTTTTTTTTTAACTAGATCAGTTAAAAAATAATTCCCCTAATATATTTTAGGAATAAAGGGGATGATAGAGTATAGTATATATATTGATTGAAATGAGTTTATAAAAAGAAATTGGGTTACTTCCTATAACTCCAACCTAAAAAGGGGAACCACTCTGAATGAATTTTATCCGTTAATTAATCTACCCATTATTTTCCCATTAAACTAAACCTACACACTAACTTTAAACCCTAAACCTAACCCTAAACTTAGCCCCGTCTTCTTTTTTCCTAGTAGATCAATAGATAAATAAATAATTTATCAGGCAATCAGAGTGGTTCCCCTTTTTTAGGTTGGAGTTATACGAAATAAGCAAAATTGAATACGCCACAAATATGAATTAAAAATAAACCTTATTCGACATAAAATAACCCATTGGTTGATATGGCAGAAAAATCCAACCAACCAACCAACCAACCTTAAAATATTCCTTAGAATTGACAGCATTGCTAAACTATATAGAAAATGATAGAGTATAGTGTATATATTGATTGAAAGCATTTGTTGTCACATGATCTCCATTGTAATCCACTTGTTATTACTGGTGTGAACATTCGAGGAATAAAAGAAAAAGAAAATGAGAAACCAAAATAACAAACCTTAAGTGAATAAGAAGTTTTATTGGAAACAAAAGCAAAACGCAGAAATTTGATTAAAAACCGAGGAACACGTACACAATACTGAAATGCACAATACGCTTAATAGAATGGCGCGAAAAAAAGAAAAAAAAAGAAGAAGAAGATGAAGAAGGGGATATCGAATCGATGGATCAGCGTACCAGGAAATTAATGATCATACACAAAGCCCCTACGCCTCAAGGGCGACACCAATAAACTGTACTTAAGAAAGTAAGGAAGTAGAGGACTCATCAGCAACAAGGACAGTGTCAGAAATGGACAAAAATCGAGTTGAAATGCAATAGACTGCAATGCGACGAAAATATGAACACCCCTCCAAACCAAACGGAAGGAAATGAGAAACAAAAACAACAAAAAAAACAACAGAAGAAAAAAAGGCGCAGAAAAAGTAAAAGACGAGGCGTTATTTGGTTACGGTTATCGTCGCATGAAATAAACTCGTTTAACTGATTAGTCGATTTTAACGGCATACAAACCCATCTACGATTATTTTATGTCTAGAAGATAGGGGTTCATGTTAATTGTAAGACCATATTTCGGTTGTCTTTAGTTGTTTTTTAAACATTTAATTATTTTGATTTTTCGGACTGTTCTCCTTATCTTTATCGTATATATATAAAAATAGAACGTTTCGGTCGTTGTTCCCTCAGTCCATCTTCGGTTGTACCTTGTACAAGGATTGAACTTTGGAAATCATTCTATATATATAAAATAAATATGAGGAACCCCTACCCTGGTGAAACAAAAAGAGAACAAGACTTGACACAACTGACTGTCATAAGTGGTCCTGTTTGATTTGTTTTACGTCATTTAATATCAACAAAGTTTTAAATAAAATCATTCATGATGGGTTCTTTTTTTTAAATATATTTTTCTATTTAACCCAGAGATGGGACCCTAACAGGAACTACCACTCCGGGTCAGAGTAGACCCGGGGAAATGGTGATGAAAGGGTCCATTTCCCTAGAACTCCAGAACTAGAACCTTAAGTTAAAGTTTAATGTCATTCCCAGGAGATTAAGACCCTCAGCCATCGCCTTTTAGCGCATATATGATATAAAGGGAAGCGTGTGGTGTAATGGTTAGAGTCATGGGAAATGGACTCGTCGCCCGAGTTCAAATCCTGGACGTGGTAATTGCATTTCATTTAGCGCCAAAATCCTTGGGAAAGGTATGAATCCTACTCTCCCTCCAGCCATGGGTAAATATTAGGGCAGACTGGGCTCTTTAACGTTGGTTAGGCAACCAGTCTAGGAGAAGGAAAACTCTGAATTCAAACCTGCTGAACTCCGCTTAAGAAATTGACCTGTGTCGCATCCTGCTCGTGCAGAGGGGTTGGTAAATATATATATGATATAAAGGGTCGGGTTTTGTCATATGGGCAATAGGATTGGAACAATCATATAGGTGCTAGGGCTTGATGTGATAAGCCGATCAATTGGAGGGTGGCGCTTCGACCACCCGGCTAGCTTAAATAAGGGTCAAAGTGAGTGTTGCGTGTTCTGAACTGCCCAGCCAGCAGGATTACATCCTTAAGCATCACGGGTTGCCAACTATGCCAACAGGTGGCCCCATTGTTTTTTTTTTACCCTGTGCAGGGGTGTAGTCGGGTATTCTAAAGGTATTCTCTTTTGAAAGGGTCCAAAAACTCAAGGTAATATCAATCATTTGCAAGTCTCTCCAGTGAACGAAATGCAATTCCTTTCCCAACCGAACACGACACTCTCACTTCAAATAGCAGTCGTCAGATTTCACTTGCCGTCCAAACACTTTCTTCCTCACTCGCCCTGTCAGCGACAGCCCGTCTTTATTTCTGCTAGTTCGGCTGCGCTTATGCAAATTCGGATATACTTTATTTGGGTCTCTTCTAACAACACCTCAGCTACTAGGAGGTAGCGAGTTCGAGTATCAGTAGCCACTCGCCACACTCTTCCCCCTCGCCACAGGCCAAACATATCCTGACGCGCTTTGTTTGTGGGGGCTGGGAATCCGCTTGTTCATAGGGCTGTCTTTCAGTCTCGTCACAGCTTCCAAGGAAATTTTATAGCATCTTATTCTCTAAAACGAATTTTGGTTTATGCATGAACCATTTGGAAGTATGAGTAGAATGTCTTGCACAGTTCCAAAGGATCACCATTCCCACCCAATCGGGCTTACTTTATCATTCCTTTGTGAGAGTTTGCGACATTTACTTATTATGGGATTAACCGTTTCTCTTTACATATGTCTAATCACACACCAGTACCTGGTGACCTTCAATGAAGTCCGGGTGATAGCAGGTTTCCTTAACTCTTCTTTGCTTTGAACAGTGCTGTGGTCTGCACAATTTCTTTTCTTTCTCTTATCTCAAGTTACCCAAATCACTTTTGACTTACATTCCATACTTTTACAGTTACCTTCCGTTTTCTCCGGTTAGCCTCTTGGTGGCGTTCCAATCATTAAGCGCGAAAATCAACACCCTCTCTCTCTCTCTCTCTCTCTCTCTCTCTCTCTCTCTCTCTCTCTCTCTCTGTGTGTGTGTGTGTTAATTCAAAAATATAACACAAACATTTTGCGTATCCTGAAAGGGGAGTGCTTCTTGCCTCCAAACTTTACTAAGACCTTACACAAGAACAAAGGTTGTTCAAACACTTTCTTCTACAGAAATACATTTCATAATAGGAACTTTTCATTTATACAGAACTGTGAAAATTGTACGACACTACCGGTATTTTCAATCTCAATTAAATTATTTGATTTTGTTTATCTTTAATTCATCGTGAATTGTTTGCTTATTATGCCATTGAGAGGATATTGCATACTACAAACAGCTTTTAGCAAATGTGTCCTCGTGTTATTTAATTACAACTACATGGCAACAACGAGCTGTGGTTTACAACCGATAGCCAACGAAGACAACCTAAGTTTTCGGGATTCCAACTTGTTATTAACTTTTCACTGGAGCCTGAGTGACAGCAAGTCTCCTAAAGTCTCCAGGATTCTTCTGAGTATTCCGGCAGATTGCAACAGTGCAGTGTTCTGTGTGGTATCAATCCTTCCTCTGATTTCAAGACTTTCCAAACCCTTTTCCAAACCTTTTGGGACCGTTCCAAGTGTACCAACTACAATTGGTATCACTTTGACTTTCATATTCCATAACTTTTTCAGTTCTCTGGCAAGGTCCAGGTATTTGTCCATTATTATTATCATTATTATCATTGTTGTTGTTGTTGTTGTTGTTGTTGTTGTTGTTTCACTCATTTGGAGTATTTCACACCCGCCTTAGCCGGGGATTCACAGGAGGCTGAGTAAGAGCAAGTTTCCTCAGGTCTCAAGAACTCTTCTGTATATTCTAGCTGATCTCAATAATTCTGTAGTCTGGAAGGTCTCCATTCTTCCTCTGATTTACAGTTCATTCACACTCTTTTCTTTGGAGACCGTTCCAAGGGCACCAATTACAATTGGCACAACTTTCATGTTCCACAGTTTTCTTAATTCTCTGGCAAGGTCCAAGTATTTGTTTATCTTTTCGCTTTCTTTCACTTTCATTCGGTAATCGGCAGGGACAGCCAATACAAAAATAATAATAATAGTAAAAATTAAAAAAATAATTCATTAACAAAAAAGAGAACAAGTCATCTAGTAGGTTTTTCAGTTCCAGCAGATCACAGGGTGAAGATAAATGCAAACGAAAATACCTGGACATTGTCAGGCAACTAAAAAAGCAGTGGAATCTGAGGGTAAAAGTGATACCAATTGTAGATGGTGCACTAGGAACGGTCCCAAAAAGCTTGGGGAAAAGACTGGAGGAACTGGAAATTAAAGGAAGAATTGAAACCATCCAGACAATAGCATTGTTAAGATCGGCTAAAATACTCAGAAGAGTTCTGGAGACCTGAGAAGAATTGTTGTCACTCAGACACCAAGTGAAAGACCATCAGTTAAATACTGGTGTGAAAATCAAGCATGAAATAATAATAATAATAATAATAATAATAATAATAATAATAATAATAATAATAATAATAATAATCACAGGGGGAAGCTGAAGGAAAATGAAATGATGGATAAATACCTGGACCTTGCCAGAGAATTGAAAAAGCTGTGGAATATGAGAATCAAAGTAATACCAATTGTAGTTGTTGCACTTGGAACGGTACCAATAAACTTGGAAAAAAGGCTGAAACATCTAGAAATGTGACCATCCAGACTACTGCCTGTGGCAATCGGCTAGAATACTCAGAAGAGTCCTGGAGACCTAAGGAGACTTGTTGTCACTCAGCCTCCAGTGAAACATTGATGGGAAAAACTCAAACAGAGTGAAAATAATAATAAAAATAGTAACAATAATAGCCAGGAGATCAGACCTAATTTGATTGACAAGAAGAGAAGACTTGTCATCTCGAGGATTTTGCCACCCCGGCCGATCATAGAGTGAAAATGAAAAGATCGACAAATACTTGGACTTGCTAGAGAACTGAAAAAACCTGAACATGAGGGTGAATGTCTTACCAATCGTAATTGGGCCCTTGGAACCCCAGGGGCTGGAGAGCCTGGAAATATCGAGACCATCCAGACTACAGCATTATTGAGATCGGTTGGAATACTCAGAAGAGTCCTGTAGAGACTTGCTGTCACTCAGCCCCTGTGAAATACTCGAATGGAGTGAAATAATAATAATAATAATAATAATAATAATAATAATAATAACCAATTGTAGTTGGTGCACTTGGAACGGTCCCAAAGGGATTGGAAAATCTGGACATCAGAGGAAAAGATTCAGACCATCCAGAATACTGCACTACTGCAATCTTCTAGAATACTTAGAAGAGTCCTGGAGACCTGAGGAGACTTGCTGTCACTCAGACTCCAGTGAAAGACCATTAGCTAACACTTATGTGAAAACTCAAAAGGAGTGAATAATAATAATAATAATAATAATAATAATAATAATAATATAATAATAAGAAGAAGAATATGATTAGTTGTAATAATATGGTAAAAAAGGAAAATGCGATCATGAGAAAAATGTGAAAAAAAAAACTATTTTAAAAATTAGTGATTAAATGGATTTAGAAGATTTTATAAAAATAAAACTAATCGAAAAATAAAACTAATCGAAAAAGAAAGAAAAAGAAAAATGAAAATATGGAAATACTGGAGCTGGTAAATATGAAGAAAACCAAGTGTGGATCAAGATGAGTCTGAAAATATTAAAATACTTTAAAGTTAAGAAGAGAAAAAAATTAAAAAGAAAAAAAAAAGTAACTAAGGAAGTCAAGCAGAATTTAAATTATGAATTATGAGTAAATTCAGATGTGGAAGGTCAGCAAGGAGAGGGGGGGGGTAAAAAAAACAAGGAATTTTATTTGTGAAAATGTGACCAATAAAAACAGAAAAGAAATAAAATAGAAACAAAATAGAGAAAGATACTCGGCGAACTGGAGGAGAGATAAATCATGTTTAGTGAAAGAATGTATAAATACATGAGCACATGTGTTTGACGTAAGGGTGAAAGGTTGGGGGTTATAACTTCTTTGAGAAAGACGAGGAAGGAATTAAAAGACAAAATCCTATAAAAGATCTTTAAAAAAGAAAGAAAATATATTCACGGATAATTCCTTTCCTTCTCTCTAAGAAAAATAATAAAACCGAACATATTTGGTGGAAGAATGAATTATAAATTTAAAAAAAAGAAAAAAAGAATTTGGATGAATAACAAAAATAATTAAAAGTCACAAAAGGAATTAAACGAACTAAGAAACACAACAGCAAAGCGATAAATTAAAAAAAAAATGTGACACCAAATATCATGAAGTTGAAAATGAAAAGGGTAAAATCATCTACGCTGTTTTGGCCAAAGTTTGAACATTTTAATGTGCGTTTCTCCGAGATTCACGTAGCAAATAGTTGTTTGGTTGGTTTATTGATTTTAACGGCATATCAACCCGTCTGGGGTTATGTCATGACTAAAGGTTAGGAAGTAGTATATGTTGTTTGGTTTGGTTTGTTTTGTTTTACGGCATATCAACCTCAGTGGGTCCGTTAATGCCGATAAAGTTTTGAAATAAATCAATTCTTAATGGGTAATACAATTTTTTTATAAATACATTTTTCTATTTAACCCATAGATGGGACCTTAACAAGTACTACCACTCCGGGTCAGAGTGGACCAGTGAGCAATGGTTATGAAGGGGTGCTCCACATTCCCCAAACCTCCAAAACTGGAACCTCACCATCACATAGAGTTTAACGTCATTCCCAGGACGTGTAGATACACAGACACCGCCTTCTAGCACCCATATGATAAAAAGGGGTTGGGGTTGCCATAAGGGCAACAGTGTTGGGAAAATCATATAGGTGCTAGGGCTTGACGTGACCAGCCGATTGATCGGAGGGGACCTCTCCGACCGCCCGTCTAGCCCAAGATAGGGCCAAAGTGGAAGTATATGTTGTGTATTTATATCTATATGTTTTAGTAATTGGTTTTAATGTGTTAGCACCATTGGGGATCATTTTGTATGGTATCTATTAAGTTCATGTCTATATTCTATGGTTTATCAACCCGCTGGGGTTATGTCATGACTAACGGTTAGGAAGTAGTATATGTTGTGTATTTATATTTATAATTTTCAGTAATTGGGTTTAACAATGTGTTAGCATTATTAGAGATCATGTTGTATAGTATTGATTAAGTTCCTATATTCTATGGTATAATTTTATTTCCCTCAAAAGGACAAAGTGTCCTCCATGTTGACATTTTCAAATGGCTCTTTCATATTGTTTGCATTAAAATAGCGGTTTCTGATGTGAGCAAAAAACCTGCATTCCATAAATAAATGTTTAACAGTCAAAGGTGTTTGACATGTTTCATATTGTGGTTGTTGTTCCTATTTGAGTATATAGGAATGCGTTAGTCTTGTGTGATCCATGCGTAATCGGGACACAATGACTTGTTCCTTTCTAGACTTTCTTAAAGTTGGTCTCCAGTTTACCAGAATGGGTTTGAATAGTAGCAAATAGATAGTCTCCTGGGTCAAATACTTCACTTGAATGTTGATCTGACTATATATATACTAGAAAAAAAAGTGACTCGTTGGGTCACCAACCAAGCTCTGGGTAGATAACTGTGATCAGGAAGAAAGATGGTTTACAAAACGAATTAAATAAAAAAAAACTAATACGACCGGAGGATAAAAAAAGAAAACCATTAAAATCATTTTACTAAAATTTGCAATTAAGTAAAAAAAAATAAAATAATAATAACTGACTAGTCTTATATTATTATGACACGAACATGGACTTACCCAAAGGGTATATGTTAACAGAGCAAAGCTACTCAAGGGAGGAGTAACAGATACATGTTCTTCGTGTACGCTGTAACAAGGAAACTCTCCTCAATTGTACATTGACATATTGCTGAATACATCTGTCCCCTACATTTTATCCCCGTGTTGAGTTATTATTTATTGACCCTTAAACAAGTCATAACATATATATAAGTCAGCAATAATGTGACAGCAAATATGAGTGTTGAAAATGAAAAGGGAAAAATCATCTACGCTTTTATAGCCAAAGTTTTAACCAGCCCTGTCGGCTGGTGTTACATAATTATGGATCCCAAATATCTTTTTAAGGTAGTATAGAAATCCTTATGGCAATCAGTACAGCTGATGGCCTTGAGAGTGAGTGACAATGCTTGACCTCACTCTCACCTTGCTTTCTGGGGATAGAATCGTGAGAACGGAACCCCGATAGAAAGCCCTTTTCCGGTTTAAGGTGGGCAACTCAGTTAGTCAGTTTCAGTAGTTAGTTACAGTTAGTCAGTTGAGAGTTAGGACTGAAGCTAGCAAGATGTGACTCTCCGCGCGCATTTGTCTGGTCCTGGGTTCCAGAATAAACTAACATCCAAAGTAATCGAAGTCTTGTTGTTATTACTAAAAGCTAACAATGACACAAGGCTTCTGATAAGAAATGATCCCCAGCAGACCAGACACGGGACCCAGATAAGAAAGACCAGACGAGACCATTAGAAGATAGAAGACAGAAGACTAGACGATCAGAAGACGGCCGGAAGAATAGAAGACCAGAGTAAGAAGCAGTAAGAAAGTACGTAACAAATATATCTATTAGGTACTGTGACGAACGGCTACGTAACACTGGGGCTTTAAGATACACCGACTGCACCTGCATAGGAGTAAGACGCCCAACACAAATGGGGCCAGCTATTGGCCGTGGATGGCAATCCATGATGCTTAAGGATGGAATCATGGTGGATGAGCAGTCTATGACATGCAACACCCCACTTTGCCCCTTACTTAGGCTAGACGGACCGTCGAAGAGGCTCCCTCCGATCTATCAGCTGGTCATGTCAAGCGCTAGCATCTATATGATTGTCTCAACGTTATTGCCCTTATGACAAGCCCATCCCTTTCTATCATATGGGTGCTAGAAGGCGGTGCCTGATAGTCTTCATATCCTGGGTATGACGTTAAACTCTAATTGATGGTGAGGTTCCATTTCTGGAAGTCTGTGGAATGTAGAGCCCCCTCCCCCTCGTAACCAATGCTCCCAGGTCCACTCTAACCTGGAGTGTTAGGGTCACATTTATGGGTTAAAATAGAAAATTTGTATACGAAATAAAATATCTTGGGCTAGACGGGCGGTCGGAGAGGCCCCCTCCGATCAATCGGCTGGTCACGTCAAGCCCTAGCACCTATATGATTTTCCCAGCCCTTTTTTATCATATGGGTGCTAGAAGGCAGTGGCTGCGGGTCTACATGTCCTGGGAATGACGTTAAACTCTATCTGATGGTGAGGTTCCAGTTTTGGACGTTTGGGGAATGTGGAACACCCCTTCATCACCATTGCTCCCTGGTCCACTCTGACCCGGAGTGGTAGTACCTATTAGGATCCTATCTATGGGTTAAATAGAAAAATGTATTTATAAAAAAAGTGTATTATCCATTAAGAATTGATTTATTTCAAAACTTTATCGGCATTAAATGACTCACCGAGGTTGATATGCCGTAAAACAAAACAAACAAACAAACAAAAACAAACAAAAATAAAATTGTGTTAAAAAAAATTTTTACCAAATGATCGTAACCAATCATTCAAAACTTTGTCGGCATCAATGACCCCAGCGAGGTTGATATGCCGTAAAACACACACACACACACACACACACACACACATACACAAACAACACACACATACATATATATATATATATATATATATATGTTATATATATTATATATATTTAAATAATTCCATTGTAAAACAAGCCTTGTCAGCTGGAGCTTTACAATACACCGACTGCAACTCTGCAGAGGGGTAAGTCCCAGCACCACCTGTTGGACGTGGGTTGTGACCGGTGATGCTTAAAGATAGAATCCTGCTGGTTTAGCAGTCTATGACATGCAATACTCCACTTTGGTTTTTATGCAGACTAGACGGGCAGTCAGATAGGCATCCGCCGATTAATTGTTCGGCCAGGTTTAACCCTAACATCTATATGATTTCCCAACCCTATTTCCCTTATGGCATGCCTAGATCCTTTTCATCTTTTTTCATATATGTGCTGGAAGGCAGTGGCTGAGGTTGTTAGTGTCTTGGTTATGACGTTAAACTGTCTGATAGTGAAGTTCCAATTCTGGAGCGCTGGGGAATGTGGAGTACCCCTTCATCACCATTACTTCCAGGTCATCACTGAATGGTAGTACATGTTAGGGTCTCATCTATGGTTTAAATAGAAAAGAAACTAGTTTAAAAAATGTGTCCCCATCAAGAATGAATAAAACAAAATATCTTTGGCATAAAATAACTCAACAAGGGTTGACATGTCCTAAAATCCAAAACACCGACTAGCCATTGTAAAACAGCAATATATATATTATATATATATATATACCAACCCTCCGCATGAGCAGGATGCGACACAACGTCAATTTCTTAAGCGGAGTTTAACAGGTTTGAATTCAGAGTTTTCCTTCTCCTAGACCGGTTGCCTAACCAAGGTTAAAGAGACCAGTCTGCCCTACTATTTATCCATAGCTGGAGTGAGAGTAGGATTCATTACCTTTCCCAAGGGTATTAGCGAAAAGTGGTGAGTGATCCATGTGAACTTATATCTGTTTGTCAGCCTCTTTCTTTGTTCTTTATCCACAGTCACACGCACACACAACAATATATATATATATATATATATAATTATATATATATTAGAGGTAAACACCAGACGATGTGTTTTGATATGGCTTTTTTAGCCGAAAATTTTTTGGAGAATATGTGCTTAATTGAAGTCATACCAACTTTTTTTTTAATAATTAATTAATATTCCCGCCTAATTCATTAATGACCAATTAATTAATTAAAAAAAAATTAGGTACGACTTCAATTAAGCACATATTCTCCCAATATATATATATATAATTATATATATTTAATATATATATAATAAGATAGACATGAGAAAGAGAGAGGTGGGAGACAGAGTGAGAGAGAAAGAGAGGTGTAAAATTAACGAAATCTTACCTGATGTTCGAGAGATCATTAAACTGAGTTGTGAGCTGCGAGAAATTTATATATATATATATATATATATATATATGCGTGTGTGTGTGATTGCAAATTGACGTAAATATATATAAATGTGTGTGTGGAGTGGGATCAAAAGAGTAAATTACATACATATATATATATATATATATATATATATAATATATATATATAATATACATATAACGTATATATATATATATATATATATAATATATATATAGAGAGAAGAGAGAGAGAGAGAGAGAGGCATACAGGCAGACAGAATGCTATGGGTAGAGGGAGGTGCATACACAATTCACACAAACACACACTCGCGCGTCGACATTTACCCCACAGGGTTTATTATATATAATTATATATTATTATGGTGTGTGTGTGTGTGTGTGTATGTGTGGTGTGTATTGTGTATATATATATATATATATATAATATATATATATAGTTCTTACAAATAATTGAACAATTTGCTACACATCGAGTGATTTTGATTTTTAACTCCAGCGCAGAACAACCAATTTTAACGCAATCAGCAAAACAAGACACTTGTTTAATAATGTCTTAAAAAATACTTCTTTAATTGAATTTAAAAAAAAAAAAACATTATTTTTCAATCCTTCTAAAATCTTGTCAAGCATCGGTCGGAGTTTTTGAAAAGGTAACCTCATACTTATTTGCAGCATTTTCTCAAAGTAATGAATTATTTCCTATTTCTGAAAATATTAGAAAAATAAAATCTTTCTTGTGTCTGTTCAAATACTTATGGTCTGTTCAATCTATAACCCCTTATGAGTATTGAGGTAAATAAACACTGGTCACAAATTACTCCATTTTCCCTGCTTTTTAATCAGAGAGGAAGAGGGAATTGTGAATTCATGCCTTTCCCAAGGGAATTAGTACAAAGTGAACGCAAGCTGCCGCAGCTGGAGTTTGAATTAAATTCGTCGATTTCATTCGCTTCCTTGCTGTTAGGCCCACGGCGGTTAAGACTGATTATACGAATGTAATAATACCATAACTCTTCAGAGAACGTTAACATAGTTTTACCGACCTGTAAAAATGTGCTGTGCTATTCCTAGTGAATACAGACGGTTATTGACATTACATTTGACATTTTGTAGGTTATAAACGTGAAGGAAAAGAAGAGACTGGCAATTTCAGTTGCAATGATTTTGATCTTGTTATTGTTTTACGGCTTATCAACCTCAATGGGTCATTTAATGCCGACTACGTTTTTGAAATGAATTGGTGATAATGTTTAATTTTCTAAAGGTTTTTTTTTTTTTTTTACATATTTTCTTTTGGGAATGAAACTTTTAGATGTTTTTGTTAACATATATTTTTGTGTTTTCATTTTTTTGGTATAGACTCATTGAATTGTTCCCGGCCACAGAAATCTTTAGTAAAGGCGAAAGATTTATCCGCTATTCTTGACCGGAAACCAAAGGTTTTTTATCAATTGCAATGAGTATGAGGAAAGAAACTATCATGATAGGAATTATGATTACATTTAGGAATTTTAATTGTAAAAGAGGAGAATAAACAACTAATCTTGTGTTATGTATAAATTCATGTAGATATGACAACCAAGAACAGTTTCTCGGTTCAGCTCAGTCAGTAGAGCGATCAGCTAGAAACCACAAAATCCCTGGTTCGATACCGGTCCACGCCAACTCAGCGTATGAGTAGCACAGGGATATGTGCAGTAAAGTGAGGAGCTGATGGTAGGTGTGGAACTCCACCTCAGATGCTAAAATAATCTTCTTGGTCTAGCGCTAGTGAAAAGAGGATAGACTCCCTCGCTGCCTGACTGATACCGACATTAGGCCGCCCCGACGACTTTACTTTATTTATAGAACGAAAACAAACAGAATAAACATTGATGTGATAGTGATTGAAGCCGACATTATAATTCATGAATTTCTCTGAATTTTTGAGATGAGGCTTGATGAGTAGTATTATCTGCGTTATTCGGACTATTGTCCTCATCTTTATTGTTATCTGTACAACGTTTCGGCTGATATGCCCTCCGACCTAGTAGATAAGGTAGTTAGGTTAAGACAGTTCTAAGTGCCAGTTATCTCTGGATTCCGGGCTCAATCCTGAGCGGCGGCAGTAAAATAGAAAAATAATTAGCACAACTCCTACCCCAGCTATGGTTAGCGGAATGAGAACAGGATACTCCCGTGGACTGAATAAAGGGTTAGGTTCGAAGTTCTGTGATGGCTCCCGATTGCGACAAGAAGTTCCCGACTACGAGAAGAAAGTTCCAGGGTTCGAAAAGAAGGTTCCCGAGTCCGCACAGAAGGTTCCCGAGTCCGACAAGAAATACTGAAGAAGGCTGGGGGGCATATAGGCCGAAACGTTGTGCAGATTACAATAAAGATGATGACAATAGTCCGAATTACGCAGATAATACTCGGGTGATTCCGTCTTTATCTCAAAGTCCCAGAGAATATTATTACGTTTTTATTCTCAAGAACAGATTCTGGTTTATGCATATACCATTTTTGTTGTATGGTCAAAATTTAATCTTTTGCATAATTCCCAGTGACCACCTTTCCAACCCAGTCTTGCCTAGCTTTGTATTCCCGTTGTGATAGTTGCTACATTCACTTAATACATGGTTCCGTCTCATCTCTGTCACCCACAGCAGTCTCATTTATTGTTGTTTTTAATTATTATTGAAGATTATTATTCATTTATCTACTTAATTATCCCGATTTAGAAATAAATAAGGCTTTTTAAACAGAACTGAAATATCTATGATAAACCCAATAAATAATCAATGCTTTACATCAAATTTGAGTTTTCACAACATCAAAGTGTTAAGCTGATGGTCTTTTCATTCTACATTCAATGGTATTTCACAAAACTGGAGTCTGAGTGACAGCAAAGTCTTCCTCGTCTCCAGGAACTCTTCTGAGTATGTCTCTGGCAGATTACACAGTGCAGTTTATGAATGGTTTTCAAAGTCGCTCTCCTGCTGATATCAAACTTTCCAACCCTTTTCTGAATCCTTTGGGACTGTTTTCCAAAGTGCACCAACTTACAATTTGTAATAACTTTCACTTTCATATTCCATAACTTTTTCAGTTCTCTCTGGCAAGGTAGATAATTTGTCATTTTTTCATTTCCCTTTAAACTCACAATGCACGATCACCTGTGATCCGCTGGCAACTCACTGTTGGCACAATCAACCAGTTTGACAAGTTCTTTCTTTTTTTGTTAATCAAACTACTAGGTGCTGGTTTCTGCTGGGATAAAGGTGATCCGTTTTAATTTCCAAGTCCCAGAGAAATTTTGTTGCGTTTTCGTTCTCAACAGAACCAGATTCTGGTTTATTGCATAATAGCATTTGTTGGTGTCAAAAATTTAATTTTTTGCATAATTCCCAGTTGGAATCACTTCCG
>CM042155.1:18544582-18569582 GCA_023376005.1 Doryteuthis pealeii
TGAAAAGAGAGAGATATAATGTGCAGTAATGAGAGCTGATGGTAGGTGTGGCACTCCACCAGATGCTAAAAAATCTTCTTGGTCTAGCGCTAGTGAAAAGAGGATAGACTCCCTCGCTGCCTGACTGATACCGACATTAGGCCGCCCGACGACTTTACTTTATTTATAGAACGAAAACAAACAGAATAAACATTGATGTGATAGTGATTGAAGCCGACATTATAATTCATGAATTTCTCTGAATTTTTGAGATGAGGCTTGATGAGTAGTATTATCTGCGTTATTCGGATTATTGTCCTCATCTTTATTGTTATCTGTACAACGTTTCGGCCGATATGCCCTCCGACCTAGTAGATAAGGTAGTTAGGTTAAGACAGTTCTAAGTGCCAGTTATCTCTGGATTCCGGGCTCAATCCTGAGCGGCGGCAGTAAAATAGAAAAATAATTAGCACAACTCCTACCCCAGCTATGGTTAGCGGAATGAGAACAGGATACCCCCGTGGACTGAATAAAGGGTTAAGTTCGAAGTTCTGTGATGGCTCCTGATTACGACAAGAAGTTTCCCAACTACGAGAAGAAAGTTCCAGGGTTCGAAAAGAAGGTTCCCGAGTCCGCACAGAAGGTTCCCGAGTCCGACAAGAAATACTTGAAGAAGGCTGGGGGCATATCGGCCGAAACGTTGTGCAGATTACAATAAAGATGAGGACAATAGTCCGATTAACGCAGATAATACTCGGGTGATTCGTCTTTATCTCAAAGTCCCAGAGAATATTATACGTTTTATTCTCAAGAACAGATTCTGGTTTATGCATATACCATTTTGTTGTATGGTCAAAATTTAATCTTTTGCATAATTCCCAGTGGACCACCTTTCCAACCCAGTCTTGCCTAGCTTTGTATTCCCGTTGTGATAGTTTGCTACATTCACTTAATACATGGTTTTCCGTCTCATCTCTGTCACCACACAGTCTACATTTATTGTTTTGTTTTATTATTATGATTATTATCATTATCCTTATTATCCGATTTAGAAATAAATAAGGATTTTTAACCTGAAAATATCTATGATAATAAATAATCATGCTTTATCATTTGAGTTTTCACATCAGTGTTAGCTGATGGTCTTTCACTGGAGTCTGAGTGACAGCAAGTCTCCTCAGGTCTCCAGGACTCTTCTGAGTATTCTGGCAGATTACAGCAGTGCAGTGTTCTGAATGGTTTCAATCCTTCCTCTGATATCCAAACTTCCAAACCCTTTTCTAATCCTTTGGGACTGTTCCAAGTGCACCAACTACAATTTGTATAACTTCACTTTCATATTCCATAACTTTTCAGTTCTCTGGCAAGGTCCAGATATTTGTCAATTTTTTCATTTTCCTTTAACTTCACCCTGTGATCGCTGGCACTGCAAAATCCACCAGTTGACAAGTTCTTTCTTTTTTTGTTAATCAACACTAGGTCTGGTCTTCTTGCTGGGATAAGGTGATCCGTTTTAATTTCAAAGTCCCAGAGAATTTTGTGCGTTTCGTTCTCAAGAACAGATTCTGGTTTATGCATATACCATTTTGTTGTGTGGTCAAAATTTAATTTTTTGCATAATTCCCAGTGGATCACCTTCCCAACCCAGTCGTGTCTAGTTTTGTATTCTCGTTGTGCTAGTTTGCTACATTCGCAGAGTATATGGTTAACAGTCTCATCTCTATTACCGCAAAGTCTACATTTACTATTTTGTTGGGTCATTATCATTATTATTATTATTATTATTATTATTATTATTATTATTATTATTATTATTATCATCATCATCATCATCATTATCATTATTGTTGTTGTTGTTGGCATCCTCCCGTCTACGAGAGACGATGGAGTAGTGTCAAGGTTTTTGTTAACTTGAACTGCATAGCCTGGGCGGGTTCATATGGAGGATGAGCTGTTGCCCGTGCAACAAATCCCCCCTCTCCACACTGCCGCTGTGGTCCAAAGGAAAGGTAAGATACCAATGCAGTTTGGCAACGGTAGTGTCGCAGGAGTTGATGGGTAGCACTGAATTTCAGCATCACACCACCTTAGGGACTCCAGCTCCTGATTTATTTTCGGGGTTTACTCCCCTAGCCTTTCCTTGAGGGCAACAGAGGTTCTGTGTCGGACTTCTTGAGTTGATGGGTTGCCAACCAAGGCTAAAGAGCCCATTCAGACTCATTTGGGGATTTATGCCTCTCTCTCTCTCTCTCTCTATCTATCTCTTTCTCTCACTCTCTCACTTTTTTTATTTATTTCCTTATTTTCATCAGGTTCGATTGAAACAGATTAGTGTTATCGTTTCCACGTTCTCACCCTATCAGTCTCTCTTGATGGTAACTAGTGTCCACAATTATGAATCTTCCTAGTCACAAGTCCTTAGTTTGTCATGTAATATCGTGTTGGAGTGAGGTACCGCTAAAAAATAAAAAAACAGTATCGCCACAGCAAAGTAGTTTAACTACAATCTCCTGATAAGACAACGTATATTCCAGACACTACCATACTTAAACAAAGTGGACATCAGAACTACCCTGACGCCTCTAGCGGACTTATCCCTCCCCCCACAAAAAAAAACTGACCTGAAAGTACTGTTGCTTATCTGATACACAAATGCAAAATATACCATATCACCAATCTCAATTCTTTTTCAGGAACACCGATAGTAAGATTGGGGTACTTACTACTCGCATATCATTATTATCATTATTATTATTATCATTATTGTAATTATCATTATCATTATTATCATTATTATTATCATTATTTTCATTATTATTATCATTATTATTCTTATTTTTATTTTTATTCTTATTATCATTAACATTATCATTATTATTATTATTATTATTATTATTATTATTATTATTATTATTGTTATTATCATTATCATCATTATTATCATTATTGTTATCTTTATCTTTATTATCATTACTAGCAAATATATGCACCCTCCGGGTGCAAGTATTTTAGTTAAATTTTATAATAAAATATCATATTAAATTAGAAAGGCTAATGAAACTGAATAAGAATGTAGATAAAAAGATTTGGAACTGAAGGGGTATGATTGAAAAATAGAACAACTTTGAAACTAACTCTTCCATCGTTTTCTGTTCCTCCCGTCTTTCATTGGTAAATTTTCCTAATTTAAGAATTTAGTTAAAATAGGAAGTAAAGAATAATATTACAGTTATTTCTTCTTGTTAAGGGATTTCTTTTAAGATTTATTGAAGAGATTTTTGCTCATATTCAATAAGATAAAACCAAACAATTAGAAATCAATAATACTAAGCATATATTTATTAAAATCAATTTTTTAAGATCAATATGCAAATTAGCCTTCCCATTCATACTGTAAACCTCTATTCTGTTGTATATATAAATACAATTGCATGTTATTAGAATGTAGATATGGTCAACAGTTTAAGTATTGTACAACAATTTTATTAATAATTGAGGTTTAAATAAAAATAAAATCATGGAGAATATGATGTAAATAACTAAAGGAATTGTGACTTGTATAGTAATAGAGTTTCGGTTACAGACAGACAAACCCACAATCTCCATTATAATAAGATTATTATTATTATCATTATTAATATTATTGTTGTTGTTTTTGTGATTTACTTTTTTTCTCTTATTATTTGGAAGAGTCATCGTTCCTGTTTTTTGTACAGAACCCATGCAATTCACGAACGTTTCAACAAAACACTTCAGCTGACCGGTAGTTATTGTCGAGGATAATATAACAAGAATCATCTTCTCAAGTGTTGTGGGTGGATATCGAAATCCGTACTCGAATCTTGCTTAATATTTTAAATGTAAACAGAAACGACAAAAAAAAAATCCTAAAATAAAAAAAGTATTATAATACCTGATTTCTTACTTTCTTTCTTTTTTATTAGAATTAATTTATCTCACTTCTCACTTCCCTCTTTCTCTCTAACTCCATGTTGTTCCTAAAAATACTTCCTGGAATCTCTTCAAATGAACAAATTTGCGATTGTAATACAAGTTAGAGATTCAAGAACAAGTAGATTACAGCCTACAATCATAATTAATCCCACGTCCACTCTGAACCGGCGTGGTAGTTAGGGCTAGAGTCACATCTATGAGTTAAATAGTACACATATGAGTTTAAAGAATAATTAATTAAAAGATAATGTTGAATAGTCCTCGGGGCAGCCTAAAGTCGGTATCAGCCAGTCAGCGAGGGAGTCTATCCCCTTTTCACTAGCGCTAGACAAGGAGATTGTTTTGGCTTCTGAGGTGGAGCGCCACACCTACCATCAGCTCCTTGCTTTACCTCACAGATCCCTGTGCTACTCATACGCTGAGTTGGCGAGGACCGGTATCGAACTAGGAACCTTGTGGTTTCTAGCCCAACACTCTACCGACTGAGCTAACCCGGACCCAACTAGAATGAAATTGTTTTTAAAAGTTTTTTGGCATAATATAATTCAAGGGTTGACATGCGATAAAATTCACACCATCCAACAAACGAACAAAACAATCAAATAACAAAATGGTTTCAGTTTTTTCTAAAACATCCTGAAAATCTCAAATGATATCAATGTTAGTTGAATTTTACGCCGAGTCAACCCTTGTTGGGTTATATTATGCCAAATTCGTTTTGTTCATTTCCAATGGGTATTCAACATTTTTAACTCTTTTATTAAATCCACTTTGGCCCTATCTTGGGCTAGACGGGCGGTCGGAGAGGCCCCCTCCGATCAATCGGCTGGTCATGTCAAGCCCTAGCACCTATATGAGTTTCCCAACCCTGTTTCCCTTATGGCAAGCCCCAACCCCTTTTTATCATATGGGTGCTAGAAGGCGGTGGCTGTGGGTCTAGATGTCGCGGGAATGACGTTAAACTCTATCTGATGGTGAGGTTCCAGTTTTGGAGCTTTGGGGAATGTGGAGCACCCCTTCATCACCATTGCTCCCTGGTCCACCCTGACCCGGAGTGGTAGTACCTGTTAGGGTTCCATCTATGGGTTAAATAGAAAAAATGTATTTTATAAAAAAATTGTATTATCCATTAAGAATTGATTTATTTCAAAACTTTATCGGCATTAAATGACCCACCGAGGTTGATATGCCGTAAAACAAAACAAACGAATTCTTTTATTAAACACATTTTTACTCACTTTTTCTATTTAACACCTACATTGAACCCTAATGAATCAGAGTTGATATGGAAGCAATGAAGTTGAAGGGGTACCCACACTCCCCAGAGTTCCAGAATTGGAAATTTACCATTAGAAACAGATTAACGTTATACCCAGGGCGCTCAATATTTTCGAACTGTCTGTATAACAGTATACCAGTAAAAAACCTAGGGCTTCGAGTCAGTGAAAATAAGTCAAATACATTTTTTTAATTTAAAAAATAGTGAAATATATCACTAATTAGGACTGAGCCTATTCTAGTAGTGACCACCCCAAGCGGAGTTTAACTGGTTTGAATTCAGAATGTTTCTTCTCCAAGACTGGTTGCCTAACAAAGGTTAAAGAGCATAGTTTGCACTACTATTTACCCATAGGTGAAGGCAGAATAGTTTGATTCGTACCTTTCCCAAGGGTATTAGTGCTATATGAACTGTAACTTCGTCCACGATTTGAACTCGGATCAACGGGTCCATTTTTTACGACTGTAAATAAATCCCTAATTAGGACTGAACCTATTCTAGTAGTAACCACTCCAAGCGGAGTTTAACAGGTTTGAATTCAGAATGATCCTTCTCCAAGACTGGTTGCCTAACAAAGTTAAGGTTTTTTAAGAGCCTATTTTGCGCTACTATTTACCCATAGGTGAAGGCAGAATAGTTTGATTCGTACCTTTCCCTAGGGCATTAGTGCTATATGAACTGTAACTTCGTCCACGATTTGAACTCGGGTCGACGAATTCATTTTTTACCCACTGTAACCAATACACTACGGCCTCCAACTAACCAACAAATAACCCTCGATGCTAGAAAATCGGACAGATATAAATCTTGGGACTAGAAATTATGATTCGTGCGTCACTAACAAGAAAAAAATATGTATTGAAAAATAAACAAGACTAAAAGCAAAAGCATGGTTATCATTACGACTACGACGACTGGACTGGGAAAAAAAGTATGAACAACATAATGTAGATAGATAAAACGCAAAGTATATTTGAAGTAGCAAAAATAAATACAAAATAAAAATGTAGCGAACAAGAAAGTCGTGTCTGACAATCTATGAATTCTTAATTATCTTTATCAATACACTGTCCTCATTTTTTTCATTTTCCTTTTTTTTTTCTCTATTTTATTGTTGTTTTTTTTTTTTTTTGTTCATCAAACTTATTTTCGTTTTTACTACTAAGGCTCCACATATTTTATAAAGCATTATCATTTGGATAAAAAAAAAAATAAGTTGAGAAAAAACGTTCCCCATTCTAATTATGACTACCATCATTACAAATACCATTCCTGGTACTAACTTGTATGCCTTTTCTTTTCGTGCCTCAGATATTACAGCGCCAATTTATCTTTGCAGACTTTCAGTTAATTTTATTGTTTGTTCTTTATTGTTTTGTTGTGTTTTGGTTGTTGTTTTTGTTGTTGGTTTTTGTAACCTTTGCTTTCAAATACACGACTGTTATTTATGAGACTATTAACTCATATCCCTTTCTCTCTATATCAACATTATATATATCAACATTATATATATCAACATTATACATATCAACATTATATATATCAACAGTTATATATCAACATTTGTATATCAACATTATATATATATCAACATTTTATATATCAACATTATATATATCAACATTATACATATCAACATTATATACATCAACATTTATATATCAACATTAATATATCAACATTATATATTTCAATCTTATATATATCAACATGTATATATAAACATTTGTATATCATCATTTATATATATCAACATTATCTATCAGCATTTGTATATCAACATTATATATATCAACATAAATACATCAACATTATATATCAACATTTATATATCGACATTAACATATCAACATTATATAGCAACATTATATAGCAACATTATTTTATCAACATTAATACATCAACATTATATATCAACATGTATATATCAATATTATATATCAACATTTATATATCGACATTAACATATCAACATTATACATAAATATTATATACCAACATTACCATATCAACATTATCTGTCAACATGAATACATCAACATTATATATCAACATTATATATCAACATTAATATACCCACATTATTTATATCAACATTATAATCAATGTTATATATCAACATTTATATATCAATATCATATAGCAACATTATATATATCAACATTATATATCAATATTATATATCAACATTTATATATCGATATTAACATATCAACATTACACATAAATTTTATATATCAACATTAACATATCAACATTAACATATCAACATTATATATCAATATGAATATATCAACATGTATATATCAACATTATATATCAGCATCTATATATCAACATTTATATATCAACATTAAATGTCAACATTAGATATCAACATCTATATATCAACATTATATATCAACATTATATAAATCAACATTATATATCAACATTATACATAAACATTTATATATCAACATTAATACATCAACATTAATACATCAATATTATATATCAACATGTATATATCAATATTATATATCAACATTTATATATCTACATTAACATATCAACATTATATATCAACATTAATATGTCAACATTATATATCAACTTTATATATTAATATTATATATCAACATTTATATATCAACATTAACATATCAACATTATATATCGATATATATATCAACCACTGATAACACCAACAATTGACCACCCTCCCCTATTCAGGAACCTCCTAACTATTCAGTATGAAAATGGTCACCGTCGAAGCAAGAACTCAATCCAACGCCCTGGAGAATGTCTAACAGACCGAAACGTTATAACGTCGACATCACTCCCTTCAATGAACACTAATTTTGTACAACATCCCGTGTTTGTCTACCTTTCTCAACATTTGTATTTTCTTTTGCCGTTTGTCTATATATACAGGGTGTCTCTAAAGTCTTGCAGCAGATTTGAAATATAACAACAAGGATCACAGTCTTGTTGAAATGTAATAAACAAAAAACAAAAAGGAGTGAAAAGGAAAGGAAGGAAGCCGTCACAGAAAAGAAAACCAGAAGGAAGGAGAGACTACAGCAACTCCAGCAAGTATCACTGTCTGTTTGCAGTCACTCCACCAGAGATTGCCATTCAAAATTTGGGTTGTTCAGCCACTCACTGAGTTGCAGATCAAAAAAGTGTACCATCGTCTTTAGTAGACGGGGGATGCCAACACACACACACACACACACACACACACACACACACACATATATATATATATATATATATATATATATATATATATATATATATATATTATATATATAATAACTTGATTTAAAAATGATTAAAAAATATAAAAAATTAATAAAGGATATGGGTGCAAATATTTAAACTTTAATGTAATAGAATATTATATTAACTCAGAAAGGCTGATGAAACTAAATAAGAATGCAGATAAAATGATTGGAAACAAAGTGGGGTATAATAGAAAAATAGAACAACTGAAACATACCATTCCATCACTCTCGTCTTTCATTGCTAAATTCTCCTAATATAACTATTTAGTTAAAATAGGAGGTAAATTACTGTTATTTCTTCTTGTTAATGGATTTATTTTCAGATTTTCCCAAGATTTTGCTCATATTTATTAAGATAAAACCAAACAATTAGGAATCAATAACACTAAGCAGATATTTATCAAAATCAAAATTTTAATATCAATATACATATTATCCTTCCCGTTCAGCTATTTTGTTGTATATATAAATACATTTGCATGTTATTCGTATGTAGATATGGTCAACAGTATTATTAATGTAAAAAGATGTTATTATTAATTGAGGTTTAGATAAAAATAAAATCATGGAGATTGTGACGTAAATAACAAAGGGAATTGTGACTTGAGTTATAATATAGTTTCGGTTACAGAGAGGCAAACACACAATCTCCATTATAATAAGATATAGAGAAAAAATGTGGTTAATCTATATGTATATAAAGATAAGAGATTTATTTTTAACTTTTTAAATCCCGGGCAACGCCAGATAGCTTGGCTAGCTTTTTTTCTCTCTGTTTTGTTGCTTCGGAATGGCATCTTCGCTTTTTAAATTCTGTACCAAATCTTGTACCAAATATATCACTATAGAAATATAGTAACATTACTAAAATGGGCCGGCGTATTCTACGGCCCTCGTTGACAGTGCGATTAAATCCTTTTAGTGTCAATATGCTAACCATCTACATGTGATTTTTCTATTGTAATATTATCACGTTTCCAAATTTCTTATCGATTATATCAATGTATATTTTCAGGGCAATTTTTTTAATTCATTTTTCTTTTTACAAATATTATTTGCTTTTAATTCTAAATCGTGATCTCTCGTATGGTGAAATAAGCTTCTTCTTCTCGGTAATTCTCACAGCATGAGAATTTTATAGGAAAATATTTCCAGTGGTTTCTGAAAAACAAAAATGTCAGGAACCTTGAACCTTAAATTGTTTTATTCTGATTTTCTTATCACTTTGTTTTAGTTCGGTCTTTCTTTTTTTTTTTGAGCATTCCTACCTTATTGTTCAAATAATGGAAGTTGACAAGCTGAAGAAAATATTAAAATTAAATAGGAAAAAAAGAACGAACCACTAATCATGATGTGAAAAAGATAGATGAATAAATTAATTAGCGAATACCTCGTCCTTACGGAGTATTCGCTAAATAATGTGTGGTGAACGAGCTGACTTACCTCCTGCGAAACGAATTGCGTCGATCCCCCCGGCTTTCCCCCTCAAGGGGGCGCCACAGGCGCTGGGCAATAAACCCAGCCCTGCCCCTTTAAATCAAGGGGCAGGTATTGCCCTGGGGATAGCCCCCTGGGATCGACGCTATTATTTGTACTTTACCCTGATCCAGTAGCCGAAGCACACTGGACCCCGCCCC
Source organism: Doryteuthis pealeii (assembly GCA_023376005.1). Classification (NCBI taxonomy): domain Eukaryota; kingdom Metazoa; phylum Mollusca; class Cephalopoda; order Myopsida; family Loliginidae; genus Doryteuthis; species Doryteuthis pealeii. Next base: position 18,554,704 of record CM042155.1, read on the forward strand.
GAAGGACGAGTATGTCTGGGATTCCATCTTTCTGAATAGACTTTTCAATATATTTTTTTTCTTTATAAGGTATCTCGTCAGACGCCAATACAATATGCTGAAGAAAATCTTATTTTCCGTATCTAAGAGAGAGAGAGAGAGAGAGAGAGAGAGAGAGAGAGAGAGAGAGAGATCCTAAATTGCTCTATCTCTACGGAATTCTTTTTAACTTCATTCCGTTCAATCTTATTTATTTAATTATTTTTTTAATCATCAAATTTTTTAAATCCTACCTTTAATTTAATAAATTAATGATATTATCTTTGTGCTTGCGTGCGAGATAAATGCTGACAAGGTTTACGAAACAAATGTGAAAAATCATTCTCTTGAACTGGGAGGGGGGAAAAGACAACAAAAAATCTTACCATTGCCATTATTTTCCTGGTAATGAGATTCGTACCATGAAATGTGGCTGGGCAGTACGGTGGGTCGATTTTTCATTTTTTTTTCTGAATATTCTAAGACTCCTATAAGTGTAGCGGGAATATAGAACTTTAACGCCATTGGCTAGCGGGGTCACATGAACGAGGGTATAAAGTTGCCTAAACAGTCAGCTGGAGTATATCTTAAAAAGGCGCGTTTAGTGAAAGCCTGTAGCTAGAGGGGGGCTCGGTGTCTGATCAGCACTGATTGGGTCGCGTCGGAGAGAAAATACGATGCTGAAATACTCGAAATGTTCAATGAGCCCAGGAATAAAACATCGCTGACGACTACCCGCCTTTCATATGAACGATGTATCTTGCGAAATGAATTGAAGAACAAAAACAGTATCAATGTAACCTTAAATTAACAAAGGAATCGGTATCAATATATTGACAAGTTAAAAAAAAACAGTATCAATATATCATTAAACATTTTAAAAATCAGTATCGATATTTTGGACTTGAGGATTTCCTACCCCCAAGGACTAAGCGCGTCCGTATATATCTGACCTGCACGAGGTGGGGGAGTGTAGCGTGTGACTACAGATATTGAACTCACAGCTTCCTCGTTGCGAGCAGTGGCTTGGAGACATACTACTGTCACCCCTGCTGATTATGCAAATTCATCACAGGTCAGGCAGCACGTGATTAGCCTGGATGTAAGATCGTAGGGAGGGTAGTTACTGTGGCGAGTGAAACCACGAACGTAGTGGTTCGAAGCGTGCACGACTGTGTTTGGCATGCAGAATGAGATCAGAGGCGAGTGGGGAGATTGAACTCACAGCCTCCTGATCGTGAGTCGTGGCCTGACGCAGGTGAATTACTAAACTGTCCACAGTGGTCCGGATGTGAAGGATTGACGCGTGCTGATTAATGTTGTACGTGCTGCACGGGCAAGTCAGAGTAAGGAGCCCGGATGAACACTGTAATTGTGTATATAATGACCAGCCCTCACAAACCCGACAGGAAAGCTTGCAGTAGCATTTTGGCTGTTGCGACGAGTGGACGCGAGAGAAATATATTTTGATAGTGTTGGTGAGAAGAGTGCAGCATTGCTGGGAGAGATTGTTTCAGACTGAACACTTGGTCAGTTGGGAGAGTAAAAGCGTCGGACTTAACTGTGCCCTCCAGAGAACATTCTTATTAGAGTTACTTATTATTTAAGTCCTACCTTCCCACACCACGGTCAGTTGTGTTTTAATCTTCATAACTTAAAGTGAGACGTAGGTTTGAGCAGGTAAACCTTTGACGGATTGAGCAAGGACTACTGTGATAATGTTGCCGGCAAAATACTGCGAGAGGTGACTTTTGCGTTTGAAGAAATTGATTATAGTGATTGATTTCGGTCGACCCTTCAAACAAACAATTTCAGATATATTATTAGATCTTTTTTTATATATTAAGATTTTTTTTTAATACATAAATACCTCATTATTTTATTTAAAAAATAAATTATTACTTTGGATTATTCGGACTATTGCCGCCATCTTTATTGTCAACTGCACAACGTTTCAGCCGATGTGCCCCCCAGCTTTCTTTAAGCGTTATTTATTTATTTATTATTTTTTTTTTTTTTTTTTTGTCGGACTCAGGAACCCTCTCGGACTTGTAAATCTTCGAACTCAGGAAACTTCTTGTCGAACTGAGGAATGTTCCCGAGTTCGAAAAGAACCACCTAAAGAAGGCAGGAGGGTACATCAGCGGAAACGCTGTGTAGATAACAATAAAAATGAGCAAAATAGTCCGAAACATCAAATTATCAAGCCTCATCTAAATTTTTAAAAAATGTTAAAATCAGAGAAATATTAAATTATGACTATATCATATTCTTTATAAAAGTTAAAATTTGACCACATCCCTACTAACTAATCAGTATTGACAGAAACCACAAGGTTCCTAGTTCGATACCGGCCCTCGCCAACTCAGCGTATTAGTAGCACAGGGATCTGTGCGGTTTAGTAAGGAGCTGATGGTAGGTGTGGCGCTCCACCTCAGTCGCTAGTGAAAAGGGGATAGACTCCCTTGCTGATTGGCTGATACCGACTTTAGGCCGCACCGACGACTTTACTTTACTTATGGTTTTGAAGGTAAAGTTAGTGCAATCTCCGTGAACAGTGTCACGTAGAGGAATAAATCGAACATAATGGAGCCACCTGTTGGCCGTGAGTGGTGACCCGTGATGCTTAAGTACGGAATCCGGTGGCTGATCAGTCATGACATGCAACTAACCACTCTGAAATTTACTTGGGCTAGACGGGAGGTAGGAAAGCCCCCCCCCCGATCTAGCAACTGATCATGCCAGCCCAAACTCATATATTATTTTCCCGACCTTAGTACTCTTATGACAAAATCCCAACCCTTTTTTATCATATATGTGCTATAAGGTGGTATCCATTGCGTAGGAAGCGCGTGGTGTAATGGTTAAAGTCATGGCAAATGGACTCGTCGCCCCGAGTTCAAATCCTGGACGTGGTAATTGCATTTCACTTAGCGCTAATACCCTTAGGAAAGGTATGAATCTTACTCTCCCTCCAGCTATGGGTAAATAGCAGGGCAGACTGGGTTCTTTAACCATGGCTAGGTAATCAGTCTAGGAGAAGGAAAACTCTGAGTTCAAACCTGTAAAACTCCGCTTAAGAAATTGACCTTGTGTCGTATCCTGCTCGTGCAGAGGAGTTGGTAAATATATATAAGGTGGTATCTATCGGTCTTTGTGTCCTGGGTATGACGTTAAACTACAGTTAGAGGTGAGGTTCCAATTCTCGAGTCCTGGGGAGTGTTGAGTACCGCTTCATTGTTATTAATCACAGGTCTACTCAGACCCGGATTGGTAGTACCTGTTAGGGTCTCATCTGTTTGTTTAAATAGTTTAAGATAGAAAAAAATAAATTTTTAAACATGAATGCCCACCAAGATTGAATAAAACAAAGATGTATTTGGCATGAAATAAACCAAAGGTTGACATGCCGTAACATTCAACCAACCATTTTGTTGGATTTTTGTTGGTATATAAGGTGTGCTACAATACACCACTTAGATTTATATACTAAGCGAGGTCACGTAGTTTAAACTTCTGCGTGGCTGGTTGACTACTTAATCGCTGATACTGAACAGACATCCATTTGCAACCATTGACGAAGGACTTGCAATACTGGGGAGCACCAAGGAACAACCAAAGGATTCTTTACCAAGGATTTCCGCTGGACATGAGCTCTTGTTTGAATCCTAAAGGATGGCCTATAAAATCGTAACAATGAGATGTAACAGTGTTACATAATCTATGCGGTTGCATAAGATTATTGTCAATCCCTTGTAATTCTGAGGGGATGACCCTTTTCATACCATGGCCGGGTTCTTCCATGGAAAATTACAGAAGCCCGCCAAAATACGTGAAGTCATGTGGGACCTTTTGAGTCAGTTAGACGCCAGGCAGAGCGGTCGGCCATTTTATGCTCTGCCTAAACTGGAATTCACGCGCGCTATGTTAGTCAGATATTTAGTTACATGAAATGTATAGTTAAGGAAATAAAAGTTTGTATAAGTAATATGTTCTTGTGGTTGATGAATGTCTTGGTAACAAGACTAAGAAATGAATCCAGGACGACCAGCCAGCAAGAACATAGCAAAAGAAAGTCCAGACCTTAGAAGATTCCAGACCAAATCAAGATGATAGAAGAAAAGACGATCAGAATACTAAAGACGGCCAAGAAATAGAATTAAAGAAAGAGGTATGCAACATTATAATTATTCAGTGCCCAGGAAGAGGCTATGCAACAACACTTTCTATCTTAATTGCCTGTGAAGACCTGGGATAATGTGTCAGAATCTAGAATTAACATCCGAAATTAAGGAAAATTGATGTTTGTACAAAGAATTAGCCTAATTAGGTTAGGGGCCGATGTAAGCCTAGTTCTCAAGCTCTCCCATGTGTATATAGCAATGGGTATCCTTTTTGCGATAAAGATAAATTTCAAATTATATGGAAACTAGAACCTGTAGATTGGGATTGCTTTTTGGGTTGTTTTGTTTTGCGGGATATTAACCCATTTCGGATCATTTCATGGCGAATAAAGTCGTTTTGATAAACAAAGGACTCAGTTTGGTACAGTACCTACTGTTGCTTAAGTGGATACCTAATTATGTATTGAATAGACTCATCGCTGCTTAACTTCGCTGAAGTAGTAGGAACCGGTGCTTTCAGAGTGACTAGCCGTAATATATATATATATATATATATATATAAGATTTTTTTGGATGTTTGTTTATTTTTTAGAAGCATTGTCGATAATATTTATATTTTTGCTTGAAGGCAACTACAATGCGAATATCGCATAAATTCGATAATTATAGAAGATATTATTATTATAATATTATCATTATTATTATCTTCTATAATTATCGAATTTATGCGATATTCGCATTGTAGTTGCCTTCAAGCAAATATATATATATATATATATATATATATATATATATATATATATATATATTTTTGTTTGTTTTTTCTTTTGCAGCATACCAACCCATTTCGGCCCATTTAATGATAAGTCACTTTTATAAACAAAGGAGTCAGGTTGGTTACTTTTGGAAGTTCTTTTGCGTATATAGTTGTGCTACAATACACCACTTAGATTTATCGACTAAGTGAGGTCGCATGCTTTAAACCTCAGCCAATCAACATCCCGAATGCGTGGCTGGCTGACTACTTAATCACTGATACTGAGAGACGTCCATTTGCAATCAATGACGAAGGACTTGTCAGACTGAGAAGCACCAAGGAACAACCAAAGGATTCTGTACCAAGGATTGCGCTCTTTTAACACAAAGGATCTCCGCTGGACAAGGGCTTTTGCTTGAAGCCTAAAGGATTACTAATATCGTAACAGTTACAATACCTGCTGTTGCTTAAGTGGATACCTAATTAAGTATTGCATAGACTCATCGCTGCTTACCTTCGCTGAAGTAGTAGGAACCGCACCGGTTCAGAGTGACTTGCCGTAATAGATACATATATAGATAGATCTTTTGTTTATTTTCTTTTACAGCATATCAACCCATTTCGGGCCATTTAATGCTGAATAAAGTCATTTTGATAAACAAACGACTCAGGTTGGTATCACTGAGGAACAGACCCAGTTCAAGTTAATATATTAATTTTCAAGGGATAGAAAAACATCCCGTCCTAGAAGCTACATTTCTTTCTTTTTTTCTTTTTGTTGGAGAACAAAAACGAAATAAATTAGATCAGTAATTCCGATAGTGAAATCTATATATCTAAAATGTTTGAATTATTTGTATTTATTTTTATTTTTATCCTTTTTAATATATTTTATGTGTACTAGCAACTATATGCACCCTCCAGGTGCAAGTATTTAAGTTTTAATGTAATAAAATATCGTATTAAATTAGAAAGTCTAATAAGAATGCAGAAAAAAAGATTTGAAACAGAGTGGGGGTATAATAGAAAAATAGAAATGAAACTTACTCTTCCATCACTGCCGTCTTTCATTGCTGAATTTTACTTATTTAACTATTTAGTTAAATTAGGAAATAAAGAATAAAATTACACTTATTTTTTCTTGTTAATGGATTTCATTTAAGATTCATTGGAGAGATTTTGCTTATATTCATTAAAATAAAACCAAACAGTTAGAAAATCAATAATACTAAGCACATATTTAATAAAATCACATTTTTAATATCAGTATGCAAATTAGCCTTCCCGTTCACACTGCAAACCGCTATTTTTTGTATATATAAATACAATAGCATGTTATTTGTATGTAGATATGGACAACACTAATAAAAAGGTGAAGCAATTTTATTAATGATTGAGGTTTAAATATAAATAAAATCATGGAGAATGTGATGTAAATAACTATGTTAATTGTGACTCGATTAGTAATATAGTTTCGGTTACAGACAGAAAAACACACAATCTCCATTATAATAAGATTTTTTGCAAACCTATTTACTTTTAAAGTTTTAATGACTGCGTTCATGGAATGTCTTAACAGGAAGAAACAAAATGCAATTGTTATATACTAGTACAAAATAAAAATAATTTTTGATTTTTGAAACATATTGCCTGAGGGGTGGGAGTAAAAAATTCAATGTCAGCGAGTTTGTACCCTAAGTAAGTAAAATCATCAAATTCATTAGAGGATTAAGAAATAAAACAATTTGAAATGTAAACTTTAAATATGTATTAAAATAAAACAAACTATATATAGATATATAATACCAGTCATGTATTTATTAAAACTTGTTTTAAAAAACAATGAGGACTGTTGCATGTTCAAATTTTGAGTGTATTTATTTTATGTTATGACGATTTTGGGTAATGTGACGTAAGCAGTGACGTAATTTTTCTTACAGTCAATAACCGGAAGCGAATCTCCATTATTAATAAAATGTAGACCTTATTTTATGTTCTTGGTCCACAACCAAAGTAGAGAAGGTATTCAGACAAGTAAGATGAGATGGTCAATTTTTAGCGGAATTTAAAATGTTTAAATTTAGAAACTAGACCAGTTACCATACCAAATTTAAAGAGCTCAATCTGCCCTTTTATTTACCAAGACCTGGGCGGAGAATAGTTGTATGCATTCCCAAGTGTATTAGTGCTATGTGAAATGCAGAGTCTTGTCCAGAATTTCAACTAGGGTCACCGTGTCAATTTTCGGCAATGGTAAACATTACACCACAAGTACCTCTTCGGGGAAAGAGTAACTTGAGCGATGGGAATAGTGATATATGTTAAAATTCCTTTAACTTTTCTGGGGTCCCTTTTGTATCACTTTACGGAGTTTAAAGATTGCACTATTAAGGGGGTTAGGCAAGTAATAATATTCTTTACGATATTTTGAATTGTCGCTTTTTAGAATAAATAACTTCTTCCGTTTAACTTTTCTATATCTAATCACATTTTTTTCAGTCTGGTGGTATTTATGCTGCTTGGAGAACCCTTGAATGTGCAGTAAAGATTGAATTTCGAATCTGCGATTTGATTTATGGGTAATGGGTAATCGTCTGAAGATGACTTATTTTAAGATAATTAAAATAATAAATAAAATAAAAAGAACCTAAAACAGAGCCCGGTGCTGCAGTGGCTTGAATGCTATGTTTATCTATACTTATATACATGACAGTTGTATGTATGCATGTATGCATGGATTAAAGTGGCCGGGTTAGCTCAGTCGGTAGTACGTTCGGCTAGAAACTACAAGGTTCCTGGTTCGATACCGACCCTCGCCAATTCAGCAGATGAGTAGCATAGGGATCTGTGCGGTAAGGTAAGGATCTGATCGTAGGTGTGGCGTTCCACCTCAGACGTGAAAATAATCTCCTTGGTCTAGCACTAGTGAAAAGGGGATTGATTCGCTCGCTGATTGGCTGATACCGACTTTAGGCCACTCCCGACGATGTACGTATGTGTGTGTATGGTTTTATTTATATTCGTGAAGTTAATTAAAATATAAAATTTAATCGGTAACAGCTTTGTTTTGTTTTTGTTTTGTTTTTGTTCTTTTTGTTTATTATTGTGTTTTTTTTTGGGGGGGTGCATTTTATATATTAAATAGGAGACACTGATTTTTCTTTTAAGAATGTCTCTACGCCTTTTTTTCTGATGCCGTGGACGGTTCAAAGCAAGGTCATTTTACAGGAATTTTAACGGGACATCCTGCGAGGATCCAACTCGTGATTCAGTAATTATGGATCTGTGAGACTAACCTTTTTGCAAACCCCTTCCACACAATCGACGCCGGGTATGCGCTTCTACGTAAGTAATTTCGTCGGGGTGACCTTAAATTTGGTATCAGCCAGCCAGCGATGGAGTCAATCCCGTTTTCACTAGCACTAGACCAAGGAGATTATGTTGGTGTCTGAGGTAGAGCACCACACCTACCATGAGCCCCTTACTTTACCGCAAGGGTCCCTGTGCTTCTCATAGGCTGAGTTGGCGATGGCCGGTATTGAAACCAGAACCTCGAGGTTCCTAGTCGGACGCTATACTGAACGAGTTTAGTACACAACAAAGATGAGGACAACAGTCCGAAATGTCATAATTATCTTTTTTTCCCCCTGTTTACTTCCCCAATTGGCCTGTTGAGACTATTTGGATTGGTAACATTGAAAATGCCATGTTCTCTTTTCTCGGTGGAAATGACAGTTTACTGGAGGACCTCAATGCAAAGAGAATATGCGTGGGAATTCGAAAATGAGGAACAAATTTTAAGAGAGAGAGAGAGAGAGAGAGAGAGAGAGAGAGAGAGAGAGAGAGAGAGAGAGAGAGAGAGAGGGCGAGCGAGCAAGGAGGAGAGAGTGTTCTGTTGAGTTAAATGCTAAAATAAAATTAGTTTCTTTCTTTCTCTTTTGTCACTTTCTTTCTTTTGAGAGAGAGAGAGAGAGAGACAAAGACAGAGACAGAGAGACAGAGAGAGACAGAGAGAGACAGACAGACAGAGAGAGATTAAATAAATGATCATGTAAATAGCGCAACCGAATACCGGGCAGCTTCGTGTTTGTAATGATACATGACATTAAATTGCGACCATTTTCTCATCAGCATTTAATAAGCCATTTTGCATGGCATCGTTATGATAATTATCAAGAAGGAATAAGTCAGACGCCAAATAATTGTGCATAAAGAGAGGGACCACTATGCTTTTCCAGCTGATTAATTAAATTCTGTCATGGTTGGTAATGAAAGTAGCAGCATTTTATAGATTATTATTTGAGCAGGTTAGATACGTATGACTTACCTTTGTCTTCATTCAAGTCAGACACCAAATAATTGTTCATAAACAGAGGGACTAAAATGCTTTTCCAATTAACTAATTAAACGCTGACATGGTTGGTAATGGAAGTAGCAGCTTTTTATAGATTATTATTTGAACAGGTTAAATGCGTATGACTTGCCTGTGTCCTCATTTAAGTCAGACACCAAATAATAGTTCATAAACAGAGGGACTAAAATGCTTTCCAGTTAACTAATTAAACGCTGACATGGTTGGTAATGGAAGTAGCAGCTTTTTATAGATTATTATTTGAGCAGGTTAGATACGTATGACTTACCTTTGTCTTCATTCAAGTCAGACACCAAATAATTGTTCATAAACAGAGGGACTAAAATGCTTTTCCAGTTAACTAATTAAACGCTGACATGGTTGGTAATGGAAGTAGCAGCTTTTTATAGATTATTATTTGAGCAGGTTAGATACGTATGACTTACCCTTGTCTTCATTCAAGTCAGACACCAAATAATTGTTCATAAACAGAGGGACTAAAATGCTTTTCCAGTTAACTAATTAAACGCTGACATGGTTGGTAATGGAAGTAGCAGCTTTTTATAGATTATTATTTGAGCAGGTTAGATACGTATGACTTACCCTTGTCTTCATTCAAGTCAGACACCAAATAATTGTTCATAAACAGAGGGACTAAAATGCTTTTCCAGTTAACTAATTAAATGCTGTCATGGTTGGTAATGAAAGTAGCAGCATTTTATAGATTATTATTTGAGCAGGTTAGATACGTATGACTTACCTGTGTCTTCATTCAAGTCAGACACCAAATAATTGTTCATAAACAGAGGGACTAAAATCCTTTTCCAGTTAACTAATTAAATGCTGTCATGGTTGGTAATGAAAGTAGCAGCATTTTATAGATTATTAGTTGAGCAGGTTAGATACGTATGACTTACCTTTGTCTTCATTCAAGTCAGACACCAAATAATTGTTCATAAACAGAGGGACTAAAATGCTTTTCCAGTTAACAAATTAAATGCTGTCATGGTTGGTAATGGAAGTAGCAGCATTTTATAGATTATTAGTTGAGCAGGTTAGATACGTATGACTTACCTTTGTCTTCATTCAAGTCAGACACCAAATAATTGTTCATAAACAGAGGGACTAAAATGCTTTTCCAGTTAACAAATTAAATTCTGTCATGGTTGGTAATGGAAGTAGCAGCATTTTATAGGTTATTATTTGGGCAGGTTAGGTACGTATGACTTCATTTAAGTCAGACACCAAATAATAGTTCATGAAGAGAGGGACTAAAATGCTTTTCCAGTTAACTAATTAAACGCTGACATGGTTGCTAATGGAAGTAGCAGCTTTTTAATAATTATCATTTAAGCAGATTATATATATATATATATATATATATATATATATATATATATATATATATATATATATATATGATAAGTTGTAAACAAGGTATGTTTGGAATGGCTTTTTTGCCGACAATTTTAGGAGAATATGTGCTTAATTGGAGTCGTACCTAATTTTGAAAATTAATTAATTAATAATGAATTAGGCGGGAATGCCTATTTAAATGTATGGCTAAACAAATCGAGAAAAATCAATCTCTGTAGGCCGAAATGTACATACAGAGATTGATTTTTCTCGATTTGTTTAGCCATACATTTAAATAGGCATTCCCGCCTAATTCATTATTAATTAATTAATTTTCAAAATTAGGTACGACTCCAATTAAGCACATATTCTCCTAATATATATATATATATATATATATATATATATATATATATATATTTACCAACCTCTCTACATGAGCAGGATGCGAATCAAGGTCAATATATCAAGCGCTGTTTACGAAGTTTGAATTCGAGGTTCTCCTTCTCCTAGAGGGGTTACCTAGCCAAGATTAAAGAGCCCAGTCTGCTCTACAATTTATACATAGCTGGTGGAGAGTAGTTTGATGCATACCTTTCCAAGGGTATTTGTGATGTGTGAAATGCAAACAGCCTCGTTCGGGATTTGAACTCGGGTCGACGACTCCATTTTCCACAATTCTAACCATTACACCACGATCCTTCAACCTCCAAATGTTAGATGCGTATAAGGAAATGATTGCATGCGTCTTCATTCACCCACTCTTCTCTCCTTTAATACTCGTGGCATGTAGTCTTATGATAGGCGCGGTACTTGATGAGATAACATAGTCTTAGTTTCGTGACTACCACATGTGTTTCGGACTTGCCCCTTGCTATGAGACATGGAATGCTATGGAACTCAAAACGGCCCCCGACCTGTAAAAAGGAGATGCAGAAGTTACGTGAAAACTCGTCTCGCCGTGTACATTTCTTTCGACAATAACCATTAAATCACGCGCCTAAGGCATTATAAGAACACTGATGTTATGTTTCGAACTAATAACCGCTAAATTCTTATCACCATTACACCCCAAGCGCCTCCAAATATAAATACTATAGAATTGATGTAATACGAGACTAAACTTCATTGCAGACGAAAACGGTGTTAGTTTTGAACTAATAAAACAAACCGAGGTCGTCACCACTAAAATAGGCACAGTCCTAATTAGTGATCATCCGCCACACATTCATACAACAACCAATATTACGTTGTTTTTTTGGTTTGTGTGACATTGTTTATATTGAGTAATGTGTGAAACTAAACTATTGTATTATTTTCACTTCTTTTGAGTTTTTACTTGAGTCTGAGTGACAACAAGTCTCCTCGTGTCTCCAGGACTCTTCTGAGTATTCTAGCCGATTGCAGCAGTGCAGTAGTCTGGATGGTCTCAGTTCTTCCTCTGATTTCCATATTCTCCAGTCTTTTTTCCAAGTTTAGTGGGGCCGTTCCAAGTAAACCAATTACAATTGGTATCACTTTCACTCTCATGTTCCACAGCTTTTTTCCATTCTCTGGTAAGGACAAGGTATTTATCCATCGTTTCATTTTCCCTCAGCTTCACCCTGTGATCTACCGGAATTATTATTATTATTATTAGTAGTAGTAGTAGTAGTAGTAGTATTAATAATAATAATAATAATAATAATAATAATAATAATAATAATAATAATAATAATAATAATAATGTAGCAAACTAGCACAACGAGAATACAAAACTAGACACGACTAGGTTGGGAAGATGATCCACTGGGAATTATGCAAAAAATTAAATTTTGACCATGCAAAAAAATGGTATATGCATAAACCAGAATCTGTTCTTGAGAACGAAATGCATAAAATTCTCTGGGACTTTGAAATAAAAACGGATCACCTTATCCCAGCAAGAAGACCAGACCTAGTGTTGATAAACAAAAAAGAAAGAACTTGTCCACTGATGGATTTTGCAGTGCCAGCAGATCACAGGTTGAAGCTAAAGGAAAATTTAAAAAAATAGACAAATATCTGAACCTAGAGAACTGAAAAAGTTATGGAATATGAAAGTGAAGGTGATACCAATTGTAGTTGGTGCACTTGGAACAGTCCCAAAAGGATTGGAAAAGGGTTTGGAAAGTTTGTAAATCAGGGGAAGGGTTGAAACCATTCAGAACACTGCACTGCTGCAATCTGCCAGAATACTCAGAAGACTCCTGGAGACCTGAGGAGACTTGCTGTCACTCAGACTCCTGTGAAAGACCATCAGCTAATGTTGATGTGAAAACTCAAAAGGAGCAAATAATAATAACTTCTTCTCACCATTATACTCCACACTCCTCCATATACAATAATATAAGAGTAAACTTAATTGCAGACGAAAGCGTCATTTAAGCACATGCGAAATGAATATTAATATACTTTGAGTCATGTCATTTTAACATGTTTTGTCTTGTTTTTTGATGATGTATTTGTTTTTTTTTCTTTCTTTTTTAAAATGTTTTTTCTTTGAACGTTGGATGTTGAAAACGAGACAGAATCCTTGTATGAAAAGAAACAAAATTGATTTTCTTATTAAATATGAACACTGAAGTATTTCCGCTTGTTTTCTTTTAATTCTCTTCGACGGAAGAGACGCGTTTTTTTACTCTTGTCTATTTTACGACTGATACAAGGAGATCCGCCGTGAAAAAAAATAAATAATAAATAATAAACACATTTACCACGTATTGATGACAACAGAAAATGTAAGGTAAAAATGCGGCAGGAATTCCGTTTTGGTTTATGGATAGTAAATAATTTTGATAATCTGATTGTCGACTAACGCAAGATTTTTACCATCAACTTAGGTTTTTTTTTCTTATGATAAATCAATGTTCCTACCTTTGTAAACAGAACTAATAAAGAACAAAAAATACACAGACATTACCTATCTGTTTATATAAAAAGAAGTTTGGTATGTACGTGTCGACTTATAACTCACAAACGAGAGGTCATTCAGATTTGAAATCTTGCATACTACTTAATTTACTTATAACTAAGAAACACGTGAAATTTGTTTTTTGATTTTTAACAATTAAGCGATATAATTCAATAATTAAGAAAAAATAGAAAATACCATATACAGACATTTTCACCCCCACTCCACTACCGTCGGTACGAGTCGAGTTTTTAACTTTAAAGACAGAAAAATAAATAAAAAAATACCGTTAAAATAATCTTCACCCCTCAGCCACCATTGGCAACTTTGAAGTGGCGTCAGCAGATCCAGACCAACCCCATCTGTAGGCCTCGCTAAAAAAAAGAAAAAAAAAAAGAATTCTGAAATAAACAACACTGCCGTTAAAAGACATTTCCGCCCCAAACCACGCCACAGGTTGTGAACTTGCCGTTAAAACAGTCCCACCCAACCCCTACTGTATAAAAAAGACGATATTTTATTTCTAAATTATTTTAGAAATAAAAAATCGTCTTTCTTTTTTATACAGTAGGGGTTGGGTGGAGGTTGTTATTCTAAGCATATAATCTTAGCATATGATTTTAGCAAAAATGATGTTATTTTACTAATATGTATTTTTATTAGGTATTAACAATTCAAGCGCCAATTTTCACTTTAAAAACGAATTAAAATTAATTCAATCAATTTTTATTTTAGTCGAAAAGTAGTAACATAATGAGCATCAGTTAGATAAAGCAAAATAATATTACATATGTAATTGATTTTTTATAATTTTTCTATAAATTATTTTCCTCTTGTTCTCGCTCTTACCCATTCACTCCCTGTTGTTCTTAAATTTTTTTAGTCCGGTCATGGACCGTGTACTTTTGCTAGTATATATATATATATATATATATATATATATATATATACACACAAGGTGTGTCAGAAAAATATCGATATTATTTGTACAATTTGACGCACATTGTATTCTGAATAAATAACATTTCATTCAATATACAAGGTTTGTCAAAAAGTGACAATCATATATATATATATATATATATATATATATATATATATATATATATATATATATATATATAAGGTTAATTTATTATTATTGTTGGAGAATTGATTATATAGGGCTCAATTACTTATGTAAGAGCTTTAAAAGTAGGTCCTACCAAACTGATACGAAACTCTGATGATGAAGTTCATGCTTCGAAATCGATAAGACAAAAATAACATCTTTTTGTTTTTTTTTTCATACGCATTGTATTGGCCTTCAAAATATTATATATATATATATATATATATATA
>CM042155.1:18572082-18692082 GCA_023376005.1 Doryteuthis pealeii
TTTCAGTATTTTTTGTTTGTTTTGCTGTGGGGTTCTTGTTCATTTTTACTCTTTCTTTCCTTCGAAATCATTTACTCTTTATTTTCAAATTACTCTGCTTTCTTTCTTTCTTTCTTTTCTTTCTTTCTTTCTTTCATTATTGTGTCATTTTGCTTCTCTCTTTCTTTTTCATTGTCTTTTTCTTTTTCTTCTTATTTTTTCTTTTTTTTCACTTTCTCTTTCCTTCGAAATTAATCACACTCTATTTTCATTTCATTCTCTCTCTCTCTCTCTCTCTCTCTCTCTCTCTCTCTCTCTCTCTCTCTCTCTCTCTCTCTCTCTCTCTTCTCTCTCTCTCATTGTCTCATTGTTTTCTCTTTTTTGTGTTTTTCACTTTCTCTTTCCTTCGAAATTATTCACACTCCATTTTCATTTTACTCCCCCCTCTCTCTCTCTCTCTCTCTCTCTCTCTCTCTCTCTCTCTCTCTCTCTCTCTCTCTCTCTCTCTTTTCATTGCCTCATTCTTTTCTCTTTATTGCGTTTTATTACTTTCTCTTTCATCGAACATATTTACACGGCATTTTCATCTCACACTTCTTTCTGTTTTTCTCTTGTTTTTCCCTTCTTTCCTTGTGTATTTCTTTCTTTTTCCTTTCTCTCTATATTTCGTTCTCTCTTTATTCTCTCTCTCTCCCTCTCTATTTTTCATTGTCTTATTCTGTTTTTCTTTTTCTTTTGTTTATTACCACCATATCGAAGCCATACTCAAGCAGAAAGTGCTGTGCTATAAATCACGCCGTCATTTATCAGGAAAATGATGCTAGTACATTAATAAATCAATGCCCATATATATATATATATATATATATATATATATATATAATATATATATATATATATATGAAACGATTTATGAACATAGTTCTGTAGTGAGTTCGTTCAAATGGCCATTAGTCACTTTTTTCCATATAAAAATCAGAAATTTGGATAGTCATCGTCTTCAGACAAGAAAACCATATTCCTTCCGTATTTTCTTGGCGTAAATTTATTCACTTTCTTTCCAATCTACCCTGTTTACTCGATCATATTTTCGTCCGTTTCAGCTATTTGCACGCTTTAGCGGAACACCTTATCGGCAGGTTGGTTGAATTTTACGACACGATTTGGGTTATTTTATGCCGAAGACGTTTTGTTTTATTCATTATTGATGGGTATTACATTTTTTTTTAATGTGTCCTGGGTTCGGTGTCAAACTGCACATAACGGGGATGTTTTAATTTTGGAGCCCTGGAGAATGTGGATTAACTCTTTATCACCAATACCCCAGGTATAATCTGAACCGGAGTGGTAGTACCTATTAGGGTCCCAGCTATGGGTTAAATAGAAACAAAAAGTTTTTAAAAATGTATGAAAAAACAAAAATTGAGTATCCATCAAGAATGAATAAAACAAAAAATAAATTGGCATTAAAATAACCCAATGGGTTGACATTGTTCGGGGTGCATTTGTTTAAAATCGATGGAATATCTCAATAAAAGAATTTGTTAATTAATAATATCTAATAACATCCGTTTTTATTATAAATAATCAACTAGAAATAACAAGAACTCGCTATCTTTGGTTCAGACGATTTTTTTTCCTAAATAGAACATTGTTCGGGATGTATTTGTTTAAGAGCGATGGAATATATCAATAAAATAATTTGTTAATTAATAATATCTAATAACATCCGTTTTTATTATAAAATAATTAACTAGAAATCATAAGATCTCGCTGTCTGTGGTTTAGACAAAAATTAACATTTTTTAAATAGAACATTGTTCGGGGATGCATTTCTTTAAGAGTGATGGAATATCTTGATAATAAAATGTAAAGAAGAGGGGGGGAGAAACGTTAAAGTGAATAATGGGAATTTCAGGAGATGGATTTTGGCAAGTACAATGGGTCGGATTAAAGAAGAAGAAAACAATTAGTCAAATACATTAGAAACTTTCAAATCCTCCAAGACATAACAGAAATGATGAGAGAAGAAAAAGATGAAGAACAAAACATGTCTGACTTAAAAAGAAAATAAATTTCGTTAAAGTTGAACACGGGAAAGTGGTATGCACATTTCAAGAAACGTATCTGGAAGTCATGTTGAGAGAGAGAGAGACAGAGAGGCAGCGATAGAGAGAGACAGACAGAGACAGAGACAGACAGAGACCGAGGCAGAGACAGGGACAGAGACAGATAGAGAGACTGATAAAGAGATAGATAGAGAGACAGACAGAGACAGAGAGACTGAAACAGAGAGAGATTAGTGAAACGGGGGGGGGAGACAGACAGACAGAGAGACAGAGACAGGGACAGAGTGACAAAGGCAGACAGAGACAGATAGAGAGACAGATAGAGAGTCAGATTTAGAGATAGACAGAGACAGAGAGACTAAAACAGAGAGAGAGAGAGAGATTTGTGAAACGGGGAGAGAGAGAAAGAGGAGACCAGAGACAGAGAGAGACAGAGAGATAGAGACAGAGTGATAGAGAGAGAGAGAGAGGGGGAGAGAGATTGGTGAAACGGGGAGAGAGAGAGACAGACAGACAGACTGACAGAGACAGAGACAGAGAACAGAGAGAGATACAGATAGAGAGACAGATAGAGAAGACAGACAGAGACAGAGAGACTGAAACAGAGAGAGAGAGAGATTGGTGAAACGTGAAGAGAGAGAAAGCTTTGTTTTAGAAGAAAATAAACAACTCTACATTTTTAGGATTGCATTTGCTTAAAAGAGATTGTATATCTTATTATAATGGAGATTGTGTGTTTTTCTGTCTGTAACCGAAACTATATTAATACTCAAATCACAATTCCCTTAGTATTGACATCCCATTCTCAATGATTTTATTTTCATTTAAACCTCAATTATTAATAAAATTGTTTACATTATTAATACTGTTAACCGTATATAATACTAACAACATGCAATTATATTTATATATACAACAAAATAGTTGTTAAGTGTGAACGAGAAGGCTAATTTGCATATTGATATTAAAAACTCGAATTCAATAAATATGTGCTCAGTGTTATTGATTTCTAACTATTTGGTTTTATTTTAATGAATATAAGCAACATCTCTCAATTAATCTAAAATGAAATCCTTAACAAGTCATTTATTCTTTACTTCCTCTTTTAACTAAATACTTAAATTTAAAAAAAACAATGAAAGACGAGCGTGATGGAAGAGTAAGTTTCAGTTGTTCTGCTTTTCGATTATACCCTCTGTTTCAAATCTTTTTATCTGCATTCTTATTTAGTTTCATTAGCCTTTCTAATTTAATACGATATTTTATTACATTTAAATTTAAATACTTGCACCCGGAGGGTGCATATATTTGCTAGTCTCCATAATGGAGATTGTTGGCTGGTAATAGATGATAATATCCATTTTTATAACTGAAGAAAAAAAGAAAGAAAAAATCGCTTATCTAAATATTATGCTACAAAGAGAATGAATTTCGTTAAAGTTGGACCCGGGGAAGAGGAATCCACATTTCGTGAAACGTGGTTGGTAAAGAGCTAGGGATAGATAGATAGATAGAGATAGATAGATAGATAGATAGATAGGTAATTTATGAGGAAGTGCGTCCGGGTCTCCTGCCTCAAAAAATTGCTGCCCGGTAACTATTAAAATAACGACTCCATCTATGCTGTTACTTGAAAGAAAACAACCAACTTAGGGCGTTAAATGTATTTTAGGGGGGGGGCTTCTCTTTTTTGTCATAATTCGTATTTATTTATCGTAATTTGTCGTAATTCTTATTCATTTATAGAAATTTGTCGTAATTCTTGTTTATTTATCGTAATTTGTCGTAATTCTTGTTTAATGTTTAATTTGTCGTAATTCTTGTTTATGAAGATGGATATCTATCTATCTATCTACCTCAATTTGTTCATTTTTTTTACTTAGATAAATAAAAGAATTACGACAAAAAAGAGAAGCCCCCCCCCAATACATTTAACGTCCTAAGTTGGTTGTTTTCTTTCAAGTAACACCATAGCTGGGGTCGTTATTTTAATAGTCACCGGACAGCAATTTTTAAGGCAGGAGACCGGGACGCACTTCCTCATAAATTACCGATAGACAGAGATAGATAGATAGAGAGAGAGAGGGAGAGAGAGAGGGGAGAGAGAGGGGGGAGAGAGAGAGAGAATAAATGATAAGATATTGCTCACTTTGGTTTAGAAGAAAATTAAAAGCTGTACAATTTTATTAGGTTTGCATCTTTTTTAAAGGCGATTTTGTATCCCCAAAATGGAGTTTGTTGCTTAATAATTGATAATAATATTCGTTTATATAATAGAACAAGAAGAAGAAGAAAAAGAAAAAATGGCTGACTTAAAAAGAGAATAAATTTCGTTAAAGTTAAACCGGGGGGAAGTAGTATCCACATTTCAAGAAACGTAGCTGGGAGTGACTGAGAGAGAGGGAGGGAGGGAGGAGGAAGGCGGGAGAGAGAGGGGGGACGGGGAAGATATGTGGAGAGTGGAAGCGGGGAAAAGACGGAAAAAGGCAATAAAAGATTACTTTTTGATGGCTCTGAAATGTTTGATTACATTTGGACAAATAAGACCAATGACTAATGGTTCCACGGAGAACGGCCGAGATCTGATAGTGAAATTGGATTTCTTTCTTGCTCTGCAGATCAACATCTAAGAAGCACTTGAGCCGACTCTGTCTTCATTAAATAGAAATTCCTACGTCTGGTTTCAATGGAAGGAAAACTAAGTCAGCCTCATTTATCAACAAAAGCTCTGTTGCCTAGCTACAACCTTTTTTTCCCCATTTACGGCTAAGTCTGTTTGTACTGCTTAGTCGTAACGTCTCGGGAGTTGAGATAATTGCTGCTTAGGCATCGACTGGCTTGGGTTCAACTTCTGCTTGTGCCCATCGGATGCAGTAATCTTTTAATAATAAATGCGAATGTCAGTGTGTCACATTTTTTCTTCAATTCTACTCCTAGAGGGCGTAGCTCAACATATTATTCCATGTTGGATTCAGGTCGATTGTGTAAGCTAATTAAAAAATATTCCAAGCCGAATTCGAACCCGCAATCCTGATTCTTTTTTATTCCCAAGTTATAATTACTGCAATTGTTTTCGGTTATTTTTTGCGACGATCTTTTCTTTTTTCTTTTTACATAAACAGTTTTTATAGCTCAGAAATATATTTGGGAATAATTGAAATTAATTGCAAAATCCATGGAAAATGAACCATGATACTGTGGCGAGAGAAACCGCGATCGTAGTAGTTCGAAGCGTGCACGACTGTGTTTGGCATGCAGAATGAGATCAGAGGCGAGTGGGGAGATTGAACTCGCATTCTCCTGATCGTGAGTCGTGGCCTGACGAATTGCTAAACTATCCAGAGTGGCCCAGATGTGAAGGATCGACGCGCGCCTGATTAGTGTCGCACGTGCTGCACGGGCAGGTCAGAGTAAGGAGCCCGGATGAACACTGTAATTGTGTATTTATTGACCAGCCCTCACAAACCGGCAGAAAAGCTCGCAGTAGCATTTTGGCTGTGGCGACGAGTGGACGATAGAGAAGATATTTTGATAGTGTTGGTGAGAAGGGTGCAGCATTGCTGGGAGAGTAAAAGCGTCGGATTTAACCGTGCCCCCCCCCAACACCACCACCACCAGAGAACATTCTTATAATTGTTTGAGCGGAAAGTAAGGATCTACGTACATAAAATTGTCTTTGAATTAAGTGTGTGGGTATTAAAATAGAATACATTTTTTAAAATTACAAACTCACATGAGCCTCGACACAGGAAGAACCCTCCGAGCATGTGCGGGAAAAAAGGACCAACTTCCGACCACAAGATAATCTCCCGGCCATTCGAACTTAGGCCTTAACTGGGAGGAGACACTACCTCTGACCAGGAAGATATTTCCTTACCACTGGTGGCTATGGCCCGTGAATAAACCCTAAATCCTAACACTACCTTTTGCCTTTGTTACTTCCCTTTTTTCTTGAATTCCTTTCAGTGCGAACACCAAATATGATGGGGTTAAAAGCAAACCCTAGAAACACGCACCAAGAAGAACCAGCTACCTTTAAACCTAAAACATTAAACCTCTTGTAACTCCCACAAGTGGCAACAGACGAATTATAGTTTAATTTTTAAAAGGTAAGTTTAAAAGGTAATTAAGAAGTAAATGCAGCGATCAATTTAAAGTTCTGTAATTTATTGTTGTCTATCGCAGAGTTATGTTATTGGGAAAACCAAAAATGTTGTTTATCATGCAATTTTGCAATAAGTTTAAAAATACATAAATTGTTTTGCTGAAACTGTTGTTTGAAAGATATAGTTTAATGTTAATAATATTTAATATGTACTCTTCATTCATGAAGTGTCATTATTAGACCGAAAGGGATAAAGCATAATTGAAATTAAATTTAAAACAATAAGTAACTCCCCAGAGCGTTCACTGGAAGAACCCTCCGAGAAAGTGCGGGAAAAGGAGCCACTTCCGACTCCCAAGAGAATCACTTGGCCATACGTTTAGGCCTTATAGCCAGGGAGATATTTCATTGCCACGTGGTGACTATAACCGGTGAATAAAGCCTAAATGTAAAACCACCTTTTGTATTTTTCTGTTCCTTTTTTTTTTTTCGTTTTTAATTGCTTCCTTTTCAGCGCCAACACCAAGCAAAACCCTAAGAAACGCACAAGGAGTAACATGGCCACGTTTAAACCTAAAACCACAAATCCTTTTGTAAACCCATTGCTCAATCAATAGCCCTTCGTAGGAGCTACAGGTAGCTAGCTCTAATTGTCCGCCCGACGACGAGCTGGTCTTTTAAGCTAGTCGAATAAATCGTATGATAGAATTATTTTTGACACACCTTTCATTTATAGGAAAATGTAAACATATCTTTCCCAAATCTATATTTCATATATGATATTATAAACATGAATATAGTTTTGTCTAGTGTCGGTAAATTAATCAAGATAAGTGGAATGTTATCTTGTCTAATGAAAACCAAATTTCTTAAGCATTCAAACTCAATATTAAGTGCTCAAAATATTTTAATGTCTATCTTTTGCTTTGGTGCGTGGAAACCGATCTGGTTTGCATTATCGTTTATTCTGATTACACAAAAATTTACGACAGACAATCAATCCAAAACTGAGCAGTGTTATTTTCATGTCTGTATTAGATTGAAATTATAAATTAATCAATTAAAGTTGTAGAAGAGTACAATTAGTGTCACTATTTCGTGTTGTCAAATAGTTGTTTTTCCGTAAGAATCTCGGTATATCGTTAATAACTTTGATATATAAATTATTAATTATATGTAGAAAATATTACTAGATACTGATTTTCTTGTTTGTAAATAGTTGGTTTTTTTTCATAAAGAACTAGTATCACGACTTGATAACTTTGTAGTATAAACTTATCCCTATCTAAATTGTAGAAGAATAGTTATAAGATATCTCTTCTTGTTGTAAATAGTGGTCTTTTCTTAAACCTATACTTCAGATAATCTTGTTTGATATAAAATTCTATTCAATTTAATGTAGAAGATACATTAAACATACTATTCTTGTTGTAGATTAGCTTTGTTTTTTCCGTAAAAACTCTACTATTCGTTAGATAACTTTTGATATAAAATATTAATTAATTGTTAAAAGAGACATTATTGATTACTTATTTCTTTGGTTTTGTTAAATAGTTTTTTTTCGTTTACAAACTCTATACGTTAGATAACTTTGAATATCCCATTATTAATTATATCAGAACTAGGAATGAACAATTAGAATACTATTTCTGTTTCGTAAATAGTTTTTTTCGGTAAACAACTCGGTATAGCGGTATGATATACTTTGAATATAATTCATATTATGTTAGAAGAACTTTATAATACAATTTCTTGTGTGTATACAGTTTTTTTCGCTACATACTGCTATACGTTAGATAAGCTTTTGAGTATAAATATCAAGTTTTATGTAAGAAGACTTACATTTAACTTATTTCTGTTTTGTAATAGTTTTTGTTTTTTTCCGTACAACTATATTTACGTTATGATTTAAACTTTGACGTATATTAATTATCAATTACATGTACGAAGAACATTACTACCTTTCATTGTTTGTAATAGTTGTTTTATCGTAAAAACTATATACGTTAGATAATCTGAAGTATATAATTTATCATTAATGTACTGCAGAACATTATGTTTACTATTTCTGTTTGTAAAATACGTTTTTTTTCGTAAAACTCCATACGTTAGAGTACTTTGAATATATAAATTAACTCAATTAATGAGAAGACATTATGTTACTCATTTCTTGTTTGTAAATAGTTTTTTTTTCGTAAACTATATACGTTAAGAGGTAACTTTGAGTATAGAATCCTATCATACTGTAGAAAGAACACTTTGGTTACTATTTCTTGTTGTAAATAGTTTTGGTATTTTCGTAAAACTATATCGTTAGATACCTTTGAAGTAAAAGTTATCAATTAATCTTGTAGAAGAACATTATGTACTATTATCTTGGTTGTAAATATTTTGTTTTCGTAAAACTAATATACGTTTAGGATAAGCTTTCAAGTATGAAAACTTCATCAATTAATGGTCACGATTAGCAACATTATGTTATCTATTCATTGTTTTGTAAATACTCTTTCGTTAAACCTACAGCGTTAGTAAACTTTGAATATAAATTTATTATTAATGTAGAAGATACATAAGACTATTTCTGTTCTAGTAAATCGTTTTTTTGTCGTAACAACTCTATACGCTTTCATGAGGTAACTTTGAATAACTATTAAAATAAATGTGAAGAGGACGATTATTTATCTTATTTTTCTTTGTTTTGTAATATCAGTTTTTTTTCGTGAAAACTTCTATACGCTCTAGATAACTGTGAATATAAACCCTAATTATGGAGTGTAGAAGAACCATAGTAATACTATTTCGGTTGTTTGCTAAATAGTTTTTTTTTCGCTATAAACTCTTAATTCAAGATAACTTTGAGGGTAGTAAATTTTGAGCTAATTATATGTAGAAGAACCATTATAAATCACTATTAGCTGGTCTGTAATAGTGTTTTTTCTTCGTAAAAATTAGTACGATTAAGCTAACTTGAGTATAAATTAATCAAATTAATGTAGAAGACATATGTCTATACTAATTTCTGTTTGTAAATAGTCTGTGTTGTTTTTCGAAAACTATATACACGTTAGATAACCTTGAGTTATATCATATTATCAGACTTAACTGTAGAGACGAACATTAGTCCTACCTATTTCTTGTCTTGTAAATAGTTTGTTGTTTTTGTCGTAAAACTATATACGTCTAGATAACTTGTACCGTATAACTTATTCCAACCATTATTATTGTAAACGCAACATTATGTGTAGCGATTTCTTCGTATTGTAAATATTTTTTCGTAAACTCTATACTACACGGTTATGATATACGTTTGAATATAAATTATTATTTAATGTAGATAAGAACATTTTTACATACTCATTTTCTGTTGTAAATCATATTTGTCTTCGTACAATACTCTACACTTAGATAACTTTGAATACGTAATATTATAATACATTGTAGGAAGAAACATTAACATGATTCTATCCTGTTTGTAAATAGTGTTTTTTTCGTAAATACTCTAATACGTTAGTATAACTGTTGAAGTATAAATATCAAGTTAAAGGTAGAAAGAACATTTATGTTACTATTCTTGTTCTGTAAATATTTTTGTCGTAAACACTCTTACACGTTATGATAAGTGAATATATGATTATTAATGTAGAAGCAACATATATACTATGTCCCTATTTCTTGTTTGTAATAATATAGTTTTGTTTGTCGTAGGGAACTATATTACTCTAGATAACCTCTGAGCTAATAAGTTCATCAATTATATTAGAAGATACATTATGTTACTTGATTTCTTTGTTTGTAAATATTTTTCGGGAAACCTAGCACGTTAGAATATACTTGAATATAATTCATTATTAAATTAATGAGACCAGGAAACATTATCATATACTCTTTCTTGGGTTTGTAGAATATCGTTTTTATTTTCGTAAAACTCTATAGCTTTGGGAGGATTACGTTGAATATATAATTATTAATTAGTAGAAGAAATGATGTTACTATTTCTTGATTTGTAAATAGTTTTTTTCGTAAACTCTTAGTACGGAGATTTAAACTTATGCATATAAATTATTAGGATCTAATTGTAGAAGACTAATAGATACTAATTTCCCTTGTCTGTGGTAAACTCAGTTTTTTTTTTCGTAAAACTCTCATTACGCTTTAGATAACTTTGAATATAAATTATTTAATTAATGTAGGAAGAACATCTATATACGCATTCTTGTTATGTATAATAGGTTTATTTTCAGTAAAACTCTATAGCGTATTAGAGAACTTTGAGTAACTAAATTCAGTTCATTAATGTAGATTAGAAAGTATGTTACTATCCTTCTTGTTCTGATATATAGTTCTTCTGTTTTTTCGTTTATATACTACATGGACGCTTTAGATAATCTTTTGATATTAATTATACAATTTAACCTGTCTAGTAACTAGAACATAGGGTGTCCACATTCTCTGTTTGTTAAATAGTTGTTTTTCGCGTAAAACTATACTTACGTTAGATAAACTTGAGTTTAATATTATCGAATTAATTATTGTAGCAAGAACATTACCTGTTCTATTTGTTCTTGTTGTAAATAGTTCTTTTGTTTTTTTTCGTAAACTATATACTGTGAGAGTCACACCTCTTGAGGTTTATAATCATCTTACTCAATTCTAAGAGTTACGAAGCAACATTTTTATGTTAATCTTTCTCTCTGTTTTCGCATCAGATATCTCTTTCGGTAAATCACTCTACACGTTCAGATAAGCTTTGGAATATAAATTATTAATTTAATGTAGAAGAACATTATAATATACTATTTCTGTTTTGTAACTAGTTTTTTTCGTAAAACTCTATACGTTAGATAACTTTGAATATAAATATAATTATGTAGAAGAACAATTCGTGTTCACGTTCTTGTTGGGGTAAATACGTCTTTTTGTTTGTAATAACCTTTCTATACGTCCTAGGATGATAACATGTGATAATATCAGCTAAAACAAAACTAAACTAAAATTTTAACAACTCAACTAATGCTGGTGGCAATGAGATTTGCATTTAATATCTGTGTTCTTTTACAAACAGATGTGGATTTAACCGCCTTTTATATCTGCTGTTTTCAACTCGTAAATAGAGTATTGAACTCTGATATCCGTCCTTTTCTGTGGGGTTAGGAACGTGAGCCAAGAGCTCACAAGTACAGTGATCAAGACTCGCTATTACAGTTAGTAGCTGGATTTCTGCCTGGAGACTAGCTTTGCGAAAACCACCCTGACCAATGATTGGACGCCCGTTATTAGTACTGCCACTCTTTACTCCGTCGCCATGGTAGGCATGTTGTACACAAGGTCGTAAGTAAGGGGCATCCAGTGATGGTTCAATTACCGCTAATGCTAGTTGTAATTGATCTCGATTACTTAGCTTCCGCTATTCATCTGAGCACAACGACCAGCTTTGTCCTACCTGCATCTATGTGCAACACTGTGGCGGGCTTTTGTGGTATATCGCCAATTCAATCGAAATCAATCTAGTCAAACCTAGTTAAGTCTTGTATAACTCACCTTTAAGTCACCAAAATGATGAATAGATCCTTTTGCGCGAGACAAAAAATTATCACGTGGTTGGTAGTCGAGGTGTCCTGCGGGTTCACGGCATGAACTCTCTAAAGTGGAGGTTTGTCAGGACTTAATGGGTGGGGTTCGGTAATATTCGAGATTCAGAGTTTCAAATATTTTGCTCAAACTGACAAATTGTTCCAGCTGTTTAGAACGTTGGTAGTTGAATCAGCACCATAATAACCGTTGAATTAAGGGAATTACCAAGGAGTTTTCATCCTTATTGAGAAAGATCTGAGATGATAAATTACACATTTTAGTTTTGATTAGCTGGTAAGGTATACGTTTTCGGTTGGTGATTTAGAGAGTAACTAGCAGCGGATCCCACAGCGTCGCCTGGGTAGCGGTTTTTTTTAAGTTAGTCCCGCCAGATCCATACATTACTTGGAAATAACTTCGCAGCTTTGAATCCCTCATCGAGATGCCCCCGTTTAAATCCCTTGGAAAAAAATAGACCTTGCCTATGATCGCAGCTACTCCGAAAAGACATGTATGAATGTCTATATCTAAAATATATAATGAAAAAAAGGCAATGACCATGCGTTATAGAGATATTCAAGACCTTTCTTATCTTTATTCACGGAATACTCTAAATCGAATCTCCAAGATATTTATATGTGTATATATATGTAATTTAACCTTTAGTTTGTTAATTGTCTTCTATCTTTCGGAACGTGTTCACTCCAGACACTCCACTATTAACACACACTGCCCTTTAATCTATAGTATCCACAATCATTGTATCTAGTTTCGAGTTATTCCGGCAGGCAAATACACGTTGGAAACCCATGCTCGGCTGTGGCTTTAGAAGAACACGACTGGACCTCTATAGAGAGGTATAGAAAGGGCACTCACCGAATCATGGCTACAGTGTTGGCGTTGCGTGCGACCTCCTGATGCTTCAGGACGTAATTTCAGGGTGGCTTAGCTGGATCCATACGACATGGCCAACACTCCACTTTGGCCCGTCTTTGGGGGCGTTGTGAAAATGGTTAGAGTCGTAGCAGAATGGACTCGTCGACCTGAGTTCAAATCCTAGAATCGAGGACGTCACACTATTAAGATAGTGTTCAATACCCTTGGGGGGATTACCGACAAGTATGCACTCTACCCGCTCTATACTCAACAGCTATGGGTAAAGTAGAGGACAGACTGGAACTCTTGGATTATTGCAACCCATCGTTTAGAGCGAGAAGGAGAAACTCTGAATTCAAACCTGTTAAATATACGCCTAAACACTGACCTTGTGTTCAGACATCCTGCTAGTTGCTTAGCGTTTGGTAGAATATGAAACCTAGATTTGGCTCCCTTACTTAGGTTTAGACGGGCAGTCCGTGAGGCTTCCTCCGAAGTCAATCGGCTAGGGGATCACTTCAAGCTACCTACAGTTTTGGCAATATGTTTGTTGGTACATGCTAATTTTTCACGTCGGAATGCAGTTCAAGGAGATAAGTCCAGGTCACCATGACGTGTGTGGTAGTACTCAGCCGGTAATTTGTAGCGTTGGCAGGTATTGTTTCACTCCGTGTGTGTGAAATCTTGAAATTCACACAGATTGATGTGCCACACGCATTGCCAATTCGGAACATT
The DNA here is from genome assembly GCA_023376005.1 of Doryteuthis pealeii. Lineage (NCBI taxonomy): Eukaryota > Metazoa > Mollusca > Cephalopoda > Myopsida > Loliginidae > Doryteuthis > Doryteuthis pealeii. The sequence goes on from CM042155.1 coordinate 18,585,418, forward strand.
ATGTACAACATTCAAGAGTTTGAGACTCTGAGCCATCACGTAACGTAATAGAGAGTAGGGCGGAGTCCACGAAAAATTGGCTCTCAGCGCTCCCGGCAGTTTGGGTTTGGCTTGGGAAATAAAATCTCATTAGAAAAAGAAGTGGTTCAACCTTTGTTGGATTTGACTCGAAAACCTATATAAGAGCAATTTACATCAGATCCTTTCCCCTTTCAGCACCCCAAGTTGGTTTCTTCAGGTCTCCAGGACACTCGGAGCTCGACAAAGCCTTAAATCCACATCAGCCGCAGCCACATGCCCATTTGTATTTCTAAGCCTCTTCCACGTAGCTCAGAAGATGTAAGATATCAGGATACAAGTGCATTTCACTATCAACCGTCATCAGCCATTCCAAGTGAGGCGCATAAGCGGGTTCATTCACCGGTCGAGCGAAGTAACGGCCTTTGAATTTTGTCACCCTACGTCCATCGTCCTTCCCAGCCTGCACGCGAAGGCTTCCGTATCTTAGTAGACGGATTTTTGCGGTTCTTACAACCCAAAACCCCGCAAAACTGGTTTAGACAGAGTTTCCCAACAACCTCACTATACGCTGATTTTTACCATAGTTGGAGAAGCGCGAGCGAGAGAGGCGAGAGTAGAGAGAGAGGAGAGATGAGGTTTTGGCGATGGGTTAGGGGTTTTCTCGCACCCTTGGTATTTGTCCTTACGTTTAGTAGGAGTATTGAGGAGAGAGAGAGTTATTTCGTGATGCACTGACCTTGCCGCAAGGGGGCATTAAGTGGCTGTAAAAATCTACATAAGCAGCCCTCCGTCTAGAAATCTTTGACTTGACGCCGCGCGGTGAACTGTGGGGGTAACGCATGTCGAGTTTCCAACGGACAGCGGTCCGCATTTACCCATGCTGATGAGTAGTATCGTGATGTTGCAGTAGGCTATTTCCCGAACTGGCATTATGCGGCTATTGCGGAAACTCGCGGGAGACAGTAGGCTTAGGTTCCAGAGACTTATTTTAGGTACCAAGAGTGCCATTTCCAAGGGGGGAGGGCTGTGCGAGGGGTGGGGTGTGTAGTTCGTACACATCACTCCATTTAACCCTCATGGAGCTGGATAGGGAGTAGATAAGTTGGATTCATACTATTCCCATTTAGTGGCCCGTATCCTAGCGGCATGTTCGAAATGCACACAGCTGTTCCAGGATTTGAACGCTGTCGACGAGTCGATTTCCAACGACACTACCCATCACCACCGCTGAGGAGTAGTTTGGATCTATTCCTCTCCCAAGGGTAAGCGGCTATGCGAAATGCATGAACACAGTCCTATGTCAACGATTTGAACTTGTATAACGAGTCGCAGTTCTCCAACGACCTAACCATTCTACCATTAGCTAAAGGAGGAGTAGTTTGATTCATAACTATTCCCAAACCGGGTTATTTAAGGCTGCTTAATGCGACAATGCACAACAGCCTTGTCCCAGATTTGAACTCTGGGTTAACGCACTGCCTATTTCCAACGCACACTCATACCATTGACCGTCATAGAGCTGAAAGGGAGAGTCAAGTGTCCGATGCATACTGCTATTCCGCAGAGCTACTACGNAAATCAAGATTGTCAGCCGTAAATCTAAACAAATCCAACCAACCAACCAACCAACCAGCCAACCAGATTTTAAAACTTTACTACTTCCTAAGAATTTTCTGTCCACTTTTTGTCACGTGGTCTTTATAAGTTCGCTTGTTTACTGGCTTTTTTTTTGAGAGGACGAAAAGTGGCAATGGTTTTGCCCTACCTGTAAAGTGAAATTGAAAATTTACGATGGTTGAGTCGGTAATCTTGCATATATTCCAGATGATTGGGTCAGAATTGATGGACTAGAAGCACAAAAAGATGTATCATTTAATGCGATTTATATTTACTTGTTTATACCAGCCATCCATCCATTCACTCATTCATTCATTTATACACACACACACACACACATAATATATATATATATATATATATGAATGAATGCTTGGTTGGTTGAATATACATATATATATATATGTATGTGTGTGTATGTCTGTGTATCTGTGTATCTCTGTGAGTGTGCGCAGTTCTTCTGTGCATTTATATGTATACGTGCCTCTGTGTGCCTCTGTGTGTGTGTGTGTGTGTGTGTGTGTGTGTGTCTCGGTGTGTGTCTCTCTGTGTGTTTCGCATTTCTTCTGTGAATTTATGTGTATAAGTGTCTGTGTATGTGTCTGTGTGTCCGTGTATGTGTGTCTGTCTGTGAGTCTCTCGGTGTGTCTGTGTGTGTGTGTGCAGTACTGTTCATTTATGTGTATAAGTGTCTGTGACTGTACCTGAGCGCCTATGTATGTGTATGTGTGTATCTGTGTGTGTGTGTGTGTGTGTATGCGTGTATCTCTGTGTGGTGTGCGTGTGTGTGTCTGTGTCTTGATGTGTGTCTCTCTGTGGGCGCAGTCCTTGGGTGCATTCATGTGTATAAGTATCTCTGTGTGTGGTGTGCGTGTGCGTGTGCGCGTGTGTATGTTTGTATCTATGTGTGTGTGTGTGTGTATGTGTCTCTGTGCGTCTCTCTGTTTGTCTCTCTGTGTGCGCAGTTCTTCTGTGCATTCATGTGTATAAGTATCTCTGTGTGTGCGCGCGCGTGTGTGTGTATGTATCTATGTGTATCTCTGTGTGTGTGTGTGTCTGTGTGTATATCTGTATCTCTCTCTGTGTCTCTCTGTGTGCGCAGTTCTTCTGTGAATTCATGTGTATAAGTATATCTGTATGTGCGCGCGGTGCATGTGTGTGTATCTGTGTGTGTGCGTGTGCGTGTATGTGTGTGTGTGTGTGAATCTGTGTGTGTGCGTGCGTATGTCTGTATGTGTATGTGTCTGTGTGTGTGTGTCTGTGTCTTGCTGTGTGTCTCTCTGTGTGCGCAGTTCTTCTGTGCATTCATGTGTATAAGTATCTCTGTGTGTGCATGCGTGTGTGTGTGTGTGTATCTGTGTGTGTGCGTGTATATGTGTGTGTGTATATGTGTATGTGTATGTGTGCACATAGTTGTTGTGTATATCTATATACCTTCTGGGCTAGTATACATTCTGAAAAGAAGATTGAAGATTATCTTTTGAACCCTTACGAAGATCTGCATCTCAGTATATTACGTAAAAAAAAAAAAAAGAATCTAAATACGAAATATAGAATTCCATAACTTTGGAAATATACTTCGTCGCTTTTCTCCTTTTTTTTTGGAGGGGGAGGGGCTTGATATTGATTGCATCTTTGGGAGGATATAAGAAAGTAAAGTTAAGAGTTTAACGATACTTCAGAGACTCGCTGGACCCCACCCCGTTTCTATAAAATGGGACCGAACTCCGCAAAACACATAAATATATAAAAAAAAATGTATATATAGAGAAATAAATAATAATAAAAAAAATATATATATATATTTGGTTATAATATAATAGTATATTTTCTTTGTTTTTCCATCATGCCTTTAGCTGACTCATTCCTAATATTTCTCGGGTCGATCTTAGAATAATTACTTGTTAGTTCGTAGGGCTCGAGGGGCTAGAGAAAAATCGTAAAACAACGCAATCATTCTGACAAACTTATAGTCATAATAACTGACTGGACCTGGCAATAATCCCTGAAATAGTGTGATGGTTAAAGAGCTATCCGCTGACACATTCGCGTCCAGTCGACGAGGCTCAGAATACGCTCAGTGTATACACTTGAGGAGTAAGACCCCCAAAGGAAAAGGCTGTCCGGGTTATGCACTGTTGTATCGCAAGGTGGAAAGATACACAGAAGAATGGTGAGCTTAATATGTTTATTAATGTTCAGTCGATGGGGCTTAGAATATGCTGAGCGTAGATATCTACCAACCCCTCCGTACGAGCAGGATGTCCCACGATGTTTATTTCCAAAGGAGTTTAGCAGGTTTGAATTTAGAGTTTTCCTTCTCCTAGACGTGTTACCTAGCCAAGGTTAAAGTGCCCAGTCTGCCCTACTATTACCCATAGCTGGAGGGAGTCATACAAAAATGTTAAATATTCAGAACTAATTCTAACCCTCCTTTGTGTTCTAAATAGAAGCATTGATATCATCGTCATCTTCTTCATCATCATCATCATCATGTCACGCTAGCAGCACGGATATGCATGACAATTTCTCGCCAACTGTCCCTATCACTCATCGCCTTCAGGAGGTCCTTCCAGCTGCATCCAGTATCCGCGCAGAGCTGGTCAATGTACGTCTTTGTTGAACGGCTCACACTAGCATGCCCATGTGCTGACTTGCATAGGGAACGTCACTTATGAGTTCGTCCTTTTTTCTCTTGCTGTGCCCCAGTATGTCTTGTTCGTCTAGGATGGTTTGTGTAATATGGGTCAAGTGGCCTTGCAACATCTTTCTCTTAGGGTGTTGTTTCCACGTCTTGTTTAAGATTGCATGCAGTATTCTTGTGTCGCTCTCATCTAACTTATTTCCTCTGGGCGATTCATTGGGGTCTAAGTGGTGCAGCCGTACAGTTACAAATCCTCATATAGACAAAGTTTTACAATATCTTGGAGAAAAGCCTCATATCATAAACGATCGTATTCCTCGAAGTCTTTCAAATAAGTTATCACAGTTGGTTTTGAAAAAGTGTTGGCACGAAGATAAACATCTACCTGGCGCCAGATTGAATCACGTGACAAAAGATTGTCACGCGACTTATGCACTGACCAATCCGAGTGGAGTACTATATATTCAAAGGAATTCAAAAGGAATTCAGTGACTTGAAGATCGATAGCGTGAAACTCTGACTGGTGAATGGTTTTATAGATTATTCTATTTGATGATTGCTCTTCAATGTGTATTACGTTTTTGTTGATTTGAAGACCGTTTTAGACCTCATCTAACGTTATAGATTTTATCTAGCGTTCAGTTTACAATATATATATATATATATATATATATATATATATATATATATATATATTATATTTATACGGTGCAATGGTAGGAGTCGTATGAAATTGACTCAACTCCTAGACAAAGCTGTTTGCGTATAACATAGCGCTAATTCCCTAGGGAAAGGTATCCAGCCACCTACTCTTTCTTCAGCAATGGGTATGGATAGTAAGGCAGACTGGGATCTTTAACCTTGGCAAAGTAACCAGTCTAGGAGAAGGAAAACTCTGAATTCAAATCTGTTAAACTCCGCTTAAGAAATTGACCATGTGTCGGATACTGCTCGTGCGGAGAGCTTGGTATCTCTCTCTCTCTCTCTCTCTCTCTCTCTCTCTCTCTCTCTCTCTCTCTCTCTTTATATATATATATTATATATATATATATATATATATATATAATATATGGCTACTTGCAAAAAGGTGTCAAAATTAGTGTGACCCAGAAAAAACAGAACCCAATTTATTCATTTATTTTCCCATTAGACTAATCTTAAGCCCCAACCCTGACCCTAAACCATAACCCTAGCCCCTAACCCTAACCCCTAACCCTAACCATAAATCCCCCTAGTTAAAATGAACAGTTTTATTACAAAATTTGTGGGTTCTGTTTTTTTCTGGGTCACCGGAATACAGTAAAAAACAGAACACAAATTATTTATTTATTTTCCCATCAAACTTACCCTAAACCCCAACCCTAACCCTAATCTTAATTCTAACCTAACCCTAACCCTAACCCTAGACCCTAACCCTGGACCCCCATAGTTAAAATTAACGGTTTTATTACAAAATGTGTGGGTTCTGTTTTTTTCTGGGTCACTCTAATTTTGACACCTTTGTGCAAGTTCAGTCTATATATATATATATATATATATATATATATATATATATATATATATATATATATGTACAGGTGTGAATATTTTGTGTACGTGTGTGGCAGTAATCCATCAATAACTTCAGATCACACGAGATTGTTTCTCTTATCAAAGCAATAAAATTAGAATAATCTTCCTTAGAGAGTAAATGAATTCTCAGTCCATTGTGGAACTGCATTATTACTTTGTGGGTCTGCCCTTAGGAAACAAACTTAATTTTCTCAACACCCATATCGTCGATCAAAATGAGATTACTCTGATATTCTAGTTGAATTTTTTAGTTGGAATATCAAAACCATAATTAAAATCTGTTTTATATATAAATATATAAATCTTTGGCGGAGTGACCTATTGTCAGTATCCACCGGACAATGGCGGATTCTATCCCTTTTCGCTTGCCTTGACCAGGCAGATGATTTTGCTGAAGTGGAGCATCACACCTACCCTCAGTTCACTATGTTTTACCACACAGATCTGATAAACCAAATTGTGCTGATCATGCCCTGAGTTGGAACCTTGCGATTCATAGGAGGATTCTTAACTGAGTAAACCCATCTCCTTATATATATGCGTGTGTGTGTGTGGTGTGTGTTTGTGGATAACAATATATATATATATATATATATATATTATATGTGTGTGTGTGTGTGTGTGTGTGTGTATAGGATGGATGTAGTAGAATCCGACAGTGTGAGGTAGGTAAAAGGATGGTGAACAAGAAACCATTACTCAAAACAAATCTAAGATTTGAAACGTTTCATCCGAATTCATACGGACATCATCGGTCAAATGATTTTTATTGAAAGCAAAATTACGTGCAAGTACAAGTGAATTTGGTGAGGGGGTGAGTTAGTAGCGGAAGTGAAGGAGTGAGGCTAGGGGCAGACATGAAAGAAGTGAGGGTAGTTTACAGGAAGTAAAAAGAGGATGGGAGTATATATGTATAGCGCAGTTACCATTAAATACACCAAGCAAATAAGTATACAATTTTATCTACTTCGGGATTTTTCTCTAAAACTGATTGAAAACTGCTCAATATAAAAAGCTAAATAGACGATTAAAATCGAATGGTTTAAAAAACTACCTACTTCAGTTACTCACAGTAGCGTGAATTTTCGGGAGAAATCTACGGCGAGAAGCTTAAGTAGGTATTTTTAAACCATTCGATCTTAATCGAATATATATATATATATATATATATATATATATATATATATATATATGTGGTGTGTGTGTGTGTGTGTGTGTGTGAGTGCGTATGTGTATGTGTGTGTTGTAAGAAATATACGGATAACTATTGTTCTTGTCTTTAATTCATTTTTTCTTCAATGAATATAAATTTTGAATGCTATTACTCGGAACCTCTCACAACACCTACATAGTAATTCCAATAATTACTTACACAAGCACAAAATTAAACGTCAAATTCGTAAAATAATCTAAGCAAAAAGAATTGTCAATGGCCTGATCGTAATTTATAGTTTGACGACCAAAACTGAAACCATATGATGTATGATTAAATTTCCAGGGAATAAATGGCTAATTGAAAAAGAAAAAATTCTAAATAGAATAAAATAAATCGTAAATAAAATAAAATAGAAATGAAATAAAATGGAAATAAACAAAAATAGATAAAAATAAAAAATAAAAAATGAAAAATGAAAATAAAATATAAAATAAAATAAAAATAAAATAAACCGTAAATAAGATGAAATAAAATAACATAAAACTGTTATTATTTACGTACTTACAACACTTTTAAGTCGGCTTTATTTAAAAGGGAAAAAAAAGAATAATACTTCATAATGATACTTTCGAGTTCAATAAAGACAAGATATTTAATTGTCTACATTCTCTGATCCTTGAATTATTTAGATAATTAACTACGGAAGCATTCCTTCTATTACTTGTAATGTGATAATTATCATATAAATTACATTTTAATCACTTGTCGTCTTTTTCTTTTATTAAGGCTATTTATTTATTTCCCAAAATCAGGAAGTATTTGCGTTCAAACTGGCAAATATCATTTGTTGTTCACAAACACTAAATGACATTTAATTGTGGAAAATTCCTCCAATTACCCTGATGATCGTAAGATTAGTAGATTATTACAGCGACATTAGCAAATACCTATATAACAAGAGTGGTGTAGCCATATTGGGTGGACAAGTCTGAAGGAGTGTTATATAGATATTTACTGTAGGAGGCGCGTGGTGTAATGGGTAGCGTGGTTGGAAATCGACTCGTCGACCAGCGTTCAAATCGTGGACAAGGCTGTTTGCATTTCGCATAGCGCTAATACCCTTGGGAATAGTATGAATCCAACTACTCTCCCTTCAGCTATGGGTAATGGTTAGTGTCGTTGGAAATGGACTCGTTAACCCAAGTTCAAATCCTGGACAAGGCTGTTTGCATTTCGCATAGCGCTAATACCCTTGGGAATAGTATGAATCCAACTACTCTTCCTTTAGCTATGGGTAATGGTTAGTGTCGTTGGAAATCGACTCGTTAATCCAAGTTCAAATCGTTGACAAGGCTGTTTGCATTTCGCATAGCGCTAATACCCTTGGAATAGAATGAATCCAACTACTCTCCCTTCAGCTATGGGTAATGGGTAGTGTCGTTGGAAATCGACTCGTCGACCAGCGTTCAAATCCTGGACAAGGCTGTTTGCATTTCGCATAGCGCTAATACCCTTGGGAATAGTATGAATCCAACTACTCTCCCTTCAGCTATGGGTAATGGGTAGTGTCGTTGGAAATGGACTCTTTAACCTAAATTCAAATCCTGGACAAGGCTATTTGCATTTCGCATAGCGCTAATGCCCTTGGAATAGTATGAATCAAACTACTCTCCCTTCAGCTATGGGTAATGGGTAGTGTCGTTGGAAATCGACTCGTTAACCAAGTTCACGACGCGGGTTCAAATTCTAGACGAGGCTGTTTGTATTTTTTACAGACCACTAATGCCCTTGCGGAAGGTATGCATCCAAATACTCTCTCTCTCTCTCTCTCTCTCTCTCCTCTCTCTCTCTCTCTCTCTCTTTCTCTCGCTCTCCAACTATGGGTAAATAGTATAGTGGTTTGGGCTCTTTAACCATGGTTTGGTAACTAGTCTCTTGATGGAACCTTTCCGTCCACTAAGGACGATGGCGTAGTGACCAAAAATAAAGTTACTTCCTCGACGTGATGTAACGCTATGGCCCTCACTTGGAATGCTGATGACGTGTTGATAGTAAAATTAATTGTATCCTTATCTCATCTTCTGAGCTACGTGGAGAGGCTTGAATCTGGTTGCTGGGCTGATGTGGATTTGGCTGTCGACTCCCGGATGTTTGGAGACTGGAAACCAACTTGGGTGCTGGGGGACATCTTGTAATGTGCTCTTTATAGTTTTTAGTAATAACAAAAGGCCACTTCTTTTTCTAATGAGATTTTATTTTCCCCAAGCAAAAACTGCCGGGCGCGAGAGCCATTCGTGGCTCGCCCCCTCTCTATTACGTTTACAGTGATGGCTCAGTTCAAACTCTTGAATTATATGTTTCCGAATTGGAATGCGTTGCACATTCATCTGTGTGAATTTCAAATCACACACGGAGTGAAACAAAATACACTGCCAACGTACCAATTACCGCGATACTACCAACCACATCAGGTGCCTGGATATCCCTTGAACTGCTTCCGCCACGTGAAAATTAGCATGTACCAAACATATTGCAAAATTAGAGCTTGAAGTGACCAGCCGATTGATCGGAGGAAGCCTCACGGACTGCCCGTCTAAACTAAGTAAGGGCCATAGTTCATATTTACCAAACGCTCCACACGAGCAGGATGTGACACAAGGTCAGTTTTTAGGCGTAATTTAACAGGTTTGAATTCAGAGTTTCCCTTCTCCTAAACTGGTTGCCTAACCAAGAGTCCAGTCTGTCCTCTTATTTACCCATAGCTGGAGATAGAGCGGTAGATGCATACCTTCCCCAAGGGTATTAGCACTATGTGAAATGTAGACAGCCTCATCTAGGATTTGAACTCAGGTCGACGAGTCCATTTGCTACGACTCTAACCATTTCACCACACGCCCCAAAGGGCCAAAGTGGAGTGTTGCATGTCATGGACAGCTAAGCCACCAGAATTACGTCCTGAAGCATCAGGGGTCGCCACGCACGACCAACACGTAGCCTGATTGGTGAGGCTTCTTACCGCTCTATAGAGGTCCAGTCGGTGTTTTCTAAAGCCACAGCCGACAGGGTTCCAATGTATTTGCCTCTCGGAAAAATAAAACTGATATGTGATACATATATAAAGGGCAGTTGTGTGTATATGTATGTCTGGAGGAAACTTCGAAAATAAAACAATTAACAACAAAGTAAATACATATATATACACATTAAATATCTTGAATTTGATTTATATTCGTGAAAAAATAAAATTTGAATTATAACAGCATGGATTTTTTTTTCATTTAATATTTTAGATAGTAGACATTAACATTTCTTTCAGAGTAGCTGGATCAATGCAAGGTCTATTTTTTTACATAGGGATTTAAATGGGGCATCTCATGAGGATTCAACTCAAGATTCAGTAATAATGGATCTGCGGGACTAACTTAAAAAAACCGTCTACCCAGGCGACGCTGGGTATCCGCTGCTAGTACTCTCTAAACAAAAGAAAACGAACTTAACACTAACAAAAATAAATTGTAATGTTATCATTCAGATCTTTCTTAAAAGATGAAAATTCCTTTGGTAATCCCTTTTTCACGGGTTATTTGGTGCTTTTAATCAACGTTCATAACAGCTGAAAATTTGTCAGTTTTGAGCAAAAATAATTTGAAATCTAATTCAATTATACCGACCCCACCCCATAATGTCCCTGAAAACCTCCCACTTGAGAGTTCACCGTGCCCCAGGAACTCACTACCACCCACGTTGATATTTTTTGTCTGCGCCAAGATCTATTCAATCATTTGTGTTATTGTTATTTTCGATTGAATTTGCGTATAACACAAGCGCACAGTTTGCACATAATGCAGAGAAATGTCGTTGTGTTAGGATTAGCAAGCAAGTCTCGCAGATCAATTACAACTGAATTAGCGAGTTTGACCATCACTGGATGACCCTTACTTGCGACCTTGTGTCACATCCTACCCATGGCGAACGGGTTGGATAAATAACCGGGCGTCCAATCGTGGTGTGGTGGTTTAGCAAGCTAGTCTCACAGATCCAATACAACTGAATAGCGAGTTTGATCCTTACTTGTGTGTTTGGCTCACTTTCTACCCACAGCAAATAGGTTGGTCAAATACCTATTTAAGTTTGCCACATTAAACGGTTCACATTGTTTGTTAAAAACAGGTTTTGATAAATATATGCCCAGCATTACTGATTTATATTTAGTTTGTTTTGTTTAGATATATATTCAATGTTATCTAACGTATAGAGATTTACGAAAAAAAATCTATTAACAAACAAGAAATAGTAACATAATGTTCTTCTACATTAATTGATAATTTATATTAAAAGTTATCTAACGTTAGAGTTTTACAAATAAAAACTATTTACAAACTAGAAATAGTATTATAATGTTCTACATTAATTGATAATTTATGTTCAAAGTTATCTAACGTATAGAGTTTTACGAAAAAAACAAATTATTTACAAACAAGAAATAGGGATATAATGTTCTTCTACATTGATTAATAATTCATATTCAAAGTTATCTAACGTAGTTTTACGAAAAAACTATTTTACAAACAAGAAATAGAATTATAATTTTCTTCTACATTAATTAATAATTTGTATTCAAAGTTATCTAACGTTTAGAGATTTACAAAAAAAAAAGCTATTTACAAACAAGAAATAGTAACATAATGTTCTTGTACATTAATTAATAATTTATATTCAAAGTTATCTAACGTGTAGAGTTTTACGAAAAAATTACAAAACAAAAAATAGTAACACACTGTTCTTCTACATTAATTGATAATTTATATTCAAAGTTATCTAACGTATAGAGTTTTAAGAAAAACACTATTACAAACAGAAATAGTATTATAACTACATTAATTGAAATTATACTCAAAGTTATCTAACGTATAGAGTTTAAGAAAAAACACTATTACAAACAAGAAATAGTATTATAATGTTCTTCTACATTAATTGATAATTTATACTCAAAGTTATCTAACGTATTAGAGTTTTAAGAAAAACACTATTTACAAACAAGAAATAGTATTATAATGTTCTTCTACATTAATTGATAATTTATATTCAAAGTTATCTAACGTATAGAGTTTTAAGAAAAACACTATTTACAAACAAGAAATAGTATTATAATGTTCTTCTACATTAATTGATAATTTATACTCAAAGTTATCTAACGTATAGAGTTTTTAAGAAAAAACACTATTTACAAACAAGAAAATAGTATTATTAATGTTCTTCTACATTAATTGATAATTTATATTCAAAGTTATCTAACGTATAGAGTTTTAAGAAAAACACTATTTACAAACAAGAAATAGTATTATAATGTTCTTCTACATTAATTGATAATTTATATTCAAAGTTATTTACCGTATAGTGTTTTACGAAAAACAACTATTTACAAACAAGAAATAGTAACATAATGTTCTACATTAATTGATAATTTATATTATCATACAGTGAAAAATAACACTGTCAGTTTTGATTATTGTCTGTCGTAAAATTTGTTTTATGATAAACGATAATCAAAACAGACGGCTTCACGCACCCAAAAAAAAAAAAAACATTAAATATTTGAATTAATTTGAGTTTAACTGTTAGAAACTTGGTTTTATTAGAAGAAACATATTTATTTGATTTTTTGACAGCAAAACTATATTTATTTTATCATATCTATATGAATATAAGATTTGAAAGATATGTTTACATTTTTATAATGAAAGAGTGTGTCAAAAATAATTTTCATACATATTATATCGCTAGCTTAAAAGCCACTCTCTCGGGCGGCAATTAAGCTAGCTCCTACGAAGGGCTATTGATTGAGCAATGGTTTACAAAAGGATTTGTGTTTTAGTTTAAACGTGGCCGTGGTTACTCCTTATGCGTTTTCTTAGGGTTTTGCTTGGTGTTGGCGCTGAAAAGGAAGGAATTCAAAAAACGAAAAAAAAAAAAAAAGGACGAAAAATACAAAAGGTGTTTTACGATTTAGGCTTTATTCACCGGTTATAGTCACCACGTGGCAATTAAATATCTCCCTGGCTATAAGGCCTAAACGTATGGCCGAGTGATTCTCTTGGGAGTCGGAAGTGGCTCCTTTTTTCCCGCACTTTCTCGGAGGGTTCTTCCAGTGAACGCTCTGGGGAGTTACTTATTTTTTAAAATTTAATTTCAATTATGTTTTAATCCCTTTCGGTCTAATAATGACACTTCATGAATTGAGTACATATTAAATATTATTAAACATTAACTATATCTTTCAAACAACAGTTTTCAGCAAAACAATTTATGTATTTTAAACTTATTGCAAAATTGCATGATAAACAACATTTTTGGTTTTCCCAATAACAATAACTCTGCGATAGACAACAATAAATTACAGAACTTTAAATTGATCGCTGCATTTACTTCTTAATTACCTTTTAAACTTACCTTTTAAAAATTAAACTATAATTCGTCTGTTGCCACTTGTGGGGGTAACAAGAGGTTTAATGTTTTAGGTTTAAAGGTAGCTGGTTCTTCTTGGTGCGTGTTCCTAGGGTTTGCTTTTAACCCCATCATATTTGGTGGTCGCGCTGATAAGGAATTCAAGAAAAAAGGGAAGTGACAAAGCCAAAAGGTAGTGTTATGATTTAGGGTTTATTCACGAGTCATAGCCACCAGTGGTAAGGAAATATCTTCCTGGCCAGAAGTAGTGTCTCCTCCCAGTTAAGGCCTAAGTTTGAATGGCCGGGAGATTATCTTGTGGTCGGAAGTTGGTCCCTTTTTTCCCGCACATGCCCGGAGGGTTCTTCCTGTGTGGAGAATAGAATAGAATAAGAATAAGAAATGTATTTATCAATAGTAGGTACAAGTTATAAAGAATAAGTAAAAGAAAAACTTTATTTTTGTTAAACTACTATTGAAGGGAGGCCATGCCTAATAGCGTGAAGCTAAGCCCATGGACATGACCACCTTTGGACGCTCACAGGAAACGATACAAGACACACCAGACAACACAAACATATAGATATATATCATGAGGCTCATGGGAATTTGTAATTTAAAAAAAAATGGAAGTGACAAAGGCAAAAGGTAGTGTTAGGACTTAGGGTTTATTCACGGGCCATAGCCACCAGTGGTAAGGAAATATCTTCCTGACCAGAAGTAGTGTCTCCTCCCAGTTAAGGCCTAAGTTCGAATGGCCGGGAGATTATCTTGGTGTCGGAAGTTGGCCCTTTTTTCCCGCACATGCCCGAAGGGTTCTTCCTGTGTGGAGGCTCATGTGAGTTTGTAATAAAAAAAATGTATTCTATTTTAATACCCACACACTTAATTCAAAGACAATTTTATGTACGTAGATCCTTACTTTCCGCTCAAACAATTATAAGAATGTTCTCTGGTGGGGGGGCACAGTTAAATCCGACGCTTTTACTCTCCAGCAATGCTGCACCCTTCTCACCAACACTATCAAAATATCTTCTCTCTCGTCCACTCGTCGCCACAGCCAAAATGCTACTGCGAGCTTTTCTCCCAGGTTTGTGAGGGCTGGTCAATAAATACACAATTACAGTGTTCATCCGGGCTCCTTACTCTGACCTGCCCGTGCAGCACGTGCGACACTAATCAGCACGCGTCAATCCTTCACATCCGGGCCACTCTGGATAGTCTAGCTATTCGTCTAGGCCACGACTCACGATCAGGTGAATGCGAGTTCAATCTCCCCACTCGCCTCTGATCTCATTCTGCATGCCAAACACAGTCTTGCAGGCTTCGAACTACTACGTTCGTGGTTTCTCTCGCCACAGTATCATGGTTCATTTTCCATGGATTTTGCAATTAATTTCAATTATTCCCAAATATATTTCTAAGCTATAAAAACTGTTTATGTAAAAAGAAAAAAGAAAAGATCGTCGCAAAAAATCACCGGAAACAATTGCAGTAATTATAACTTGGGAATAAAAAAAATCAGGATTGCGGGTTCGAATTCGGCTTGGAATGTTTTTTAATTAGCTTACACAATCGACCTGAATCCAACATGGAATAATATGTTGATCTACGCCCTCTAGGAGTAGAATTGAAGAAAAAATGTGACACACTGACATTCGCATTTATTATTAAAAGATTACTGCATCCGATGGGCACAAGCAGAAGTTGAACCCAAGCCAGTCGATGCCTAAGCAGCAATTATCTCAACTCCCGAGACGTTACGACTAAGCAGTACAAACAGACTTAGCCGTAAATGGGGAAAAAAGGTTGTAGCTAGGCAACAGAGCTTTTGTTGATAAATGAGGCTGACTTAGTTTTCCTTCCATTGAAACCAGACGTAGGAATTTCTATTTAATGAAGACAGAGTCGGCTCAAGTGCTTCTTAGATGTTGATCTGCAGAGTAAGAAAGAAATCCAATTTCACTATCAGATCTCGGCCGTTCTCCGTGGAACCATTAGTCATTGGTCTTATTTGTCCAAATGTAATCAAACATTTCAGAGCCATCAAAAAGTAATCTTTTATTGCCTTTTTCCGTCTTTTCCCCGCTTCCACTCTCCACATGTCTTCCCCGTCCCCCCTCTCTCTCTCTCCCGCCTTCCCCCCCCTCCTCCCCTCTCTCTCAGTCACTCCCAGCTACGTTTCTTGAAATGTGGATACTACTTCCCCCCGGTTTAACTTTAACGAAATTATTTCTCTTTTTAAGTCAGCCATTTTTTTCTTTTTCTTCTTCTTCTTGTTCTATTATATAAACGAATATTATTATCAATTATTAAGCAAACAAACTCCATTTGGGGATACATAATCGCCTTTAAAAAAGATGCAAACCTAAAAATTGTACAGCTTTTAATTTTCTTCTAAACCAAAGTGAGCAATATCTTATCATTTATTCTCTCTCTCTCTCCCCCCTCTCTCTCTCTCTCTCTATCCCCCTCTATCTATCTATCTATCTATCTATCTCTGTTATCGGTAATTTATGAGAAGTGCGTCCCGGTCTCCTGCCTTAAAAATTGCTGCCCGGTGACTATTAAAATAACGACCCCAGCTATGTGTTTACTTGAAAGAAAACAACCAACTTAGGCGTTAAATGTATTGGGGGGGGGCTTTCTTTTTGTCGTAATTCTTTATTTATTTATCTAAGTAAAAAAAAAATGAACAAATTGAGGTAGATAGATAGATAGATATCCATCTTCATAAACAAGAATTACGAACAAATTAAACATTAAACAAGAATTACGACAAATTACGATAAATAAACAAGAATTACGACAATTTCTATAAATGAATAAGAATTACGACAAATTACGATAAATAAATACGAATTTATAACAAAAAGAGAAGCCCCCCCCCCCCCTAAAATACATTTAACGCCCTAAGTTGGTTGTTTACTTTCAAGTAACAGCATAGATGGAGTCGTTATATTAATAGTCACCGGGCAGCAATTTTTGAGGCAGGAGACCCGGACGCACTTCCTCATAAATTACCTATCTATCTATCTATCTATCTATCTATCTATTTATATCTATCTATCCCTAGCTCTTTACCAACCACGTTTTCACGAAATGTGGATTCATCTTCCCGCGGTCCAACATTTAACGAAATTCATTCTCTTGTTAGCATAAATTTAGATAAGATATTTTTTCTTTCTTTTTTTTCTTCAGTTATAAAAATGGATATTATCATCTATTACCAGCCAACAATCTCCATTATGGAGAATATACAATCTCTTAAACAAATTGCAATCCTAAAAAATGTAGAGTTGTTTTATTTTCTTCTAAAACAAAGCTTTCTCTCTTTCTCTCTCTCCCCGTTTCACCAACTCTCTCTCTGTTTCAGTCTCTCTGTTCTGACTGTTCTCTATCTGTATCTCTCTCTGTCTCTCTGTCTCTGTCTCTTCTGTCTGTCTGTCCTCTCTCTCTCTCCCGTTTCACCAATCTCTTCTCCCCCCCTCTCTCTCTCTCTATCTATTCTGTCTCTCTATCTCTCTGTCTCTCTCTCTGTCTCTGCTCGTCTCTCTCTTCTCTCTCTCTCCGTTTCACAAATCTCTCTCTCTCTCTCTCTCTCTCCTCTCTCTCTCTCTGTTAGTCTCTCTGTCTCTGTCTATCTCTAAATCTGACTCTATCTGTCTCTCTATCTGTCTCTGTCTGCCTTTGTCACTCTGTCTCTGTCTCTGTCTGTCTGTCTGTCGTGTCTCCCCCCCGTTTCACTAATCTCTCTCTGTTCAGTCTCTCTGTCTCTGTCTGTCTCTCTATCTATCTCTTTATCAGTCTCTCTATCTGTCTCTGTCCCTGTCTCTGTCTCTGTATCTCTGTGTATCTCTCTCTCTGTCTCTGTCTCTCTCTGTCTTTCTGTCTCTGTCTCTGTCTCTCTTTCTCCATGACTTCCAGATACGTTTCTTGAAATGTGCATACCACTTTCCCGTGTTCAACCTTTAACGAAATTTTATTTTCTTTTTAAGTCAGACATGTTTTGTTCTTCATCGTTCTTTCTTCATCATTTTCTGTATGTCTTGGAGGATTTGAAAGTTCTTAATGTATTTGACTAATTGTTTTTCTTCTCTCTTAATCCGACCCATTGTACTTGCCAAAATTCCCATCTTCCTGAAATTTCCATTATTTCACTTTAACGTTTCTCCCCCCCCTCTTCTTTCATTTTATATCAAATATTCCATCACTCTTAAAGAAATGCATCCCCGAACCAATGCTCTATTTTAAAAAAATGTTAAATTGATTATATCTAATAACATCTTTATTGTCAAATAATCATACTGGAAATAATAAGATCTCGCTATCTTTGGTTCAGACGATTTTTTTCCTAAATTAGAACATTGTTCGGGATGTATTTGTTTAAGAGCGATGGAATATATCAATAAAATAATTTGTTAATTAATAATATCTAATAACATCCGTTTTTATTATAAAATAATTAACTAGAAATCATAAGATCTCGCTGTCTGTGGTTTAGACAAAAATTAACATTTTTTTAAATAGAGCATTGTTCGGGGATGCATTTCTTTAAGAGTGATGGAATATCTTGATAATAAAATGTAAAGAAAGAGGGGGGGGGAAAACGTTAAAGTGAATAATGGGAATTTCAGGAGATGGGATTTTGGCAAGTACAATGGGTCGGATTAAAGAAGAAGAAAACAATTAGTCAAATACATTAGAAACTTTCAAATCCTCCAAGACATAACAGAAATGATGAGAGAAGAAAAAGATGAAGAACAAAACATGTCTGACTTAAAAAGAAAATAAATTTCGTTAAAGTTGAACACGGGAAAGTGGTATGCACATTTCAAGAAACGTATCTGGAAGTCATGGAGAAAGAGAGACAGAGACAGAGACAGAAAGACAGAGAGAGACAGAGACAGAGAGAGAGATACACAGAGATACAGAGACAGAAACAGGGACAGAGACAGATAGAGAGACTGATAAAGAGATAGATAGAGAGACAGACAGAGACAGAGAGACTGAAACAGAGAGAGATTAGTGAAACGGGGGGGGAGACAGACAGACAGACAGACAGAGACAGAGACAGAGTGACAAAGGCAGACAGAGACAGATAGAGAGACAGATAGAGTCAGATTTAGAGATAGACAGAGACAGAGAGACTAAAACAGAGAGAGAGAGGAGAGAGAAGAAGAGAGAGAGAGAGAGAGATTTGTGAACGGAGATAGAGAAACGAAAAGGAGGAAGAGACAGAGACAGGACACAGAGAAGAGACAGAGAGATAGAGAGACAGATAGATAGAGAGAGAGAGAGGGGGGAGAGAGATTGGTGAAACGGGGAGAGAGAGAGAGAGACAGACAGACAGACAGAGACAGAGACAGAGAGACAGAGAGAGATACAGATAGAGAAACAGTCAGAGACAGAGAGACTGAAACAGAGAGAGAGATTGGTGAAACGGGGAGAGAGAGAAAGAGAGAAAGCTTTGTTTTAGAAGAAAATAAACAACTCTACATTTTTAGGATTGCATTTGTTTAAAAGAGATTGTATATCTCCATAATGGAGATTGTTGGCTGGTAATAGATGATAATATCCATTTTTATAACTGAAGAAGAAAAAAAAGAAAGAAAAAATATCTTATCTAAATATTATGCTACAAAGAGAATGAATTTCGTTAATGTTGGACCCGGGGAAGAGGAATCCACATTTCGTGAAACGTGGTTGGTAAAAGGCTAGGATAGATAGATATTAAATAGATAGATAGATAGATAGATAGATAGATAGGTAATTTATGAGGAAGTGCGTCCGGGTCTCCTGCCTCAAAAATTGCTGCCCGGTGACTATTAATATAACGACTCCATCTTTATGCTGTTTACTTGAAAGTAAACAACCAACTTAGGGCGTTAAATGTATTTTAGGGGGCTTCTCTTTTTGTTTATAATTTCGTATTTATTTATTCGTAATTTGTCGTAATTCTTATTCATTTATAGAAATTTGTCGTAATTCTTGTTTTATTTATCGTTTGTCGTAAATTCTGTTTAATGTTTAATTTGTCGTAATTCTTGTTTTATGAAGATGGATATCTATCTATCTATCTACCTCAATTTGTTCATTTTTTTTTACTTAGATAAATAAATAAGAATTACGACAAAAAGAGAAGCCCCCCCCCCAATACATTTAACGCCCTAAGTTGGTTGTTTTCTTTCAAGTAACACCATAGCTGGGGTCGTTATTTTAATAGTCACCGGGCAGCAATTTTTAAGGCAGGAGACGGACGCACTTCCTCATAAATTACCGATAGACAGAGATAGATAGATAGATAGATAGATAGAGGGGATAGAGAGAGAGAGAGAGAGGGGGGGAGAGAGAGAGAGAATAAATGATAAGATATTGCTCACTTTGGTTTAGAAGAAAATTAAAAGCTGTAACAATTTTAGGTTTGCATCTTTTTTAAAGGCGATTATGTATCCCCAAAATGGAGTTTGTTGCTTAATAATTGATAATAATATTCGTTTATATAATAGAACAAGAAGAAGAAGAAAGAAAAAAATGGCTGACTTAAAAAGAGAATAAATTTCGTTAAAGTTAACCGGGGGAAGTAGTATCCACATTTCAAGAAACGTAGCTGGGAGTGACTGAGAGAGAGGGGGAGGGAGGGGGAAGGCGGGAGAGAGAGAGAGGGGGGACGGGGAAGACATGTGGAGAGTGGAAGCGGGGAAAAGACGGAAAAAGGCAATAAAGATTACTTTTTGATGGCTCTGAAATGTTTTGATTACATTTGGACAAATAAGACCAATGACTAATGGTTCACGGAGAACGGCCGAGATCTGATAGTGAAATTGGATTTCTTTCTTACTCTGCAGATCAACATCTAAGAAGCACTTGAGCCGACTCTGTCTTCATTAAATAGAAATTCCTACGTCTGGTTTCAATGGAAGGAAAAACTAAGTCAGCCTCATTTATCAACAAAAGCTCTGTTGCCTAGCTACAACCTTTTTCCCCATTTACGGCTAAGTCTGTTTGTACTGCTTAGTCGTAACGTCTCGGGGTTGAGATAATTGCTGCTTAGGCATCGACTGGCTTGGGTTCAACTTCTGCTTGTGCCATCGGATGCAGTAATCTTTTAATAATAAATGCGAATGTCAGTGTGTCACATTTTTTCTTCAATTCTACTCCTAGAGGGCGTAGCTCAACATATTATTCCATGTTGGATTCAGGTCGATTGTGTAAGCTAATTAAAAAAAACATTCCAAGCCGAATTCGAACCCGCAATCCTGATTCTTTTTATTCCCAAGTTATAATTACTGCAATTGTTTCCGGTGATTTTTTGCGACGATCTTTTCTTTTTTCTTTTTACATAAACAGTTTTTATAGCTTAGAAATATATTTGGGAATAATTGAAATTAATTGCAAAATCCATGGAAAATGAACCATGATACTGTGGCGAGAGAAACCGCGAACGTAGTAGTTCGAAGCGTGCACGACTGTGTTTGGCATGCAGAATGAGATCAGAGGCGAGTGGGGAGATTGAACTCGCATTCACCTGATCGTGAGTCGTGGCCTGACGAATTGCTAACTATCCAGAGTGGCCCGGATGTGAAGGATCGACGCGCGCCTGATTAGTGTCGCACGTGCTGCACGGGCAGGTCAGAGTAAGGAGCCCGGATGAACACTGTAATTGTGTATTTATTGACCAGCCCTCACAAACCGGAGAAAAAAGCTCGCAGTAGCATTTTTGGCTGTGGCGACGAGTGGACGAGAGAGAAGATATTTTGATAGTGTTGGTGAGAAGGGTGCAGCATTGCTGGAGAGTAAAAGCGTCGGATTTAACTGTGCCCCCCCCACCAGAGAACATTCTTATAATTGTTTGAGCGGAAAGTAAGGATCTACGTACATAAAATTGTCTTTGAATTAAGTGTGTGGTATTAAAATAGAATACATTTTTTTTTACAAACTCACATGAGCCTCCACACAGGAAGAACCCTTCGGGCATGTGCGGGAAAAAAAGGAACTTCCGACACAAGATAATCTCCCGGCCATTCGAACTTAGGCCTTAACTGGGAGGAGACACTACTTCTGAGGAGATATTTCCTTACCACTGGTGGCTATGGCCCGTGAATAAACCTAAGGAGAATGGAGCCACTTAACGCTATTTTCCCGTCTTTTACTTATTCTTTAGGCCTTAATTCCGACCACAAGATAATCTCCCGGCCATGGCCTTACTGGAGGAGACACTACTTCTGGCCAGGAAGATATTTCCTTACCACTGGTGGCTATGACCGTGAATAAACCCTAAATCATAACACTACCTTTTGCTTTGTCACTTCCTTTTTTCTTGAATTCCTTATCAGCGCGACCACCAAATATGATGGGTTAAAAAGCAAACCCTAGAACACGCACCAAGAAGAACCAGCTACCTTTAAACCTAAAACATTAAACCTCTTGTAACCCCCACAAGTGGCAACAGACGAATTATAGTTTAATTTTTAAAAGGTAAGTTTAAAAGGTAATTAAGAAGTAAATGCAGCGATCAATTTAAAGTTCTGTAATTTATTGTTGTCTATCGCAGAGTTATTGTTATTGGGAAAAACCAAAAATGTTGTTTATCATGCAATTTTGCAATAAGTTTAAAATACATAAATTGTTTTGCTGAAAACTGTTGTTGAAAGATATAGTTAATGTTTAATAATATTTAATATGTACTCAATTCATGAAGTGTCATTATTAGACCGAAAGGGATTAAAACATAATTGAAATTAAATTTTAAAAAATAAGTAACTCCCCAGAGCGTTCACTGGAAGAACCCTCCGAGAAAGTGCGGGAAAAAAGGAGCCACTTCCGACTCCCAAGAGAATCACTCGGGCCATACGTTTAGGCCTTATAGCCAGGGAGATATTTAATTGCCACGTGGTGACTATAACCGGTGAATAAAGCCTAAATCGTAAAACCACCTTTTGTATTTTTCTGTTCCTTTTTTTTTTTTCGTTTCTTGAATTGCTTCCTTTTCAGCGCCAACACCAAGCAAAACCCTAAGAAAACGCATAAGGAGTAACCACGGCCACGTTTAAACCTAAAACACAAATCCTTTTGTAAACCCATTGCTCAATCAATAGCCCTTCGTAGGAGCTAGCTTAATTGCCGCCCGAGAGAGTGGCTTTTAAGCTAGCGATATAATATGTATGAAAATTATTTTTGACACACTCTTTCATTATAAAAATGTAAACATATCTTTCAAATCTTATATTCATATAGATATGATAAACATAAATATAGTTTTGCTGTCAAAAAAATCAAATAAATATGTTTTCTTTCTAATAAAACCAAGTTTCTAACAGTTAAACTCAAATTAATTCAAATATTTAATGTTTTTTTCTTTTGGGTGCGTGAAAGCCGTCTGTTTTGATTATCGTTTATCATAAAACAAAAATTTTACGACAGACAATAATCAAAACTGACAGTGTTATTTTTCACTGTATGATAAATATAAATTATCAATTAATGTAGAACATTATGTTACTATTTCTTGTTTGTAAATAGTTGTTTTCGTAAAACACTATACGGTAAATAACTTTGAATATAAATTATCAATTAATGTAGAAGAACATTATAATACTATTTCTTGTTTGTAAATAGTGTTTTTCTTAAAACTCTATACGTTAGATAACTTTGAATATAAATTATCAATTAATGTAGAAGAAACATTATAATACTATTTCTTGTTTGTAAATAGTGTTTTTCTTAAAACTCTATACGTTAGATAACTTTGAGTATAAATTATCAATTAATGTAGAAGAACATTATTAATACTATTTCTTGTTTGTAAAATAGTGTTTTTCTTAAAACTCTAACGTTAGATAACTTGAATATAAATTATCAATTAATGTAGAAGAACATTATAATTACTATTTCTTGTTTGTAAATAGTGTTTTTCTTAAAACTCTATACGTTAGATAACTTTGAATATAAATTATCAATTAATGTAGAAGAACATTATAATTACTATTTCTTGTTTGTAAAATAGTGTTTTTCTTAAAAACTCTATACGTTAGATAACTTTGAGTATAAATTATCAATTAATGTAGAAGAACATTATAATACTATTTCTTGTTTGTAAATAGTTTTTTCTTAAAACTCTATACGTTAGATAACTTTGAATATAAATTATCAATTAATGTAGAAGAACAGTGTGTTACTATTTTTTGTTTGTAAATATTTTTTCGTAAAACTCTACACGTTAGATAACTTTGAATATAAATTATTAATTAATGTACAAGAACATTATGTTACTATTTCTTGTTTGTAAATAGCTTTTTTTTTGTAAATCTCTAAACGTTAGATAACTTTGAATACAAATTATTAATTAATGTAGAAGAACATTATAATTCTATTTCTTGTTTGTAAATAGTTTTTTCGTAAAACTACGTTAGATAACTTTGAATATGAATTATTAATCAATGTAGAAGAACATTATATCCCTATTTCTTGTTTGTAAATATTTGTTTTTTCGTAAAACTCTATACGTTAGATAACTTTGAACATAAATTATCAATTAATGTAGAACATTATAATACTATTTCTAGTTTGTAAATAGTTTTTATTTTGTAAAACTCTAACGTTAGATAACTTTAATATAAATTATCAATTAATGTAGAAGAACATTATGTTACTATTTCTTGTTGTTAATAGATTTTTTTTCGTAAATCTCTATACGTTAGATAACATTGAATATATATCTAAACAAAACAAACTAAATATAAATCAGTAATGCTGGGCATATATTTATCAAAACCTGTTTTAACAAACAATGTGAACCGTTTAATGTTGCAAACTTAAATAGGTATTTGACCAACCTGTTTGCTGTGGGTAGGAAGTGAGCCAAACACACAAGTAAGGATCAAACTCGCTATTCAGTAGTATTGGATCTGCGAGACTAGCTTGCTAAACCACCTGACCATGATTGGACGCCCGGTTATTTATCCAACCCGTTCGCCATGGGTAGGATGTGACACAAGGTCGTAAGTAAGGGGCATCCAGTGATGGTCAAACTCGCTAATGCAGTTGTAATTGATCTGCGAGACTTGCTTGCTAATCCTTACACAACGACATTTCTCTGCATTATGTGCAAACTGTGCGCTTGTGTTATACGCAAATTCAATCGAAAATAACAATAACACAAATGATTGAATAGATCTTGGCGCAGACAAAAAATATCAACGTGGGTGGTAGTGAGTTCCTGGGGCACGGTGAACTCTCAAAGTGGGAGGTTTTCAGGGACATTATGGGGTGGGGTCGGTATAATTGAATTAGATTTCAAATTATTTTTGCTCAAAACTGACAAATTTTCAGCTGTTATGAACGTTGATTAAAAGCACCAAATAACCCGTGAAAAGGGATTACCAAAGGAATTTTCATCTTTTAAGAAAGATCTGAATGATAACATTACAATTTATTTTTGTTAGTGTTAAGTTCGTTTTCTTTTGTTTAGAGAGTACTAGCAGCGGATACCCAGCGTCGCCTGGGTAGAGGTTTTTTTTAAGTTAGTCCCGCAGATCCATTATTACTGAATCTTGAGTTGAATCCTCATGAGATGCCCCATTTAAATCCCTATGTAAAAAAATAGACCTTGCATTGATCCAGCTACTCTGAAAAGAAATGTTAATGTCTACTATCTAAAATATTAAATGAAAAAAAAATCCATGCTGTTATAATTCAAATTTTATTTTTTCACGAATATAAATCAAATCTCAAGATATTTAATGTGTATATATATGTATTTACTTTGTTGTTAATTGTTTTATTTTCGAAGTTTCCTCCAGACATACATATACACACAACTGCCCTTTATATATGTATCACATATCAGTTTTATTTTTCCGAGAGGCAAATACATTGGAACCCTGTCGGCTGTGGCTTTAGAAAACACCGACTGGACCTCTATAGAGCGGTAAGAAGCCCTCACCAATCAGGCTACGTGTTGGTCGTGCGTGGCGACCCCTGATGCTTCAGGACGTAATTCTGGTGGCTTAGCTGTCCATGACATGCAACACTCCACTTTGGCCCTTTGGGGGCGTGTGGTGAAATGGTTAGAGTCGTAGCAAATGGACTCGTCGACCTGAGTTCAAATCCTAGATGAGGCTGTCTACATTTCACATAGTGCTAATACCCTTGGGGAAGGTATGCATCTACCCGCTCTATCTCCAGCTATGGGTAAATAAGAGGACAGACTGGACTCTTGGTTAGGCAACCAGTTTAGGAGAAGGGAAACTCTGAATTCAAACCTGTTAAATTACGCCTAAAAACTGACCTTGTGTCACATCCTGCTCGTGTGGAGCGTTTGGTAAATATGAACTATGGCCCTTACTTAGTTTAGACGGGCAGTCCGTGAGGCTTCCTCCGATCAATCGGCTGGTCACTTCAAGCTCTAATTTTGCAATATGTTTGGTACATGCTAATTTTCACGTGGCGGAAGCAGTTCAAGGGATATCCAGGCACCTGATGTGGTTGGTAGTATCGCGGTAATTGGTACGTTGGCAGTGTATTGTTTCACTCCGTGTGTGATTTGAAATTCACACAGATGAATGTGCAACGCATTCCAATTCGGAAACATATAATTCAAGAGTTTGAACTGAGCCATCACTGTAACGTAATAGAGAGGGGGCGAGCCACGAATGGCTCTCGCGCCCGGCAGTTTTTGCTTGGGGAAAATAAAAATCTCATTAGAAAAAGAAGTGGCCTTTTGTTATTACTAAAAACTATAAAGAGCACATTACAAGATGTCCCCCAGCACCCCAAGTTGGTTTCCAGTCTCCAAACATCCGGGAGTCGACAGCCAAATCCACATCAGCCCAGCAACCAGATTCAAGCCTCTCCACGTAGCTCAGAAGATGAGATAAGGATACAATTAATTTTACTATCAACACGTCATCAGCACATTCCCAAGTGAGGGCCATAGCGTTACATCACGTCGAGGAAGTAACTTTATTTTTGGTCACTACGCCATCGTCCTTAGTGGACGGAAAGGTTCCATCAAGAGACTAGTTACCAAACCATGGTTAAAGAGCCCAAACCACTATACTATTTACCCATAGTTGGAGAGCGAGAGAAAGAGAGAGAGAGAGAGAGAGAGAGAGAAGAGAGAGAGAGAGAGAGAGAGAGAGAGTATTTGGATGCATACCTTCCGCAAGGGCATTAGTGGTCTGTAAAAAATACAAACAGCCTCGTCTAGAATTTGAACCCGCGTCGTGAACTTGGGTTAACGAGTCGATTTCCAACGACACTACCCATTACCCATAGCTGAAGGGAGAGTAGTTTGATTCATACTATTCCCAAGGGCATTAGCGCTATGCGAAATGCAAATAGCCTTGTCCAGGATTTGAATTTAGGTTAAAGAGTCCATTTCCAACGACACTACCCATTACCCATAGCTGAAGGGAGAGTAGTTGGATTCATACTATTCCCAAGGGTATTAGCGCTATGCGAAATGCAAACAGCCTTGTCCAGGATTTGAACGCTGGTCGACGAGTCGATTTCCAACGACACTACCCATTACCCATAGCTGAAGGGAGAGTAGTTGGATTCATTCTATTCCCAAGGGTATTAGCGCTATGCGAAATGCAAACAGCCTTGTCAACGATTTGAACTTGGATTAACGAGTCGATTTCCAACGACACTAACCATTACCCATAGCTAAAGGAAGAGTAGTTGGATTCATACTATTCCCAAGGGTATTAGCGCTATGCGAAATGCAAACAGCCTTGTCCAGGATTTGAACTTGGGTTAACGAGTCCATTTCCAACGACACTAACCATTACCCATAGCTGAAGGGAGAGTAGTTGGATTCATACTATTCCCAAGGGTATTAGCGCTATGCGAAATGCAAACAGCCTTGTCCACGATTTGAACGCTGGTCGACGAGTCGATTTCCAACCACGCTACCCATTACACCACGCGCCTCCTACAGTAAATATCTATATAACACTCCTTCAGACTTGTCCACCCAATATGGCTACACACTCTTGTTATATGGTATTTGCTAATGTCGCTGTAATAATCTACTAATCTTACGATCATCAGGGTAATTGGAGGAATTTTCCACAATTAAATGTCATTTAGTGTTTGTGAACAACAAATGATATTTGCCAGTTTGAACGCAAATACTTCCTGATTTTGGGAAATAAATAAATAGCCTTAATAAAAGAAAAAGACGACAAGTGATTAAAATGTAATTTATATGATAATTATCACATTACAAGTAATAGAAGGAATGCTTCCGTAGTTAATTATCTAAATAATTCAAGGATCAGAGAATGTAGACAATTAAATATCTTGTCTTTATTGAACTCGAAAGTATCATTATGAAGTATTATTCTTTTTTTTCCCTTTTAAATAAAGCCGACTTAAAAGTGTTGTAAGTACGTAAATAATAACAGTTTTATGTTATTTTATTTCATCTTATTTACGGTTTATTTTATTTTTATTTTATTTTATATTTTATTTTCATTTTTCATTTTTTATTTTTTATTTTTATCTATTTTTGTTTATTTCCATTTTATTTCATTTCTATTTTATTTTATTTACGATTTATTTTATTCTATTTAGAATTTTTTCTTTTTCAATTAGCCATTTATTCCCTGGAAATTTAATCATACATCATATGGTTTCAGTTTTGGTCGTCAAACTATAAATTACGATCAGGCCATTGACAATTCTTTTTGCTTAGATTATTTTACGAATTTGACGTTTAAATTTTGTGCTTGTGTAAGTAATTTATTGGAATTACTATGTAGGTGTTGTGAGAGGTTCCGAGTAATAGCATTCAAAATTTATATTCATTGAAGAAAAAATGAATTAAAGACAAGAACAATAGTTATTCCGTATATTTCTTACAACACACACATACACATACGCACTCACACACACACACACACACACACACACATATATTATATATATATATATATATATATATATATATATATATATATATATTTCGATTAAGATCGAATGGTTTAAAAATACCTACTTAAGCTTCTCGCCGTAGATTTCTCCCGAAAATTCACGCTACTGTGAGTAACTGAAGTAGGTAGTTTTTAAACCATTCGATTTTAATCGTCTATTTAGCTTTTTATATTGAGCAGTTTTCAATCAGTTTTAGAGAAAAATCCCGAAGTAGATAAAATTGTATACTTATTTGCTTGGTGTATTTAATGGTAACTGCGCTATACATATATACTCCCATCCTCTTTTTACTTCCTGTAAACTACCCTCACTTCTTTCATGTCTGCCCCTAGCCTCACTCCCTTCACTTCCGCTACTAACTCACCCCCTCACCAAATTCACTTGTACTTGCACGTAATTTTGCTTTCAATAAAAATCATTTGACCGATGATGTCCGTATGAATTCGGATGAAACGTTTCAAATCTTAGATTTGTTTTGAGTAATGGTTTCTTGTTCACCATCCTTTTACCTACCTCACACTGTCGGATTCTACTACATCCATCCTATCTACACACACACACACACACACACACACATATATATATATATATATATATATATATATTGTTATCCACAAACACACACCACACACACACACGCATATATATAAGGAGATGGGTTTACTCAGTTAAGAATCCTCCTATGAATCGCAAGGTTCCAACTCAGGGCATGATCAGCACAATTTGGTTTATCAGATCTGTGTGGTAAAACATAGTGAACTGAGGGTAGGTGTGATGCTCCACTTCAGCAAAATCATCTGCCTGGTCAAAGGCAAGCGAAAAGGGGATAGAATCCGCCATTGTCCGGTGGATACTGACAATAGGTCACTCCGCCAAAGATTTATATATTTATATATAAAACAGATTTTAATTATGGTTTTGATATTCCAACTAAAAAATTCAACTAGAATATCAGAGTAATCTCATTTTGATCGACGATATGGGTGTTGAGAAAATTAAGTTTGTTTCCTAAGGGCAGACCCCACAAAGTAATAATGCAGTTCCACAATGGACTGAGAATTCATTTACTCTCTAAGGAAGATTATTCTAATTTTATTGCTTTGATAAGAGAAACAATCTCGTGTGATCTGAAGTTATTGATGGATTACTGCCACACACGTACACAAATATTCACACCTGTACATATATATATATATATATATATATATATATATTATATATATATATATATAGACTGAACTTGCACAAAGGTGTCAAAATTAGAGTGACCCAGAAAAAAAACAGAACCCACACATTTTGTAATAAAACCGTTAATTTTAACTATGGGGGTCCAGGGTTAGGGTCTAGGGTTAGGGTTAGGGTTAGGTTAGAATTAAGATTAGGGTTAGGGTTGGGGTTTAGGGTAAGTTTGATGGGAAAATAAATAAATAATTTGTGTTCTGTTTTTTACTGTATTCCGGTGACCCAGAAAAAAACAGAACCCACAAATTTTGTAATAAAACTGTTCATTTTTAACTAGGTTAGGGTTAGGGCTAGGGTTATGGTTTAGGGTCAGGGTTGGGGCTTAAGATAGGGGAGAATAAAGGTTAGAGATACACGAGCAGATAGAGAGGTCAATTTCTTAAGCGGAGTTTAACAGATTTGAATTCAGAGTTTTCCTTCTCCTAGACTGGTTACTTTGCCAAGGTTAAAAGATCCCAGTCTGCCTTACTATCCATTGCTGAAGAAAGAGTAGGTGGCTGGATACCTTTCCCTAGGGAATTAGCGCTATGTTATACGCAAACAGCTTTGTCTAGGAGTTGAGTCAATTTCATACGACTCCTACCATTGCACCGTATAATATATATATATATATATATATATATATATATATATATATATATATATATAACTGCTAGATAAAATCTATAACGTTAGATGAGGTCTAAAACGGTCTTCAAATCAACAAAAACGTAATACACATTGAAGAGCAATCATCAAATAGAATAATCTATAAAACCATTCACCAGTCAGAGTTTCACGCTATCGATCTTCAAGTCACTGAATTCCTTTTGAATTCCTTTGAATATATAGTACTCCACTCGGATTGGTCAGTGCATAAGTCGCGTGACAATCTTTTGTCACGTGATTCAATCTGGCGCCAGGTAGATGTTTATCTTCGTGCCAACACTTTTTCAAAACCAACTGTGATAACTTATTTGAAAGACTTCGAGGAATACGATCGTTTATGATATGAGGCTTTTCTCCAAGATATTGTAAAACTTTGTCTATATTGAGGATTTTGTAACTGTACGGCTGCACCACTTAGACCCCAATGAATCGCCCAGAGGAAATAAGTTAGATGAGAGCGACACAAGAATACTGCATGCAATCTTAAACAAGACGTGGAAACAACACCCTAAGAGAAAGATGTTGCAAGGCCACTTGACCCATATTACACAAACCATCCTAGACGAACAAGACATACTGGGCACAGCAAGAGAAAAAAGGACGAACTCATAAGTGACGTTCCCCTATGCAAGTCAGCACATGGGCATGCTAGTGTGAGCCGTTCAACAAAGACGTACATTGACCAGCTCTGCGCGGATACTGGATGCAGCTGGAAGGACCTCCTGAAGGCGATGAGTGATAGGGACAGTTGGCGAGAAATTGTCATGCATATCCGTGCTGCTAGCGTGACATGATGATGATGATGATGAAGAAGATGACGATGATATCAATGCTTCTATTTAGAACACAAAGGAGGGTTAGAATTAGTTCTGAATATTTAACACTTTTGTATGACTCCCTCCAGCTATGGGTAATAGTAGGGCAGACTGGGCACTTTAACCTTGGCTAGGTAACACGTCTAGGAGAAGGAAAACTCTAAATTCAAACCTGCTAAACTCCTTTTGGGAAATAAACATCGTGGGACATCCTGCTCGTACGGAGGGGTTGGTAGATATCTACGCTCAGCATATTCTAAGCCCCATCGACTGAACATTAATAAACATATTAAGCTCACCATTCTTCTGTGTATCTTTCCACCTTGCGATACAACAGTGCTATACCCGGGACAGCCTTTCCTTTGGGGGTCTTACTCCTCAAGTGTATACACTGAGCGTATTCTGAGCCTCGTCGACTGGACGCGAATGTGTCAGCGGATAGCTCTTTAACCATCACACTATTTCAGGGATTATTGCCAGGTCCCAGTCAGTTATTATGACTATAAGTTTGTCAGAATGATTGCGTTGTTTACGATTTTTCTCTAGCCCCTCGAGCCCTACGAACTAACAAGTAATTATTCTAAGATCGACCCGAGAAATATTAGGAATGAGTCAAGCTAAAGGCATGATTGGAAAACAAAGAAATATACTATTATATTATACCAAATATATATATATATTTTTTTTATTATTATTTATTTCTCTATATATACATTTTTTTTTATATATTTATGTGTTTTGCGGAGTTCGGTCCCATTTTATAGAAACGGGGGTGGGGGTCCAGCGAGTCTCTGAAGTATCGGTTAAACTCTTAACTTTACTTTCTTATATCCTCCCAAAGATGCAATCAATATCAAGCCCCTCCCCCTCCAAAAAAAAAGGAGAAAAGCGACGAAGTATATTTCCAAAGTTATGGAATTCTATATTTCGTATTTAGATTCTTTTTTTTTTTTACGTAATATACTGAGATGCAGATCTTCGTAAGGGTTCAAAAGATAATCTTCAATCTTCTTTTCAGAATGTATACTAGCCCAGAAGGTATATAGATATACACAACAACTATGTGCACACATACACATACACATATACACACACACATATACACGCACACACACAGATACACACACACACACACGCATGCACACACAGAGATACTTATACACATGAATGCACAGAAGAACTGCGCACACAGAGAGACACACAGCAAGACACAGACACACACACACAGACACATACACATACATACAGACATACGCACGCACACACACACAGATTCACACACACACACACATACACGCACACGCACACACACAGATACACACACACATGCGCGCGCGCACATACAGATATACTTATACACATGAATTCACAGAAGAACTGCGCACACAGAGAGACACAGAGAGAGATACAGATATACACACAGACACACACACACACAGAGATACACATAGATACATACACACACACGCGCGCGCACACACAGAGATACTTATACACATGAATGCACAGAAGAACTGCGCACACAGAGAGACAAACAGAGAGACGCACAGAGACACATACACACACACACACACATAGATACAAACATACACACGCGCACACGCACACGCACACGCACACACAGAGATACTTATACACATGAATGCACCCAAGGACTGCGCCCACAGAGAGACACACATCAAGACACAGACACACACACGCACACCCACACAGAGATACACGCATACACACACACACACACACACAGATACACACATACACATACATAGGCGCTCAGGTACAGTCACAGACACTTATACACATAAATGAACAGTACTGCACACACACACACAGACACACCGAGAGACTCACAGACAGACACACATACACGGACACACAGACACATACACAGACACTTATACACATAAATTCACAGAAGAAATGCGAACACACACAGAGAGACACACACCGAGACACACACACACACACACACACACACACACACAGAGGCACACAGAGGCACGTATACATATAAATGCACAGAAGAACTGCGCACACTCACAGAGATACACAGATACACAGACATACACACACATACATATATATATATATGTATATTCAACCAACCAAGCATTCATTCATATATATATATGTATATATATATATATATGTGTGTTGTGTGTGTGTGTATAAATGAATGAATGAGTGAATGGATGGATGGCTGGTATAAACAAGTAAATATAAATCGCATTAAATGATACATCTTTTTGTGCTTCTAGTCCATCAATTCTGACCCAATCATCTGGAATATATGCAAGATTACCGACTCAACCATCGTAAATTTCAATTTCACTTTACAGGTAGGGCAAAACCATTGCACTTTTCGTCCTCTCAAAAAAAAAAGCCAGTAAACAAGCGAACTTATAAAGACCACGTGACACAAAAGTGGACAGAAAATTCTTAGGAAGTAGTAAAGTTTTAAAATCTGGTTGGCTGGTTGGTTGGTTGGTTGGTTGGATTTGTTTAGATTTACGGCATGACAATGCTTGATTTATTTCATGTTAAAAAAATTTTATTCATAGATTTTGGATATTCAATTTTTTAATTCATTTTTAAATGCATTTTAAACCCAACAAAATACAAAGAAAGCACCCACCCAATAACATTTCAAGAAAAATTCAAAAAAATCAAAGAAAAATATCCAAATTAGGTACATGTCTACACAGATGGATCTAAACAAAATAACGGAACAACTAGTGCAGCCATTATCAATAGAAAACCATAATTAAAAAACATCTTCCTAAAGAAACCTCAATTTTTAGCGCAGAGATTTATGCAATAGACCTGACACTTGACTTAATTACCAAAAGCAAGAACTCAAAACAAATAATATTTTCTGACTCCCAATCTGCTATAGTATCAATCATGGTATGGGATGGTGTATGTGTGTGTATCAAAAGGAAACATTGTGCATTTTTTTAGGTGTGTGGTTGTGTGTGTGTGTATATTTTTTTTACCAACGCCGTAAAATAGAATATTTGACGTTATATTTCAAAACCGTTCTTCTTTCAAACCTCAAAAATTTTTAAACTGAATAACACATAACTACCACTCGCTTTTCTTGTTATTCTGTGATAAATAATTTCTTATCACCTTCCATATACCAACAAATGCCCTGAAGATGATCTGATTAATAGATCGAAACACTGCAGGGTCGGCCAATAAACTCGCCACTTAACCCATTTAAACCTGAGTTTTTTCATTTTTCCTAATATACTACACACACACACACATACACACACACAAACACACACACATATATATATATATATATATATATATATATATATATATATATATATATCCTTTGAGGGTAGAAAAAGGAAAAAATACAGATTTAGTGACAATTTTGACCGTCATATAAAAGGAAAATCAAACCGGATATCAACTATTATAATTAAGTTCTATGACTTGCTCGGTTCCATGAATATATATATATATATATATATATATATTAGATTTTTACTTGAAGGCACTTACAACGCATGTATCGCATAAAATTCGATACTTTTTCTTATAGAAAATGAACTTGACAAGTGTAATCCCGGCAAAGGATGGCTCGGTGTGTAGAATACCGTACAGACTGTTTCGACTTTATTAAGTCTCATCAGCGGTATATACTAACGATTTCCCTCCGACAGAAATCGAAACCGGGACTTCAGCAGACACAGTGAAACACTTTTATCGCCTCGGCCACAGTACACAGCTGACCATCCTAGCGAAATTAAGCTTGTCAAGTGATACTACACGCCTCTACCATAATAGGTAAGGGGGTGTTATTGAGAGAATAATAACAACAAACAGAACGTATGCCCTTCGGCGAAGTGAATAAGATTTTTGGATGTTTGTTTATTTAGAAACGTTGTGTGTGTGTGTGTGTGTGTGTGTGTGTGTGTGTGTGTGTGTTGATTGTCAACTCGTCCACGAGAAAGAGCATTTCCTGTTTATTATATATTTTT
Organism: Doryteuthis pealeii; assembly: GCA_023376005.1. Classification (NCBI taxonomy): domain Eukaryota; kingdom Metazoa; phylum Mollusca; class Cephalopoda; order Myopsida; family Loliginidae; genus Doryteuthis; species Doryteuthis pealeii. The sequence goes on from CM042155.1 coordinate 18,620,518, forward strand.
GTTTGTGTCTGTAATTGTATACATCTTTGGAGGGTTTTTTTTCTTCTGGTTCTATACATAGTTTTGTAACATTATAGCCATCTTCAGGGCACAGAGGATTAATGCTGGATTCAGAATCGTGAACGATTCATATTTCTGTATTTAGAATCCAACAGCATTGGGTCATTGTCCTCATATATACGCGGCTTAAAAACTTGCGAAAACTTTTCGCGACTCTTTTCTTCCGACTGTGAGAACAAATTCCCCTTTTAGCCTCCCAAAAGCCGATTTCCTTTCTCGGCTGAAAGCAGAGGGCATCTTTTATTTCATGAGCAGCTGAGCATCGATCTCGTGTGACTTTACGTTTGTCGTCGTCTAAACGACCGCCCTCTCCTGATCTTGTCTCCTAGGTGATATCTGCATCATAATATACGGCACCAATACCGATTGTCCTGTCATGTTTGCAGAACGTGATAAAAAGTCTTTACAAATGGCCAGCCCAGATCGGGTTACATTGACGCATTGACCGGTGAGAACAGCGCGCATGACCGGAAGCAATCTCGCTATTTGTTCCTCTGAAACGCACACATTTACAGTCGCATACACTTCGGCCTTTGTCTCTCGCATTTTCAGATCGACAATCGAGTGCATTAGACGAGCATAACTGAAATAAACGTGAAAGATCTACACATTTATTTATGGTCGAAGTTGCTATAGGCATACACATTCAGCGACGTAAAAATACATCCACAGATGTACTTGTTTGTGAATATCCGAGAAAACATTGGAATAAAAAGGGAAATCGGTTGGGAACGAAGAAAGTCAATATGTACAATGCTCTAAAGAATAAAGATATTATGGATAAAAAGTACACATACAATATAATATATATATATATATATATATATATATTATATATTCGTGTGTATGTGTGGTGTGTGTGTGTTGTGTGGATGATATCAAGTGTTACTTTGATAGGATTCAACCAAAACTGAGAACTCAATCGTACATATAAATATCTGTGTATATATTTTTACATATGTGGAGTATGATAATTAAAATAAAAAAAGGCTATATATTTTTTTAATTAATTCAACCTCTCTCTCTCTCTCTCCCTCTCTCTCTCTCTCTCTCTCTCTCTCTCTCTCTCTCTGTATATATACATATATATGTTTGTGTGTGTGTGTGTGTGTGTGTGTGTGTGGATGATATCAAGTGTTACTTTGATAGGATTCAACCAAAATTGAGAACTGAATCGTACATATAAATATCTGTGTATATATGTTTACATATGTGGAGTATGATAAATAAAAAAATAAAGGATATATACCTTCAGAAAATAAACCTATTTCAACTTTTGTCGTCTCATCTGTTTTGTTTTGTTTTTTTTTAATTAATTCTACCTCTCTCTCTCTCTCTCTCTCTCTCTCTCTCTCTCTCTCAAAAGAAAATTTCAATCCCTGAATGTACATTTCGACCTATTAGGTCTCATCAGCAAGGTTATAGACATGGGAGACTGCTCCGTGTCTCCCATGTATATAACCTCCAAAAATTGTCGGCTTAAACCATATAAAAAAATAAACACATTTGTTTGTTTACTTAACCTCATATATATATATATATATATATATATATATATATATATATATATATATATATATATGTGTTGCAGATTGACTGTTCAGTTTGTTTTGCGCGGGAAGTCGAAAAGACAAAGGAAAATTGAACTGAGAAGACAATGTCTAAAGGTAGACAGAGGGTCTGGTGTGACAAAGGACTCATCTGGACAAACGCGAATTTGAACAAAGAGAAAGGACTTCCGGTCAAGGAACAAAAGAATGTGTGGGCGGTCGTCAGTATTTAAGCAGGTTATCAGGTAGCCCAAGGCAGACCCCAGCAGACCCCGGGAGACGGCGAAGAAAGCACAAGGTGTCTGACCGTCGACACGGTCGAGCGGGCAGTGATGCTCGCCCACCCCGTTCACCCCCCCGATCGCCAGCCTGCAACATTCGTAGCGCCGTTGTCCAGCTCGTCCACCCACACGCACCCACCACGAGGGGAAAGAAATAAACGTTAAAAGTCTTACTACTACATATGTCTACGTGTGAATCTTTATACTCCACTACTAACACATACGACCCAGCAACAGTATATAACATGTACGATTTTGTGGCCTGAGTCGAGCTCTATGCAACATATATATATATATATATATATATATATATATATATATATTGTTAAAGATGGCCCACGATAGGGCAGAAAGTACTCGGTCTAGGACATATGGCGAATACATCAGCCAATTCTCGCCAGATATTATAAAAATAATCCGGCAATACGAAAAAACAAAGGACAAAACTTGCAGACAGAAAATGGCTGCATTATTTAACAATATATGCCTACAAGAAAAAATGCTGCCTAAATACACACACACACACACACACACACACACACACACATATGCCTAGACTATGTACTCCGAACTTCATTAGATACCATAAAAGAAAAAGGTTTCACTCTAAGGAAAGCAAGAAGCAGGCGATATCCTGCACAAACTGTCACAGATGTAGACTATGCTGATGATCTCGCACTTCTTGCAGATACACCGGCACAGGCTGAGGCACTCCTGCACAGCCTGGAGAAGGCAGCAAAGAGCGTCGGCCTATATGTGAACTCTGATAAAACTGAGTTCATGAGCTTCAAAAAGAAAGGAGACATCTCCACACTTGACGGCAAGCCTCTTAAGTCGGTGGAACAATTCACATACCTAGGTAGTAATATCTCATCCAAAGAAAGCGATGTTAACACTCGAATAGGAAAGGCATGGTTGGCCACCAACAAATTATCAGTCATATGGAAATCCGATCTCCCCGACAAACTAAAGAGACGATTCTTCCAGGCTGTGGTTGTGTCGGTGCTGCTTTATGGCTGTACCACCTGGACCCTAACAAAACGCCTTGAGAATAAGCTAGATGGGAGCTGCACCAGAATGCTGCGAGCGGTCCTGAATAAGTCGTGGAAGCAGCACCCCACAAAAAAGCAACTGTATGGCCACCTACCCCCCATCTCACAAACCATACGAGTAAGACGGGCTAGGCATGCAGGACACTGCTGGAGAAACAAGGACGAGATCGTAAGCGACGTACTATTGTGGAAGCCAGCACATGGACACGCTAATGTGGGCCGCCCAGTCAGGACCTACATTGACCAACTATGTATGGATGCTGGCCGCTGCGCGGAGGAACTCCCAGAGTCGATGAATGATAGGGAAGGTTGGCGAGAGATTGTCATGTATATCCGTGCAAACTGGGCGACATGATGATGATGATATATATATATATATATGTGTGTGTGTGTGTGTGTGTGTGTGTGTGAGAGCATTCTGGCCAATTTTAACACTCCGCTAGGACTTAATGACCCATTTAATGTATAGGAATTAAAACGATGTATTCACTAAATTTCAGCAATGCATCAATTTCTAGGCTGTCTTTATATTTTGAAGTGTCACTGTTACATTGAACTTAGGTTGTTGCTTATACGTTTAACGCACCTGAGTGTTGATACCCCAGGAAACATAAAAAATGTATTTTCTGATATTTTCCTTGTGAATATCTATAATACACGTGCTTTATCCTGAGCAATGTATTTATATTTAATCCAATAGGTGTACATTACACCTGAAATTCAAATTGCTTATGAATATATTATGCCACGGATAGATTCATATTACATTTTTATTTCTACCTTAGAGAATTCGTTTGTCTTTTTTTTTTATAGGGTAGGTTATTTTTTGTATTTGATTTTCCTCTGAACTCATTCGAAAAACTATGAGTAAAAAACTATTGTAGCAAATAGTCAGTAAATATCATCTCTCTTAGTGCATAGGCTCTGTTTTGTTTCAGCAAAAAATAAAAATAAAACAAGTAAAATAAAGAAGGAGATATTCGTCGACCTTAAGACGTAAATTTCTTTATTTCCATTTTGGAAATTAACAAATACCCAGAAGAAGCGACATATTGTATCACGAAACGAGAAGCACTTCTATATTGTACGGTTAAGTAACACTGGTAACATCAGTTCTCGCTTCGTCACCGAAATTAAGCAGCGATGAGCTTGTTATTTACTTAATTGTGAGACTAGGTAAAGAATAGCAAGTACTATAAGTAACCTGAGTCCCTTTTTATCAAAAATAATTCTTAACACACACACACACACACACACACACACACACACACACACATATATATATATATATTATATATATATACATTAAAAACCTTTCATCCATACGGTTTTAATCATAAAACAAGTCCTCTTTAACTGAATAATAAAACTGTCTACACCTACGAGGGTGGCCGAGGTCACCAAAATAAACAAGCACTGACCACCACACATCAAACATCAAAACAAGCCACTCCTGACCAATTAAAATCTAGAAGTCACACACACAGTACTGTGATACAGACACGCGCCCACACCACGCAGTATATGTAAAACACACACATACATATACATGTATACACACACATAGACACACACCCACACAGTATATGTAAACACACACATACATATACATGTATACACATACAGTCATATACATGTATACACATACAGTCATACACACGACGCCATGAACCCCTCCCTCACATATATAAGAGCATCCAAAAAACAAACTACCTCATAGAGGTTCTTCACAACAAATGAACATGCTACTATCAAACACACTCGCCTACACGGATTTTAACAGCATGTTAAACCCACTATAACACTTGAACATTTATAACTCTTCTATAATGCTCCCATTCTAATAATGTATTAACAATTTCTTCAAATAATAAATTTTCTCCTGAAGATGACCGAAGGTCGAAACTAGTTGAGATTAAACAACAAACAAGAAATATTCCTGATTGTCTTAATAATAATTGTTGTTCACACTATATATATATATATATATATATTATATATATATATAAATGTATTTTGTATAAACTTTGTTTTTGTGAACTTTGTTTTATTGGCTAATATGAAGCATGGGAGAAAACAGAAAAAAAAAACAGAAAAAAAACAGTGTTTTAATATCCAGCTGTTGTTATGTCCCTGGTTCGATGAATTCCGATATTTCGGGTGAAACTTTACCCTTTGTCTAGTTATAAAGACTGTGTGGGGAAAAGTGAAATCCAGTATATGAGAGAATATATATTTGTTACGTTCCTAAGCTTAAAGTATTAGAACATAACACCAATTACTGTAATGGATTATCTTACAAAAAAACAAACGTGTGCGCAGCTCTAAATGATCCATGTTGCCTATGTCTACATGAAGTATTAGCTAAGTAGATTCCCAGATAAGAAATATCTTAGAAATAATAGTATTGAATCAATAGGCAATAGTACACATAGGTTTAGACGGTCATTAAAATATTATTAGACTCACACTGTTAAATTGAAACTAAATACATTGTTTTTTTTTAAATAACTATTAATTCTAAATAGGAGAGACACTGAAATTGAACTGTTAAAAAATAGATTATTAATATTAAACTCCTGAAATATGATTCGATTGGAATTTTAACTGTTTTAACTATTATTCATAATTAGCATTAAGTTAATAACAATACAAAAATGATACACGAATAGAATAAGCCACATGAGGCTTTGGTTTGGTTTGGTTTGGTTTGGTTTGTTTTACGGCATATCAACCGCAGTGGGTCATTTAATGCCGATAAAGTTTTGAAATAAATTCATTCTTAATGGATAATTAATTTTGTTTATAAATACATGTTTTCTATTTGACCCATAGATGGGACCCTAAACTTCTCAAACTGGAACCTTACCATCAGATAAGGTTTAACATCATTTCCAGGACACGAAGACCCTCGGCCATTGCCTTCTAGCACCCATATGATAAAAAATGGTTGGGCTCTTGCCATAGGGCTGGGGCAAACATATAGGTGATAGGGCCTAAGTGACCAGCCGGTTAATCGGAGGGGGCCACTCCGACCGCCCGTCTAGTCCAAGTAAGGACCAGTGGAATATTGCATGCCATGGACTGCTCAACCACCTGGGTTCCATCCTTAAGCATCACGGTTCGCGACCCACCCACATGAGACAATTTGGAAAAAAATGAACTAACAGTGCATTCAACAGTTACTATCAAAAATGGATTTTATGACAGTTTGACTAAGTAATAATATAATAATAAACAACATTAAAAATAACGTTATATTCACACATTCACCATACACTTAACATTTTTCATTTTTCACCCTTACAAAATTTATTTTGCATTGTCCTGAAGATGGTTTATCATAAACCGAAATACTTAAGTATAGACATATAAAATGTTTCCTTTGATTGTAACATCCTGTGTCTGCTATATGTTGAAAACATTTTCTTCATATATATATATATATATATATATATGAAAATAAAATGGAAATTAATCCGACAGTATGAATATGATATAATGAAAAAACAAAAGATGTTTACAACTGCATGGGCTCATCAGGAGAGAAGTGTGCAAACCGTTTCGGGGCCATAACTCTCGACGGTTTAAAAAGCAACACTGTGTTTTGATTAATTCCAACGTTTGACTAGCAGCGTTCTGTTTTTACTAACGGTCATTTTTCCCGTCTTATTTTTGTTGATGACCGACCCACGTGCCGTCGATGCATTATATTGCGAAGGGTCCTCATATCAGTGAGGTTGGGCCGGTGTTGCTTTTTAAACTGTCGAGAGATATGGCCCCGAAACGGTTTGCACACTTCTCTCCTGATGACCCCTAGCAGTTGTAAACATCTTTTGTTTTTTCATTATATCATATTCATATATATATATATATATATATATATATATATATATATATATGAAGATAGGATGGATGGGTTTAGAATCCGACAATATGAGGTAGATAAGAAGATAAGTGAGCAAACAAATCAAGGGTTGAAATGATTTCGTCCGTATTGACGATGTCCGAGTAATACGGACGAACTCATTTCAACCCTTGATTTGCTTTGAGTTGTTCATTTCTTGCTCACTTATCCTCTTATCTACCTCATATATATATATATAATATATATATATATATATATATATAAATAGTTTTGGTCAATTTTAGAACGGTGCACTTTTATAAGTATATAGCTAGGTTTTAACCTGATAAGAACAGCCACCGAAACTTAAATCTCTATCTTTAATCATCATTTAAGTAAAAAAATCTTCTAAAATGCCCGAAAACACTTTCACTCTGCAGTTAGAGGAACTGGGAGTGATAAGAAAATTACTAAATTACTTATATCGATTTAAAGAACAGTTTTTAAGTTCAAGTCTAAAATAAAAACAAACGTATACATTTTAAATTAAAAATAGAAATTGGATATCATATTCCTTCGGGGCTGGGAAGACATCTTAGATGAATTTGTTGAAAGTAATGGCCGTGAGCTTAAAAGCCCCACATTGGTCATAAAGCTCTCGCAATGTGGCGTTTGTGGGCATCAAATCACGGACGATTTTTCAGACTATGAACTTCCGAACATAATGATAAATGGCACAAAGCTAAAGTTCTTCTTTCACCTTTTTTGAAGGGTTAAAAGTGTAATCAAATCAAACTTCCGGTGTTTTATTGTTTATGGACTTGAAAGGAAGACACACTAATATTGCAAATGATTTATACTCTCATTCTTTTCTTAATGTATTTTTATGTGTTCCCTTCCTTTTTCTTCCCTTTCTTTATAATAAAAACGGAATGGTCAATTATTTACCTGAGATGACGGCACTCATAAGAAATAAGAAATCGATGAATAAGCTACACCATATAATCAGGATTTACATTTGTGCATATCATCTTAGACGGCTTCATTTTTAACCAGAGTGTATTGCAAAATGATAACGGTTGGAAGAATAAGGAACAAGAGTATCAATATATCAATCGTATCAATAATACTCGTAATAATGAATAGAAAGCGTACAGGTGATTTCCAGTATATGAATCTAAACAGCGAGACATGGAAGCGGTTTAGTGTCGAAGAGAAATCGCCATGCGTCGTAAATAATTCAAATAAAAACACAAAGGGAAATTAAAAGGCTGACTTTCAAGTGAGTGTACAAAGCCAACTCTTTGCTCTTTCGTTTTGCCTTCAAACAAACCAGCCGCCTCGAGTGACGCCAGATTTGCATCGGTGACAAAGGTCACGTGTTGTCACTGGTTTCTCTTGTTTTGACCTTTTGACTCAACGCAATCTAGAAAACAATCAGAAACTAAATGGATTCTAACATTAGAAACACACGTGAAGGGATTGAACGCAGACATCGGAATTCTCCGTTATTATAAATATTTCACAGACGCTGCCACTGTCGATAAAAAAACAGAGACAAAAAAAGCCGTTAAACAGGAATAACATTCATTTGATAAAGGGTATCTAACGAACCTGAAAATTTATGACAAAAAATAATAATAAAAAAATAAGTGAATCCAATACTCCATAAGATCGAGTTCATTCATTTATATATTTTTAATGCTTCGTAATAACGCCCAACTTTTAAAAAAACATTAAAAAATATATACCGAGAGAAGCATACGGAGACCACCTAAAATACAACATGAATATATATATATATATATATATATATATATATATCAAAACATGAAACACAGGTTGGTTGGTTGGATTTTACGGCATGTAAACCATTTTGGGGTTATTTTATGCCAAAGACGTTCATAGTTACTAAATGGTTACTTTAACCCTTAGATGGAACCCTAAGAGATACTACCGTTCTGAGTCAGATGGACCAAGGGTAATGGCTCTGCAAAGCTCCAGAATTAGAACCTCACTATGATACGTAGTTAACCGTCATATCTAGGACGTTAAACACCCTCAGCCACCGCCATCTAGCATATATATATAAAGTAAAGTAAAGTCGACGGGGCGGCCTAAAGTCGGTATCAGCCAGTCAGCGAGGGAGTCTATCCCCTTTTCAATAGCGCTAGCCAAGGAGATTGTATTTAGCATCTGAGGTGGAGCGCCACACCTACCATCAGCTCCTTACTTTACCGCACAGATCCCTGTGCTACTCATACGCTGAGTTGGGGAGGACCGGTATCGAACTAGGAACCTTGTGGTTTCTAGCCGAACGCTCTACCGACTGAGCTAACCATACTTGCCCTATATATGAAAGTCTGGTGGAAAAAAATCAACATTGATGATTTTACTTACTTAGGGTACAAACTTGCTGACATTGAATTCTTAACTCCAACCCCTCAGGCAATATGTTTCAAAAGTCTATTTTTACATCGCCCGGAGGCCGTTTTTTTATTTTGTACCAGTAGTGATAATAATAGATGAAGGTAGCACTAACAGAATACAAATCACAAAGTACCAGTAAAATACATTTTTAAATTGGTCCGGAATTTAAAAAAAATACTTTTTAGAAAAGAATCCCACGAGGATGTACTGTGTTTAATTACATAGAGACAAAGACTGACAGAACGATAGAGAATTCAGGATTCTCATCGTCCAATATTTGTTTTTGCTTTTTTCAAACTAATACTATCACTTAAATAAAATCATGGAATTGTCTTGTGAAAACAAAATTACAAAATAAAAGAAAGAAAAATCCTGCAAATATTGAAGTGAATATCAATTGGTTATGACATAACAGGACTTCCATAACATCTCACAATTTATAAAATTTATTTTCCATGTGCCTCTCATTCCATTTGAATTCATTCAAACAGGAATCCAATTGAGCTCTCTGGTACCCGAGCATTACTTTAATAAATCGTTTATATTGATTCAAATTGTAAGTTTACAACGGACACTGCCTTTTGTTGTTGTTTACTAAGTCTATTAACTAACGAGACCAATAGTGTTCCAATAGAAACAAAAGGTGATTGGACGATACAATATTCTGATCGTCCACCAATTATACACACCCGCCCGTAGGATCAATGTTTGATTTTTTACACATTTTAACTCATTTTTTCTATTTAACCCATAAAATGTGACCCTAACATGTAGTACCACACCGAGTCAGGGTGGACCTGGAAGTAATGAGTAACTCTGGGAGAGTTCCAGCGTTTGAGCTTCACCATTAGATGCAGTTTAACATCGTACCCAGAAAACCCTTTTTATAAACAATTAAACATATTTTTTTCATTTATTTTCATACAACAAAAATTAAGTTGCATTGATTTTTTCAGAGTTTTGCTGAATTTTGATTCATGTTGTAACCCCCCGCCCCCTAAAAACACGTAAAATCGTGGCCTTACATATCTAAGATTATTGCCTAGTATAAATAAATTAAATATTTATACTAGGCAATAATCTTAGTAAGATTTGATCCCTGTACAATCTCCTATATTTGACAGCTGCCTATGGCCGAACGGGTAAGAGGTTTGGCGAACGAAATTTCATTTGAGTCTCGAACCCGGCCAGAGGTAGCTGTTAAACGGTATAACCACACTGATGAGAGGTGATACCTCGAAACACGCGTCTGTGGATTACTTTATTATGTGCTCCCAAATTTGGTTGAGCACTTTAATTAGAAGGGATTTAATTGCAAAATTCACCGTATTTTGCGTACTGCTAAGCCTCGTGTGGTTTACATATGTTTGAGGACTCTAGTGAATTCATTTCCGCTTAGAAATGTAGCGATTAAATATTCTCCTATATTTGACAGCTGCCTATGGCTGTACGGGTAAGAGGGTTGGCGAACGAAAGTTCATTCGGGTCTCGAACCCGGCCAGAGGTAGCTGTTAAACGGTATAACCACACTGATGAGGAGTGATTCTCCGAAACACGTGTCTGTGGATTACTTAATTATTATATATATATATATATATATATATATATATATATATATGGGTTCATTATTAACTGACGAGGCCAATAGTGTCACAAAATAAACATTGATCCTACATGCATATGAGTAATCCTTTATGGCGGTTCCAATATTTCTCAATCGTTCGTGAGTGCACGTTATTTTATCTAAAAACTGTTAACCCTTCCCATGTTTTCACAGAAAAAAACTAGCACACACGTTTGAGAGCTATTTGAATCAATATAAAGGATTTATTAAAGTAATGCTCGGGTGCCAGAGATCTCAATTGGATTCCTGTTTGAATGAATTCATATGGAATGAGAGGCCCATGGAAAATAAATTTTATAAATTGTGAGATGTTATGGAAGTCCTGTTATGTCATAACCGATTGATATTCACTTCAAAATTTGCAGGATTTTTCTTTCTTTTATTTTGTAATTTTGTTTTCACAAGACAATTCAATGATTTTATTTAAGTGATAGTATTAATTTGAAAAAAAAAGAACCAACAAAAACAAATATTGGACGATGAGAATCCTGAATTTTTCATAGTTCTGTCAGCCTTTGTCTCTATGTAATTAAACAGTACATCCTCGAGCGATTCTTTTCTAAAAAATATTCTTTTTAAATTCCGGACCAATTTAAAAATGTATTTTGCTGGTACTTTGTGATTTGTATTCTGTTAGTGCTACCTTCATCTATTATTATTATTATTATTATTATTACTAGTACAAAAAAAAAAAAACACTCTTCGGGCGATGTAAAAATAAATTTTTAAAACATATTGCCTGAGGGGTGGGAGTAAAAAATTCAATGTCAGCCAGTTTGTACCCTAAGTAAGTAAAATCATCAAATTCATTAAAGGATTAAAAAAAAAACAATTTAAAATGTAAACTTTAAATATGTATTAAAATAAAACAAACTATATATAGATATATAATACCAGTCATGTATTTATTAAAACTTGTTTTAAAAAGCAATGAGGACTAAAAAACAATGTTGCATGTTCAAATTTTGAGTGTATTTATTCTATGCTATGACGATTCTGGGTAATGTGACGTAAGCAGTGGCGTAATTTTTGTTACATACAAAAACCGGAAGCGAATCTCCATTAATAACAGATTATTATTATTATTATTATTATTATTATTATTATTATTATTATTATTTACTCCTTTTGAGATTTCACATCATTAGCTATATTATTATTATTATTATTATTATTATTATTATTTCACTTCTTGTGAGTTTTTCACACCAGCGTAGTCTCAGTGACAACAAGTCTCCTCAGTTCTTTAGGTTTCTTCTCAGTATTCTAGCTGATCTTAACAATGCCATTGTTTGGATGGACTCTAGTCTGTTTTCTAAACTTTTAGGGATTGTTCCAAATGCACTAACTATAATAGCTTTCACCTATAATAACTTTCACTTTCATATTCCCCAGGTTTACAGTTCTTTAGCAAGGTCCAAGTATTTGTCTATCTTTTTGTTTTCTTTCATCTTCACCCTGTGTTCAGCTGGAACTGCAAAGTATACCAGTTGACAAGTTCTCTATTTTTTTGGGGGGGGGTATTCAATACTAGGTCTGGTCTTCTGGTTGGGATAAGGTAATTAATCTTTATCTTAAAGTCCCAGAGAATTTTACGTGTCTCATTCTCAATAACAGATTCTAGGTAAGATAGGACCGGTTTAACTACAAGGTTCCTAGTTCGATACCGACACAGACACAAAAACAGTCTCCTGGGTCTAGCGCTTGTGAAAACGGGAGATACTCCCTGGCTGTCTGGTTGATACCAACTTTAGGCCACCCCGACGACTTTATACTTATTTTATTGAGAATCTCAGTATTTGTCATATATGTAGTTTACAAACCTCCGAATTCCTCAAAGCGCCAAGGTTTTAGTCTCTCTAAAACACCTGTTTCTACCGGATGAGACCCTCAAGCTCATTTTTCCGGTAAACATGGCGATTGCCAATTCCCTGGAAAAAATCCGGGAAAATTGCCATGCAAAATTAACCTTAACATTAAAGATAAACGATCTGGTTAAGTATAAACGTAAACATTGTGAGCAAGTTTTCGTTTACAAAATTGTGTTTAGTTTGACACAAGGACAGGAGTTTGGAGCTCGTAGGATGAAAATAACTTCGTATTCAGAGTTTTTTTTAAATATTTATTTTACAGCATATCAACCTCTTTTAGGGCATTTAAGGCAAATCAAATTACGTAATTTTAACAAACAAAGGATTAAGTAGCCATTCATTCATTTATATATATATATATATATATATATATATATATATATATATATATATACCAACCCCTCCGCACGGGTAGGATGTGACACAAGATCAATTTCTTAAGCGGGGTTCAATAGGTTTGAATTCAGTGTTTTCCTTCTCCTAGACCGGTTGCCTAACCAAGGTTAAAGAATCCAGTCTACCCTACTATTTATCCATAGTTGGAGGGAGAGTAGGATTCATACCTGAACCTAAGTGAAATGCAATTACTACGTCCAGGATTTGAACTCGGGGCGACGAGTCCATTTCCCATGACTTTAACCAGGCGCTTCCACCAATATATATATTATGCCAATATATATATATATATATATATATATATATATATATATATATATTATATATATATATATTAAAGTAATATATACATATCACTTTAATAGTTTATATATATATGTTAATTTAATATGTTATACACAAACACATGTATATACATATATTAATCTTATGATTATATATATATATATATATATATATATATATATATATATATACTCCATCGAAGTAATATGAATATATTCACAAGCATAAACACACACATACACACACACCACATACACACGCATATATATATATATATATATATATATATATATATGTATATATATATATATATGCGTGTGTGTGTGTGTGTGTGTGTGGTGTGTGTTTTATGCTTGACTAAAAATCACGTCTGACCTCTCCCGGACACGGCGAAATAGAGAGCGAATTTTCTTTATTTCCGTTTGTGGTCCTGGGTTTGGCTGATGGGAGACACCCGCTTCCGCTGTCCACATTTAACCTGGGACTTCCGTTTTTATTTTAAAATCCAGTTCATGTGTCATTGACCGGTCACTGGCTGACACACGTTGAATTCCAAACTTTATCTTCTTTCTATTCTCTTTTTTTCCTTCTCATTCTCCAGAAATCCAATTACCGTTTTCTTTTCAATCCCAAATTCCCTGTAGACCATAATAATTATGCTACAATAGCACTGACTACAGACGACTAAAAAACAATATCACGTCTTCTGTTTGTTACTAAAAACAACAAAGATAAGAAGTCCCAAGAAATCCCAATAGGGAAAGTCTGAAGAACAGAGTAAAAATACATATTATAAGATGGTATTTTGGGAAAGCATTGATTGAAATAGAAACTTAATTTTACAGACTTTGAATAACAATAGACATAAAATAAATCTAGAAGTTGGTTAGTCAGGTTTTTAAGGATGTCAACCCGTAGGTTATTTAATATCAAAGACATTTTTGTTTTGTACGTTCTTGTCGCTTTAAAGGGGCCGGTTTAGCTCAGTCGGTAGAGTGTTCGGCTAGGAATCTTAAGATTCTTGGTTGGATACTGGCCCCCGCCAACTCAGCGTATGAGTAACACAGGGATCTGTGCGGTAAAGAAAGGAGCTGATGGTAGGTGTGACGCTCCACCTCAGATGCTCAAATAATCTCCTTGATCTAGCGCCAGTGAAAAGGGGATAGACTCCCTCGCTGTCTGGCTGATACCGACATTAGGCCGCCCCGACGATTTTACTTTACTTACATTCTTGTTGGGTATTGAAATTTTTATTTTCATGAACTCATTTTTAAATCCTCTTTTAAAACTCATTATGTTACATAATCATTAGATACCTAATGATTATGACAATAGTGTAGAAATCTTATTAGTGCAGCTGATGGCCCTGAGGGTGAGTGACGGCGCTTGACCTCGATCTCACCTTGCGTTCTGGGGATAAACCGTGAGAAACGGAACCCCGATAGAAGCCCCTTCCGGTGTAAGGTGTAAGCAACTCAGAGAGTTAGAAGTTAGAAGCCAAGCTAGCAAGATGTATGGATCCGCGCGCATTGTCTGGTCTGGGGATCTACGAATAAAGTAACATCATCGTAAATCGAAGTCTTGTGTTTATTACTAAAAGCTAACAATGACACAGGGCTTCTGATAACAAGAAATCCCTACCAACAGAAACCAGACCCGGAATCCTCAATAGAAGACCAGACGAGACTTTAGAATATATACCAGACCAAGATAGATGATAGAATAACCAAGCCGGCCAGAAGAATAGACGACGGATTAAGAAGTAAGAGAAGTATATAACATATACCTATTTAGTGCCGGTAAGGAAGGGCTATGCAACAATTAGGGACCCTAAAAAGTATTACCACTCCGGATCAGAATGTACCAGGGAGTAATGACAATGCAGGGGTAATCCACACTATCATTTGATCCAGAATTGTAACCTCACTACTAGATGCAATTAGAATCATACCCAGCACACTAAGACCCTCAGTCATCGCCTTTTAACACACATATCATAAACAGGATTAGGGAGCATTGATCGTTGGGGAAGTTTAATCTGTGGTTCAAACAGGTGATCCCATTGATGGGGAGGGGGGGTTGCAGAGGTTTGTCTTTGATCTTTGTATGTTAAAGGTAGCTGGTTATTCTTGGCGTGGGTTCCTATGGTTTGCTTTTAACCCCATCATGATTGGTGGTCGCGCTGAAAGGAATTCAAGGAAAGAAAAGGGAGATACAAAGACACAAGGTAGTTTTATGGTTTAGGCTTTATTCTTTGGACATAGCCACCAGGTGGCAAGGAAATATCTTCCTGATCAGTAGTAGTGTCTCGTCCCAGTTAAGGCCTAAATTCGAATGGCCGAGAGAGTATCTTGCGGGTCGGAAGTGGGTCCTTTTTTTCTTCACACTTGCTCAGAGGCTTCTTCTGGTGTGAAGTCTCATGGGAGTTTGTTTATTTTTTAAATATTTTATTTGGTTATTTCTTATGCGTCTAACAGGATCAAAGGGGAACCACTCTTGACTGATAGATTATTTATTTATTTATTGATCTACTAGGAAAAAAGAAGACGCGGTTATGCTTTAGGGTTAGGGTTAGGGTTAGTTTAATGGGAAAAAAAATAATTTATCAGTCAAGAGTGGTTCCCTTTGATCATGTTAAACATATAGGGAATAAGCTTTTATTTTAATCTTATTTTACACCCACGGGTTCAGTCGGTGTATTCTACAGCTCCAGCCAACTGTGCTTTTAAAATGAATCAACTACTTCCAAATTCTTTATTATCTGTCTACCTAACAGTTATCATCATTTTACCCAGCAGACTGGAAAACAGATCACCACATGTTATTTAATCAAACATTACTTCCTACGATAGCCACGAGGAAAAGAAGAGAAGACAAGGGATGTCCTTGCTGCTCGAACGGCTTAGAGAGCTTGAAGACCGAGGAAACTTCGACTCCACAAAGCCAAAAAAAATAAGTTTTTTTTTATTTATTTAAATCATAAGTAAGAAATCATCATTTGTATTTTCTGTTGAAATTGTCAAATTGAAAATAATACTCGTAAGTGAAAATTAATTGTATAAAACTGTATTTCTTATACAATTATGATATTACTGTATACCTCAAGGAAGATAAAATGATTTTTCTTTCATTTTTGAAAAAAAAGAAGAAATTTTTGGGATTGGAGGCTAAATACAAAGGCTCCAAGGCCACGAAACGACAGAAGGTAAGTTTATTTGATTTACATTATTTTTCCTCCACACCGTATGCACACCTACTTATTGTGCCGGATCTCGTATAAAATGGTTCATAGATATTATCTATATTGGTCTACTAAAGTAATTATTAAGAAGAATATTAGAATTTATCTTGTTATTCTCATTGCATATCGGATTCCGTTTATTTCGTTAAAATTTTCACCGGTGGGACATTTCTCTCTCTCTCTCTCTCTCTCTCTCTCTCTCTCTCTCTCTCTCTCTCTCACACTCACGCAGACGTGTCTTTTTTTTTCCTTATTTAAAAAGAATTAAACTCCCCTTGTTTCGACTTTAACCTGTTTCTTTCTTTTAGATGAAGACGAGGAATAGATAGACCAAGCAATATATTGGCTTGAAAAGGACCCTAAAAAAAAAAAAAAAAGAATTTGAAGAAGCTGAAGAAGACTAGCCAGAAAATGAGGCTGATGAAGAAATAATACATTACTGTTTAATGTTTAAATTATTTAATTTAATCATTAAAAAGTCGTTGAAAATTAAACAGTTTATTTATTTTTTTTGCATTTATTTTAATTATTCAATATTTTTTTTTTTAAGTATTTTTATAAGGATAAAACTGTTATTAACAATAAAATCAAAAACCTAAAAATAAAACAATAAAAAAAATTGACCAGAAAATTTGCAATTGATGTCAATTTTTATATTTAAAAATAATGTTGTTTTTTTTCTATACAAAAACAAAAGAAAAATAATGTTAAACGTTTAGAAATAAAAATGTATGAGATTATATTTACTTCCCAGAAATTAAAAAAAAAATGAAATTTTAGTCGATTATGTATGTAAACAAATTACCGTTCGATAAACTGGGGCTTAATTTTTAACGCCTATTCAAATGTTTACTTATATTGAGTTGCCTCCCCTTAATTTTTTTAGACAGTTTCTATTTAATACTAATACTAACTTTTGTACAATTTCTGAAAGCAGAGTTCTATGGCTGTTAACCTGTCGCTAGGATATGTCCATTCCTCTGTCTACTTTCAGACATCTTCTGACAAAGGGATCTTTATCTCGAAATATTAAGAGAATACATCAAAGGTAAACGAACAACATCATGGTTACCTCCTTTTTCTTTACACAAGTATTGTGATAAACTTCTAAAAACATAAACCATAGTTTGTCCTTTAAAATTGCGTCATTTGTAACTTTTCGACGACGTTTCCGTATTAGTCTCGTTCATATGAAAACCTACTGGTGTTCTTTTGTTAATTGATAATTTTGCAGGAATATCGGATAGAACCATTTATTTGTTGGACGTCGTTATACTTCTCCCATGATGTTTCTATGGTGCGCATTTTGTCCTCGGGAAATTTAGAACATTAAATACTGACTGGAATAGAAAAAAAGAAATCCAGTCAGTAGGATTCATATGGAATGAGCACGATATGGGGGATTCTAATTAAACAGAAGATATCAATTAGTGTTAGAACTCCAACATACCACTGTCTTCGTGTCTCTCAGAAAATGGCTGAAGGGATAAAATGCATTGGAGATACGTTGGATAAGATGAATGATGTCTCATCTGTGAAATCTAGACATATATATATTATTCGGGTTAATTTGCTTTGTTTGTTTAAAGGCATATCAACTATCTTATTAGTTATTTAATGTAAATTTATATATATATATTATATATATATATATATATATATATATATATATGAATAAATATTTGGTACAGGAAAACTTGTTGAGTACTTTGTTGAATAAAAATCAATTTCTTTGTTGTTCACAAAGCTCTTCGTCACTGAAAGCCGTCTCGCGTCGGTCAACTACTTCTGCTAACTGACCAGCGCCCCACTCACTTGATTTTCATGAGCACAGTCCCCCAACATCCGGGCACATCAGTTGAACCTCGCGTCCGTGCAACGCACAATTTACGTGCATTCGGATGGACGCGTGTAGGCGCCAGCATCCGAGCACCTGAATTTCACCTCGCGTCCATCCAGTGCCTAAATCGCATTTGTTTTTGCATGCGGGAGGACGCGGGTTCGATCCCGGCAGGCAAGACAAAGTCTTGCTTTTTTTCGTTCTCCGACAGAAAAAAAGTAGAGGAATCATATGTATGTTGAGAGATCATACAAGTTACGAGATGGTAATATTATAATACGAAAATAAAATATAAAATATTGGTGGTATGAAAACAATATATATATATATATATATATATATATATATATATATACAAAGTTATAGTCATATATATTATATATATATATATATATATATATATATATATATATATATAAATATATAGTTGCATACGTGCATTATGTATGTATATATACATGCAAAATGAGATGGACATAAGTTAAAAGAGAGAAAGATAACATGTGATATGTTCGCTTGTCGGAGAAGCTGTCTGGTTAAATTCCTTCAGCAAATTTAATACAAAACGATCTTGATAGCAAATTTCTTTATTTTTGTATAATATATATATATATATATATATATATATATATATATATATATATAGAGAGAGAGAGAGAGAGAGAGAGAGAGAGAAGGAAATGTGGAGTCACACGCACACACAAACACATATATAAATATATATATATATGGGAGAGATAGGATAGATAGATAGATAGATAGATAGATAGATAATGAAATGTGGGAATTATCAACATCTGTACGAATAAAAACAATCACACTGACCACCCAATTTGAAAGAAACAACTGCTAAACATAATTGAAAATACATTAGCCAGGTGCCCCCATTATAGACACACACTACAGGCACCTTTGCACACAAACATAGACACAGATGCACACATAAAAAAACACATATATATATGTATATGCAACATTCATAAATTCAACTTGTATATAAATGGAGTTTTTTCGAAGAATTTTTGTGGCTTTTCAAACACAAGGAAAAAAAAATTTCCACTAATAAAAAAGACACTTGAAAATAAATAATGCAATATGACCAACCCTGAATGATTTAGGTGAAATGTATGAATATAAAATGAGTTTGGCCATGTGCCTGTCTAAATAAAATATATCAGTGGTCTGAAGAAGCTCGTGAGCATACTCGCGAGTGGAAATGGTCCAAAACCACGATACCCATGGTATTTAAGGCCTTTTATTCCCGAATAACTTTGCTCTGTTTACAATAATTAAACATTGAGCTCTCATACGGAACCTGAACTCTACAGCAAACTACTGGTAGAGAATTAGGACCCACCTAGAATCAACTTGTACCAAGAAACTTGGTACCGCACCAAAGTATATATATATATATATATATATATATATATATATATATATATATATATATATATAAGGGTTTTATAGTTTGCTTCAATAGCCTTCTAATTTCTATTTTCTTTTCTTAAACACACACACACACACACACACACACACACACATATATATATATATATATATATATATATATATAGAAAGAGAGAGAGAGAGAGAGAGAGAGAGAGAGAGAGAGAGAGAGAGAGAGGGAGACAGACAGACAGACAGACATATAAAAGGATATGAAAACACACAATGCTGTTAAAATGAAAATATTTTATAGCATATTCATAGCTAATATTGAACAATATTTCGATTTAAAAATCATCTTAAGAGCTTGTTTTTAATCCGGACTCATCGGGAGAGAAGCAGAAAATAATTTAAATTCAAAACGAAAAACATTGATGTTCCAAAAAGCGTGCAAGTCATGAGATCGTTTCGTCATATATATATATATATATGAAAATTAATTAGTTGATAATTAATGAATTAGGCGAATATCAGTTTAAATGTGAAGAGTAAACAAATCGAGAAAAGTCATTCTCTGTATGTACATTTTCGGCCTATTATGCATCATCAGCAGAGTTATAGACTCGAAGCCGCTTTGTGTGTGAATCGAACCCTAACTGCCTGGCTGACAGTCGGAGATTCTAACCGTTACACTAGCTGTCTTCCCAGATTTCTCGCTTTGTTTATAAACTTATATATCCTACATTTTTGGAGACTTGCTACACGACAGTATGATAGTACGCAAACAGTTTGTTTGATATGGCTATGCCGACAATTTTTGGGAGAACATGTGCTTAATTGAAGTCATACCTAATTTGAAAATTTATATATATATATATATATATATATATATATATATATATATATATATATATTATTATTATTATTATTATTATTATTATTATTATTATTATTTATAGTAACAATTCATACATAATTATATTGTCTAAATTATCTATTTCTACATGGTTATATCAATTAACGGATAATAATAATCCTCAGTAAAGAAATAAATCTGAATTAAGATAATTTGTAAACAGTTAAATGCTTTTAAGTGTTCTTATCTAACATTACTAATTCTATTTGTTTTGAATCCTTTCTTTGCACAGTTAAATGGTTTCACGCATTGAATACTAATACATTTCTAGCAGATTTATTTGACCCACTGATGGGATCCTAATAGGTAATAACTCTCTGTGTGAATCTGAACTACAGGCCTGCATAGATGGAGCCTCGCTACTGAATAGGAGGACCTTTTTGAGATAAAGAAAGTATAGACATCATTATAGAATATCTGATACATCATATATGCACAGGAAAAATAGAAACAATACAAACGAGGTTAGGGAAAGCCAGTTGATGAGGGGTAGGGTCGGGGTTTGATCAGCCCCGATTGGTCTCCTGGGGGAGGAAATCCGATGTTGAAAGACCAGATATTTCCAATGATTCCAGATATATCGCTGATGACTCCCCCTCCATCATCTCATAGATGTATTTTTATATATATATATATATATATATATATATGTTTGGTTTATCCGCAAAATGGCCGACTTTTAAGCATTTGTTTATATATATATATATATATATATATATTATTTCACCATGGTAAAAACCTTCAATTTTATACTTTAATCTAAAATTCTGTAAGTTTAATATAAATTCAGCCACAAGTTTATTTTAAAAATGATTAAATAGTATACTGGAAACTTTGAGAACAGATCCAAATATTCTCCCCCTAAAACTGAAAAAACAAAAACGAACTCAGATATGACGTTCTCTTGCGGATATATACACTCGGAAACACCAGTATAGTCCAATTCTGGACTTGCAGATGCGGTCACACACATTGCAGGGTAAATGCCCATCTACATTTGGTTGTTCATGACAACGAAGACGTCGCCGCTCTGCAGTCCTGTTAACCTCATTATTGAACTACTTAGATCCTGAGCGACAGGCGTCTTGCCAACTTTGTCTGTTGGAGACCAGATCTTCCACGCTTGAAGGTGTGATGTTGCATTTCTTCGGCGTTGTCTTAATATGGTCTTTGAACCGTTCAGAGGGTATCTGAGTACTGTTAGGGGATTTGCAATACGTTGCAGCACTGGCGACAGAGATATGAGTAAGATGCCAACTTCAGCATATTTTAGGATTTTCGCAACAGTAACTCTGTGCCCCCCAAAGTATATAAAATAAATAACCTACATTGAATTGATACAGAATAATGAACTGTATAGCGGTATTTGATTTTTATTATCAGGGTTTACTAATCAAAATAGAAAACTTTTGCACAGATTCAGTTTTAACTAATAAATCTGTGGAAATTCATCATTGAGAAATAATCTAGGACGTGTGGATATACCACAGTATGATAATTTAATTATTACAATGATTGATATGTTTACTTAAAAGCTATTGCTAATGTTTCAATATGTAAAATGTAAAATAATTTGGATTTAACTGAAGCTCACTCTTTTTTTCCTTCTTTTCTTCTCTTCATCTTCTCCTTATATTCAACTGAAACGGGTTAGCGCTATCGATTCCGCGTGGTCAACCTTTTCTCTATCTTTCCACTACTCTATTTCCTTCTTTCTTTCTTTCTTTCTTTCTTTCTTTCTTATTATATTCTTTCTGTGTAGAATGTCCCTTTTCTTCTCTTTGTTTATTACAAAAACATAAAGTCGTCGGGGTGGCCTAAAGTCGCTATCAGCCAATCAGCGAGGGAGTCTATCCCCTTTTCACTAGCGCTAGACAAGGAGATTTTTTTTAGTATCTGAGGTGGAGCGCCACACCTACCATCAGCTCCTTACTTTACCGCACAGATCCCTTTGCTACGCATACGCTGAGTTGGCGAGGACCGGAATTGAACTAGGAACCATGTGGTTTCTAGCCGAACGCTCTACCGACTGAGCTAACCCGGCTCTTGAGGTGACGACACTCATAAGAAATAGGTGGATAAGTAACACCAGATAATCAGGTTTTTACATTTTTGCAATAAATCTTTTACCATTTGGACGGTCTTATTTTCAACCAGTGGGCGTTTCAAATGATAACGGTCGGGAGATTACGGAACAAGAGTATTAATAAATAGATATGAAGAGACAGAAAAAAGTTGTCCCTTTAAAAGGAAAGGCAAGACATGTTTAATGAATGATAGATACACTAAGTAAAATGTTATTGAGTGCTGCCCATAAAATGAGTCATACATCATGAATGGGATATATATATATATATATATATATATATATATATATATATATATATATAAAGTAATGCATCTTTGGTCACGTGATTATGCCTTAGATAAAAGTAATAGTAAATGCTTATACAAACTGGAGCTTTGGGAATTGTGTGGTTTTTTTTTAGAAGTCTTTGATAAAACTGGAATCAAAGAAGAATTTAAAGAAGATTGAAATTATGTAAATTCAAAACCAAAGATTTAGATTCCGATGTGAATAACATTCCATATTCGTTTCCGAAAGAGATTATCTTTCTTTTCATAAAAGTGCTTTAAGATATACTTTTATAAAGTACAATGGCCAGGTAAAGTATTTGAATCTTTCTCCAAAAAATCTCTTTGATCTTAGATGTTTCGCCAAAATGTTTCCTTTTTCCATTGAGATTTAATATCGACACATCAATGAGTCACCAAGAGGAATAAGAATAATGATTCTTTGATAACTAGCAGGACATGCGGATATACTACAGTATGATAAGTTGATTATTACAACGTTTGATATGTTTACTCAAGAGTTATTGAAAATAGTTCAATATGTAAAAAGTATAAAAAGTAAATAATGGAGAAGCATAGCATATCATTTTAGCAGGTAGTGGAGAAATATTTCAAAAGTAAGCAACAAATAGTAAAAAATCACTTAAGGTTTGATAGACAGGTCTTGAACTCAAGTTAATCTGGGATGGGGCTCTTGTTGGCTTAGAAAGCCACGTAACTAGAATGCACTGAGACTGTAGGATGATTTTTTAAATTGTGTACACCAGAAAAGGATTTCTCATTAAAGAACACAACACGGAAAATATAGACACTCACTGCTGAAGAAAGCAGATACCCGGTCCAATCCTTGAAAGAATCCCGATACCAAGAACAGACATCAAATGGAAAATGTAAAGGAAACCCTTTAGAAGAGGATATCAGAAGAGGGCTATGGAACAAATCCGAAGCGTATTGTCACCTTTATTCTACTATTTTGAAATACCGTTACCACCTACTATTCTACAATACGTTTACCACCTTTTTTCTTCTAATAATAATAAGATTTCAACCTTTATTATACTATCCGATAATGCGGTTCTAACCTTTATTCTACTATTAGATAAATCGTTCTAACCTTTATTCTACTATTAGATAAATCGGTTATAACCTTTTCTAGTATTAGATAATGCGGTTCTAACCTTTATTCTAGTATTAAATAATACGGTTCTAACCTTTTTCTACTAATCTATAAATCGGTTCTAACCTTTATTCAACTATTAGATAATACGGTTCTAACCTTTATCTACTAATAGATAAATCGGTTATAACCTTTTTCTAGTATTAGATAATGCGGTTCTAACCTTTATTCTAGTATTAAATAATACGGTTCTAACCTTTATTCTACTAATCTATAAATCGGTTCTAACCTTTATTCAACTATTAGATAATACGGTTCTAACCTTTATCCTACTATTCGGCAAAATGGTTTCCACCTTTATTCTAATATTCGGTAATACGTTTACTAACTTTATTCTACTTTTCTATTATAAGCTTAACACCTTTATTTTACAATACGTTCTCCTAGACCGGTTGCCTAGCCAAGATTAAAGAGCCCAGTCCGCCCAACTATTTACCCATAGCTGGATGGAGAGTAGGGTTCATACCTTTCCCAAGGGTATTAGCGATAAGTGAAAATGCAATTACCACGCTCAGGATTTGAACTCGGGGCGACGAGTCCATTTCGCATGACTTTAATCATTAAACCACGCATTTCCTCCTGATATATAACATATATAAAAAAAATAGATCCCCTGAATATTCTTTTGATATTCTATATTCACATAGAATCGGATTTATTTCCATGTCCGTGTACGTGAACGTAAACGTGTCCGTGTGTTCGAGTGTATCTGTCTGTGTTTGTCTGTATACCATTAATATTAATCATAGTGTTGTGTCATGAATAGTTGTTGGATTTTTTTACATGAAACAAAAGTTTTCTTTTATTCTTTTCATAGGACTAGTTTTGGCATTTATCAGTTATGTTTCGAGGAGAGATTTATTTTCTTTCATTTTTTTTTTCTTCGCTTCGAGATTTCGCTTTTGCAAGTTTAAAACGTGTGACTAAAGTGCATGTCATAATGACAAGAAGCAAGCTGACACACAAAAGCTGACACAGCAGAGAAATAAAATTAAAGCTCTGCACGACAAATTATGGGCCACGATAGAATGGCAATTATGCAAACGACTTTTATTCGTACAGGTAAAACCAGGTGCGCTGAGACTTGAAAGCAAAACCAACGTACGCATCAACATGATTAATCTGTTGGTCGTAAAAAAAAAAAAGAATAATAAAAAACGTGACTGGTTCAGATCATACAACTGGTTAACTGACTGTCTTTACTAGCGTAATTTAAATGTAAAACGAAAATGCTAAGATTTTCACAGATTGGTTTGTTTTGCTTTACGGCATATCAACCCCAGTGGGTCACTTAATGCCAATAAAGTTTTGAAATAAATCAATTCTTAATGGATAATACAATTTTTATGAATACATTTTTCTATTTAACCCATAGATGGGACCCTAACAGGTACTACCACTCTGGGCCAGAGTGGACCAGGAAGCAATAGTGATGAAGGGGTGCTCCACATTCCCCAAACCTCCAAAACTGGAACCTCACTATCAGATAGAGTTTAACGTCATTCCCAGGACATGTAGACCCGCAGCCACCGCCTTCTAGCACCATATGATAAAAAAGGGGTTGGGGCTTGCCATAAGGGCAATAGGGTTGGAGCAATCATATAGGTGCTAGGGCTTGACGTGACCAGCCGATTGATCGGAGGTGGCCTCTCCGACCGCCCGTCTAGCCCAAGATAGGGCCAAAGTGGAGTATTGCATGTCATGAACTGCTTATCCAACTGGGCTCTATCCTTAAGCATTACGGGTCGCCACCCACGGCCAACAGTGGCCCCATTGGGGGAGTCTTACCTCTCTGCAGAGGTGCAGTCGGTGCATTCTAATGCCCCAGCCGACAAGGCGGATTTCCACAGAGGAATCAAATTGATGAAGAGTATACATAATCTGGCCATGACAATAATGGTGTTGTTTTACTTATCTATTTAACTGTATATCAACCCCTTTTGGGTTATTTAATGCCTTAACTACTTAAAACGCACAAAGCGGCTCTTTTGCTATTACGATCCATTTGTATACACTGAAAAATCACTAGGTGTACACCCCCTAACAAATTTATTTTGTCTGTGACTCAACACTGAATCTTGTACTTGATCAGTTTGCATAATAGGGAAAGGTATATTATAAACTACTCTAATTCCAGCATAGGTAAATAGTAGGACAGACTGGGCTATTTAACCTTGGCTTGGTAACCAGTCTAGGAGAAGGAAATCTCTGAATTCAAAACTAAGAAATTTACTTTTTGTCACATCCTACTCATGTGGAGGTTTTATTAAAATATATATGTTGTCAAAATCAACCACTCTATCATTTACAGCGTGTCTTATGGCACAAATTTAAGCGAACCGCACAACTAAAAATTAAAGGTAATTCTGAATTGAATAAACTGCAGTGCTGAGGACCATAGCCGTAAGCATCTGCGTTGGGCATCCCGTTTTGGTGTAATGATTAGCAAGTTAGTCTCGCAGATTATTTACTACTGAATAACGAGTTTGATCCTCATTGGGTGTCCCGTAATTGCGACCTTGTGTCACATCCTACTTGTGGCGAACAGATTGGGACCCCTATCGCGGTGTAATCGTTAGAATGCTACTTTCGCAGATCCATTATGGATAAATAGTGGGTTGGATCCTTGATTTATGTCCCATACTTGCAACCTTGCGTCATATTGTAACTGACTCGAACGGGTTTGATTAATAAAGAAGGCCTCGCATTGTTTTGTAATAGTTAGCAAACTAATCTCGCATTTCGATTATTACTGAAAACTTGAGTTCGATCTTCGCTGGATGCTTGCTACTTTGCGTCTCATCCCACCCGTTGCGATGTGGTTAGGTACATACCTTGGCGTCCCACCGTGGTGTAATGGTTAGCTAGGTAGTCTCACATTACTACTGAATAGAAAGTTCAATTCTCTGGATGCCTCATACTACCCACCATCTTCCACATCCTAACCGTTGCGAATGGGTTCGGTACACACCTGTGCCTCCTATTGTGGTGAAATAATTTGCAAGCTAGTCTTGCATATCCATTACTCCTGAATAGCTATTTCAATCCTTGTATGCTCCACCCTTGCGAACTTCTGTCATGTCCTACCCGTGGCGAACGAATGGTAAATATATAGACGTACCATCATGATATATTCATTACCAATCTAATATCACACTTCAATTGCTAACAGATTTTGAGTTCGATCCTCGTTGAATGCCCCATACCTAAAACGTTTTGTCACATCCTACCCGCAGCGAACAAGTTGGTAAATATCAGGACGTTCCATCGATTAATGATTAGCAAGCTCGGCATGCAAATCCATTACGAATGAATAGTGAGTTCGATCCTCGCCGGATCCAGTATACTTGTGACCTTATGTCACATCTTAGCCGTGCCGAACGGGTGGGTAATATGTATATCTACCAACTCCTCCGCACGGGCAGGATGCGACACAAGGTCAATTTCTTTAGCAATGTTTATTAGGTTTGAATTCATAGTTTTCCTTCTCCTAGACTGGTTGCCTAGCCAAGGTTAAAGAGTCCAGTCTACTCTACTATTTACCCATAGCTGGAGGGAGAGTGCGTGGATACATACCTTTCCCAAGTGTATATATATTTACCAACCCCTCCGCACGAGCAGGATGCGACACAAGGTCAATTTCTTAAGCGGAGTTCAATAGGTTTGAATTCAGAGTTTTCCTTTTCCTAGACCGGTTGCCTAACCAAAGCTAAAGAGCCCAGTCTGCCCTACTATTTACCCATAGCTGGAGGGAGAGTAGGATTGATACCTTTCCCAAGGGTATTAGCGCTAAGTGAAATGGAATTACCACGTCCAGGATTTGAACTCGGGGCGACGAGTCCAATTCCCTTGACTTTAACCATTATACCACGCGTTTCCTACCAAGAGTATGAGCGCTATATGAAATGCAAATAGTCTGGTGATTTGTACTTGGGTCGACGAGTTAATTTCCCACGACTCTAACCATTACACCAAGTACCTCCACATGGCTAGGTAAATATAAAGAACGTTCCATTATAGGGCACTGATTAGCAATGGCGGCCTTTACATCCATACAGATGTGCGTATTAAAACAGTCAAAATTCCCTTCCCATTCTCTTGGTGACGATAGCCGAGTGGTTAAGCTGTCCGACTGATGCTGAATCGATCGGGTTTCTATCCCAGCTGTAGGTAGCTTACAAATGTCTAACAACACTGAAGAGACGTGATACGTCGAAACATGGTGTCTGTGGATGACATATATATATATATATATATATATATATATATATATAACCATGGAGTATGGTTAAAACTATCTCATTCGATGATACAGTAGTAAGCCAATATATACAGTATTATTAGGAGAGTGCTCAATATCTGTGATAGAGCAATGATAATAAATAAATATATATTAGTTTTGGTATCTATCTAATTACATGGATGCTTATCTGGTAAACATTTGGTGTCATGCTCGTTTAAACAGACCAATTTTTTTTTTTCCTGCCTGAATAGTGAGTTTGATCCTCCTTGCTTCCTTGAGACACTTCCTACACAGGACGAACGGTTTGGGTCAATATCTACGCGTAGGGATTTGCTTTAAAAATAGGTAAAATATGACACCACCCCCACCACCCCGATGAAAAATATTTTCTTTAAAAAGAAGTGAAGTCTTAGCCGAACTATTCCGTAAGCACCGTGGGACATTGTTTGCCTATATTTACCACGTACCCCCACACGTGTACGGGTTAGGCACAAGGCCCTATTTGTTGAATTATTATGATATAAGGCATGGGGCAAATGGTCACTCCTAAATATAGACTCGTTGACTACCACGTGACCTGGGGTGGATTTCTATTGTCCAATCACTGGCACTGCTGCTACTGCTTCTGCTGTATTAATAGACCCCATTCTGAGCTTATGTCATTGATACTTGGATTATCTTGGACGACGGACTTACAAAGAATACCCTAACACCGGATTCTTATTGGCTTGCTTACTTACTTATTACATCTGGAACTAAGGATGCCGACCAGATACTTAACACTATTAATGTGAAACCACCAACAAGCCGTGACTCATGAGTGGCAGGTGCAAAAAATGCGTTGATCCCATAGGCATTCCCCCTCAAGGGTGCACCTCAGGTACAGGGCAATAAACCCAGTCCTGCCCATTTAAATCGAGGGGACAGGTATTGCCTGGGGGATAGCTCCCTGGGATCAACGCTGTTAATTACAGCAAACCCCACCCGAGATCCGGATATGTTTGCCTATGGTTGCTTTACAGTTACACGTAAAATTTTCATCCTACAGACAGAGAAAATTTCAAAAGAAATGATGAATATATGACATTTTATTACCTGTAAATCTTACTATTTTCTATACAATAGGTAATACAAAAATATACAATAACAATCAATAAACTATAAAAAAAATTTAAAAGCATTTTTTTCAATAAATATCTGGGATGGGGAGCACTTGGAATATTCACATTAATTTGCAGACCAAAAAAGTGTCAAAAATATTACTTGGAAAATATCTAGAGCTAGCAAAAAGGGTATTGACTCCCTGGCAATACATTTCGCAAAGAAAATGCCTAAATAGTTATTTACTAAGCTTAGCTTATACGTAGCACAAGGTCAGAGGTGTGGGTACCCGTTGAGAATTGAACTCACTAACAATGATCTCCGAATCTAGCTTGCTAACCATTATACCACGTAAGGTGCCCTAAAGAATAAATTCTTACAGCACCTGGTATTCCTTAGTAATCACCCATCTAAGTACTGACCAGCCTCGATGTTGCTTAACTTTTGTGATCGGACGAGAACTGGTGTTCTCAACTTGATATAGCTGGTACTAGATATGCTGATAGGTACACATTCTGTGTCCCGGACGCCCCCAAATCTAAAAGGCCGCAATGAAATCAGAGACAATTAAATTTACAAAGAAGTTTCATATCTACAAACTTATTTTTATTTCCTTGGCTTGGTCACGTTAGGAGGATGGACAAAGGCCGCATCCCCAAAGACATACTGCATGGTGAATTAGCAGAGGACACCCGACCAGTAGGGAGACCACGCATGCGTTTTAAAGATCTCTTCAAGAGAAACATGAAGACATGCCACATTAACAACAACACATGGGAGGCTTGTGCAGAAGACAGTGCTACATGGCGACTCCTCGTCAAACAAGGAACGAAAGGGAGTGAAAAAGAGAGGAAAGAAGCCGCCACAGAAAAGAGAGCCACAAGGAAGGAGAGACAACAGCATCTCCAGCAAGCATCACTGTTTGTTTGCAATCACTGCACCAGAGATTGCCATTCAAAAATTGGTCTGAGGGAGCCACTCACGTAATTGCAGATTATTTTAAAAATGGACACCACGCCATCGTCTTTAGTAGACAGGAGGATGCCGACACAAATGCTGAATATAGTTGCAAGTTTCATATTATGTTTATTTATTTTCTCACAAAAAAAAATTGAATCAATACGGGAATAATTATATTCCAAGTGAACTCTCCCACTTATTTCGGTAAATGAGACAGCAGACGTGATCATTCATCGTCGTTGGCTATCTTATGGTTGGCTATTAGTTTTTATATCTTTATTTAATATCATTTTTAGAACGATTTTTACTTCGAAATTAAATCACGATAAAATAAACGTTATGAAACTGAACGATCAAAACAAGGAGCGATGTGAAAGCTATGTAGAAATACTCGTATTTCTTAAAAGTACGACAGTTATCATGTTGCAACACCCTCTGGTTAAAAATGAGACCGTCCAAATCGTCCAAGATGAAATGCAAAAATGTAAATAAATTTATATATTAATACTAGTGTTTCTTAAAAGTACGACAGTTATCACGTTGCAACACCCCCTGGTGAAAAATGAGACCGTCCAAATCGTCCAAGATGAAATGCAAAAATGTAAATCCTGATTATCTAGCGTTGCTTATCCGCCGATGTCTAATTTATTATGAATGTCGTCACCTCAGCTAAATAATGGAACATTCCATTATTATTAGAAAGAAACAGATACAAGAAAAAGGACATGTGACACTGAAAAAATGCAATAAGAAAGAGAGTTGTGGAATAATAATGAAAGAAGGACAGCGCGCGGAAGCCATAACGCTCATCTGTTTTAATCGAATACAATGATTAAAAGAAGAAAAAAGTGTGAGAGAGAGTGAAATCAAGATTATTATACTTTATTTTGTATAATGAAGTATTTAGCAATAGCTCTTAAGTAAACATATATAACGTTATAATAATTAAATCATCATACTGTGTTATATCTACATGTCCAGCGAGTAACTATTATTTTATTTTTCACTTTCTGTGAAAAGACATTCCAAACTGATGTGTCATTCTAACTACAAATGTTGCCGGTCGAAAAAATAACATTATCTGAATTCTATTCATTTTTATCTTGATTTCATTTCATTCCTTTTTTAAGCGGACCTGAGTATTTAAGTAGTGCCTAATGTGTATGCAGGCTTAGTTTCTGGTATATGGGACATTTTTAAGAATAAAGCCGAGCGTTAAAAAAATCTATTGTACTTATTTTTACTTATAAGCGGACATTCTGAGTTGTTGCATTAGCTTCTTATTTCTTTTTATCCTTATCTTATCTTCTTACCTGGCAGCATCCCTTATCTTCTATCTGGGATGATTCATCTCTTCTGGCCGGAGACTTCTTCGGTTGACTTAGTGTTACGATTTTTGTCGCCCTATTTAGGCTGCGGGTAAGAGCACTTTACAGTGGAGATCCCTTGTGCTAAGCAGAGGCTGATACTTAGAGAATTCTTTGGTTGTCCGTCGGTGTTCCTTAGTCTTGGGAAAAATCATTTGCTTGAAGAGAGTCCTTGGTTGAAAATCCGTTCGTCCGAGGCTAATAAATGCAAATGAACGGCTTTCAAGATCGGCGATTAAATAGTTAACTAACCACGTGTTCGAGCTGTTGGTTGGTTGGCTTTAATCCACGCGCCCACACAGAGTCTATAAGTTTAAGTAGTGGACTTCAGCACTTCTTCTATCTGAAAATATTCCAACACCTAGGTGCTTGGGTGTCCATTCTTTTCTTCTTTTTTTTACTAATGAACACAAGACTTAATACATTTTAGATGTCTTTATTTTCCAACTTCCCAAATGTAAAGCTTACGGCCAAAAAAAAAGGAAAAGAACGAAGAGAAAAGAAAAAATAGAAAGAAAAGAAGAAAGAAAAAGAAAAAGAAAGAAAACAAGAAGAAAAGAAGAAAAGAAAAAGAGAAAAAAGAGGAAAAAGAAGAAGAAAAAGAAGAAAGAAGGAAAAGAAAAAGAAAAAAAGAAAAAAAAAAAGAAAAAAAAAAAATAAAAAGTAAAACGAGAAACAAAAATGGTTTCAAGTATGCCTATCTAATTCTAATAATCTTCATTATTAGAATTAGATAGGCATACTTGAAACCATCTAACTGTGAGCAAACAAAATACTATTTTATCAGATGA
Source organism: Doryteuthis pealeii (assembly GCA_023376005.1). Lineage (NCBI taxonomy): Eukaryota > Metazoa > Mollusca > Cephalopoda > Myopsida > Loliginidae > Doryteuthis > Doryteuthis pealeii. The sequence continues at coordinate 18,653,291 of CM042155.1, forward strand.
TTATTTGAGAACACAATATATGACGTGGTCCAAAGAAGACGGACAGGACATGCTGGATACTGCTGAAGAAGTTTCATATATGGACAACTACACATAGACAGACCAGCAAAGACCTATATCAATCTGCTCTGAGTGGATAATAGATGCCGTGTAGAAGACCTGACAGGGTGGATGACTGATAGGGACGGGTGGTGTGTGGGTTTAAAAGAGAGAGATAGGGGGAAGTCATGGGAATCCGTTCTGTCAGCACAACATGATGATGATGATGATGATGATGGTGATGATTAAAGTCATTAATTTTTCCCCATATTCGTGTAATCTTGTTTTTCCTTTGTGTCTTGTTGCTTTTAGAATAGCTGTGTAGTTATTGTTTATTGTCACCTCAACTCCATTTATCATTCTATTCCACCTGTGGTTTTATTATATTGTCCATCAGAGGGATTGTTGAGATGCTCCTTGTGTGAGCCTGAAAGAACCAACATTCACAGGATTACGATTAACTTCCTCATGTTGGATATCAATTCGGCACATGCTGAATATGACATTGAAATCATCTATTTGAGTCCCAGGTTTATTTGTATCAATATTAGATATTTCTATGCGTATTATATTGTGACAATACAAGACACAGGAGTTGTTAACTACTTGAAGAGAAATGATTACTTATTACTATATATATATATATATATATATATATTGTGTGTGTGTGTGTGTGTGTGTGTGTGTGTGTGTGTGTCTATATATAGTCCTTAAGTATAACAGTAGTAACCCATGGCTGAAGTTTTGCGATAAATTTCTATATTTCTGTAAATCTATATCTCCCCGTCCTCGCTTGCTCTCTCTCTCTCTCTCTCTCTCTCTCTCTCTCTCTCTCTCTCTCTCTCTCTCTCTCTCTCTCTCTCACTATTATATATATATATATATATATATATATATATATATAACAATACAAATCATCTTTAAACAAAATTAATTTCCAATACAGTACACACATTATAAAATGCCTATAACACCTTTCTCACCAATTCTTCTCTCCTTCCAGCCTCCACATTGATATAATTTTTTAAAAAATGATGATGGCACTTCGAAGTGCCGAAAGTACACGGGAACTGAACTTTGGTGGACTTATCCACCAATTCCACAAAAACATTAAAAAGTTGACTAGAAAATTAGAAAAGATAAAAAATAAAATTGTTAAACGGGAGATGTGCCTTTTGTTTAATTCTACATGTATAAATGAAAGAATGCTGCCCAAACACACACACACACACACACACACACACATATATATATATATATATATATATATATATAATAACAAGTGTAGAATGTGAGAAGACAAAGACGAAAATGTTAATCATATATAAGCTAATGCAACAATCTAGAACAAAGCGTGTACAAGACTAGGTACGACTGGGTTGGAAAGGTGATCCTATGGGACTGTGGAAGAAAGTGATTTTTCAACATGCTACCTAATGGAATATTTAAAGACCGTGAATCTGTCTTGGGGAATGACATGCGTAAAATCTTCTGGAACTTTGAGATACAGAGTGAGTGTTAATTAACAAGAAGAGGAGAACTTGTCATCTCGTGGATTCTGCCGTCCCAGTGGATCACAGGGGGAAAATGAAAGAAAACGAAATGATAGACAAATACTTAAATCAGTACAGAGAACTCTAAAAACACTAGTAAATTGAGGTAAAGGTCGTACCTATTGTAATAGGGGCACTTGGAAGGGGTCCTAATGTTTTGGAAAAGCGTATGGGTGAATTGGAAATCAGAGAAATAACTGAAACCATTCAAACAACAGCATACTAGAATACTCATAGGCGTTCAATGGGGACTTGTTGTCACTCAGCCTCCAGTGAACCACCGGATAAGGTAAGTGTGAAAAACTCTCCTTGAGTGAAATAATTTGGACCTTGCTAGAGAATTGAAAAAAAACCCTGTGATATATGAGGGTGAAAGTAATACTAATTGTAGATGGTACTCTTGGCACAGTTCCCAAGTGTCTAGAAAACAGACAGAAGGAACGGGAAATCAGAGGAATGGTCGAGACCATCCAATTAGGAGCATTGTTAAGTGATTCCAGTTGTAGTTGGTGGACTTGGAACGGTCCCCAAAAGCTTAGAAAACAAACTAGAGGAATTGGAAATCAGAGGAAGAATTGAGACTATCGAGACAACAGCATTGTAGAAGAGTCTTGGAGACCTGGGGAGACTTATTCTCATCCAGACCCAAGTGAAAGACCATCAGCTCGAGCTGGTGTGAAAAACTAATAATAATAATAATAATAATAATAATAATAATAATAATAATAATATAATAATACGAATCTTAGTATAATGGGGGTTGTGTGTTTTCTTGTCTGTAACTGTTTTATTACTCATGTCCCAATTCCCTTAGTTATTTACGTCACATTCTTCATGATTTTCTTTTGATATATGCCACAAAAAAAACGCGGTGATTTACAGCGTGAACGGGAAGGCTAATTTGCTTATTGATATTAAACATTTGATTTTAATAAATATATGCTTGGTATTATTGATTTCTAATAGGTTGGGTTTATCTTAATAGATATGAGTAAAATTCTCTTTAATAAATCATTTAAAAAATCCATTAACAAAAAGAAATAACTGTCATTTTATTACTTACTTTCTAATTTAAAAACTATTACCTCTTTCTGTTTCAAATCTTCTTATCTGTATTCTTATTTAGTTTCATTAGCCTTTCTAATTTAATATATTTTACTATATGAAAATTTAAATACTAGCACCTTGAGGGTGTATATATTTGTTAGTAATAATAATAATAACAATCTTATTATAATGGAGATTGTGTGTTTTTCTGTCTGTAACTGAATATGTATATCACTACTCATGTCTTAGTTATTGATATCACATTCTAAATGATTTTATTTTTATTTTAACCTCAATTATTAATAAAATTGTTTTACATTATTAATACTGTTAACCATATCTACATACTAACAACATGCAATTATATTTATATATACAACAAAATAGCAGTTTACAGTGTGAACGGGAAGGCTAATTTGTATATTGATATTAAAAATGTGATTTTAATAAATATGTGCTTAGTATTATTGATTTCTAATTGTTTGGTTTTATTTTAATGAATATAAGCAAAAATCTCTTCAATAAATCTTAAATGAAATCCATTAACAAGAAAAAATAACTGTCATTTCATTCTTTACTACCTCTTTTAACTAAATACTTGAATTAGAAAAAATAACAATGAAAGACGAGAGTGATGGAAGAGTAAGTTTCAGTTGTTCTATTTCTCGATTATATCTCTTTCTGTTTCAAATCTTTTTATCTGTATTCTTATTTAGTTTCATTAACCTTCTAATTTGATGTATTTTACTATATGAAAATGTAAATACTAGCACCTTGAGGGTGTATATATTTGTTAGTTATAATAATAATAATGGTGACATGATGTCAGAGATTCTAATCATTTAAAAAATCCATTAACAAAAAGAAATAACTGTCATTTTATTACTTACTTTCTAATTTAACAACTATTAGGGAAATTTAGCAATGAAAGACGGGAGTGATTAAAGAGTAAGTCTCAGTTGTTCAATTTCTCGATTATACCTCTCCCTGTTTCAAATCTTTTTATCTGTATTCTTATTTAGTTTCATTAGCCTTTGTAATTTGATATATTTTACTATATGAAAACTTAAATACTAGCACCTTGAGTATGTATATATTTGTTAGTATTAATAATAATAATAATAATAATAATAATAATAATAATAATAATAATAATAATAATGGTGACACGATGTCAGAGATTCTACACTTCATATTTTAACTAAATAGTTAAATTAGGAAAATTTAGCAATGAAAGCCGGGAGTGATTAAAGAGTAAGTTTCAGTTGTTCTATTTCTCGATCATACCTCTCCTGTTTCAAATCTTCTTATCTGTATTCTTATTTAGTTTCATTAGCCGTTCTAATTTAATATAATATTTTATTACATTAAAACTTAAATACTAGCACCTTGAGGGTGTATATATTTGTTAGTAATAATAATAATAATAATAATAATGATAATAATAATAATAATAATAATAATAATAATAATAATAATAATAATAATAATAATGGTGACACGATGTCAGAGATTCTACACTTCGTAACTGAACTTAGAGTCCATTGATTTTCTTCGACACGATATGATTGTGAAAAATTATTAATTTTCTCACGGGAACCGGAAAATCAAAGAATCTACTAAAGTACAGCAGAGCCAAGATGGAGACGAATCAAAGAAGGCAGTGCAGTGATGTGTACTAAAAACATCTGTTATTCATTTCTTGTTTATTTTTTTCTTTTATTTTTTCTTTCTACCTATTTTTTTTTCTTTGACTGAGAAGAGGGGGGGATTTAATGCAAGCAAAGGTAATCTGCATTTTTCTACATAATCACAAAAAAATAAATAAAAAAAACAAAAAAAAAACCCAACGAAATCTGGCAAATATGTCAATATTTTGCCGCGCTTAATGCTTCCGATATTTTTTTTTTTTCTTTTCGTACGTTTTAGCGTCTCATCGTCTTTAAGAAGTATCTTACCAGTTTAGAATGATGCGGTACTAAACTGTGAGGAGGAAATATCTGAAAAAAATATATTTTCCTTTTTGGTAATCTGCCATTAAAAAAACAAAAAAAAAGAAAGAAAATGCTTTGGTTTTCACATGATGTTTTTTTATATTATTTTATTCAGTTCGTGCGGCGGGGATAGAGATTTGAATAAGGATAAGAAAAAAACTATGCGGAAAAAAATAGATAAAATATATCTGATAATAACGCTCATTATAAACATTCTCTCTCTCTCTCTCTCTCTCTCTCTCTCTCTCTCTCTCTCTCTCTCTCTCTCTCTATCTATCTATCTATCTATCTATCTATCACACACACACTCTCACACACATATATACAGGAAAAACTCAGACAAACACAAAGATTGACACAAACACAAACAGACACACAGACAGACAGACACATATATTATATATATATATATATATATATATATTATATATATATATATATATAGATATATAGATAGATAGATAGATACATAAATTTACCTTACTTACGCAGAATCAGTCGTCACACATTCAGTGGATTATGTAGGAACTAATATGAGTAAATGTAAACATATAAACAGTAAGAAATATATATATATATATATATATATATATATATATATATATATATATATATATATATAGAGAGAGAGAGAGAGAGAGAGAGAGATATGAGCAGCATGTTATAGGTAGCTATATAAATATGTACATTTTCTGAATTATAAATAGATGGATATGAACATACTGATAGAAACAGAAATATAAACAGAGTTATATACATATGTATATATATTTGTGTATGTGTGTGTGTGTGTGTGTGTGTATGTATATATTTCTGGAAATATATATATATATATATATATATATATATATATATATATAACTCTGTTTATTATTTGACATTCTAAAAATGACACCAAACAGCGCTCTGGTTTGTTTTTTTCCCATGTTGCACACATTCTGATGAAAATCATAATACGTGAGAATAATATCAACATTAACAATTCATAAAAATATCTACTGCAACTTTTGCTTCATTCAGTGTGTGAGACGAGGCGAGGGAATTGGCAGGACAACTCGTGGGTGATTCACCATGACAATGCACCTGTCCACACTGCCCTGAGTATCCGAGACTTCCTGGCCAGAAGAACACCACTGTGGTGAATCAACATCCCCACTAGCAAGACCTGGTTCCATGCAATGTTTTCCCCTCTTCTCCAAGCTCAAAGGGACTCATCAAGGGAACCCGTTCTGAAGATGTGCACATCAAAAAGGCCGTGACAACAGTTCTACGTAGAATCCAGAATGAATCCTTCCAGGAGTGCATGCAAGCGTGGCAGAGAAGAATAGAAAAGTGCATTACACTCCTAGGGGATTACTTTGAAGGGGATACTTGAAAACGCATTGTCCGTTCTGAGATGAAATCTAATAAGAAAAAGGGGTACTGAAAAGTTCTAGGCCCAACTAGAAAAAGAAATAATAGGATGACTCAAAAGTTTCGCCATATTTTATTACAGGCTACTTTGTGACACGTATATTATGGAGTTGCATTGTGTAATGGCTAACGTCCTCCGAAATGGGCTCGACGAGACGGGTTCAAATCCCGGACGAACCTCTTTGCATTTCACATAGGGCTAATACACTTGGAAAAGGTGTGAATTCAACTATTCTCCCTGAACTTAATAGTAGTGCACACTAGACTCTTCAACCTAGGTTAGGCAACCAGTCTAAGAGAAGAAAACCTTTTATTTTAAACCTGTTAAACTCAGCTTAAGGAATTGACCTTGTAGCACATCCTACTCGTGTGGACGGATTGTTAAATACATATATATATCACGTGACTGAATGTGTTCAGACCATATAGGTCACATGCTGCAGGAAGTGCGCGGTAATGGTTAAAGTCATGGGAAATGGACTCGTTGCCCCGAGTTCAAATCCTGGTTGTGATAATTGCATTTCACTTAGCGCTTATACCCTTGGGAAAGGTATGAATCCTACTCTCCCTCCAGCTATGGATAAATAGTAGGGCAGACTGGGCTCTTTAACCTTGGCTAGGCAACCAGTCTAGGAGAAGGAAAACTCTGAATTCAAACCTGCTGAACTACGCTTAAGAAATTGACCTTGTTTCACATCCTGCTCGTGGGGAGGGGTTGGTAAATATATATAGGGCACATGCTGTGGTTGTGTTATATGCCCTACCAATGAACATTAATAGGTATGTCCCAATCATCATAAATACGAGAGAATTATGCTAGGTAGTTTTATACCTGTAGCAGTGGTTTACTTTCTTCACGCTGATGGCGAGTATTGTATTTTGTTAATGTTATAAAGATTCCATTTTATTTCCATCCTTTTGGTCATTTCTCATTTAGTAACATTTGTTAGGTTAAAAGAGTTGGGTAGTGTCGTAGTATCTTTTGAGAAATTCGAAGCAACGCATGCATTAACCCAATTGAGACCATTCTCTCGCAATGCCAACTGGGATGCTTTGGTCAAATCATTCGGATACCTGTCAGTTCTCTTCAATGCCAGCTTTTCCCAGTTATCATGATTTATATTTATTTTTACAATGTTTGTTTTTTAAGCAATCCTCATACCTCTTCCAAGGCTTATACACATACAGGAACACATACATATATATCCACACTCAAACATATACATGCATACACACATACATGCACATGTACATAAACGGGTAAGTGCACATATGCCCGCAGATTAGCAGAAATAACCACATCCACAATTAATACGCTTATACACATGCACACATATATACGAGCAATGTACACATACACACACACACATAGGCACACACGTGCACAGAAATAACCACATCAACACACAACATATACAATGTTAATCTGGACTCTGGAAAAAAACACGCGCGCATACATGCACACACACACATACACACACACATATACATGCACGCATACACACACACACCTGCATTCACATGCGCACTCAAATATAGACATGAACACACACGCAGATTATCCCGTAAAATACTTCATGGTGAACTCACAGATGGCACGCAAGGACAGGACCCCCCCCAACCAAAAAACGGTTCAAAGACCATATTAAGACGACGATGAAGAAATGCACTATCACACATTCAAGTCTGGAAGATCTGGCCTCCAACAGACAGGGTTTGCGATACGCGTGCCGCACAGGAGCTAAGCGGCTCAATATCGAGATTAACATCTTCGTCGTCATGAACCATCAAATGCCGATGCTCTTGCAATGTGTGATCGCATCTGCAAGTCCAGAATTGGACTGACTAGCCACCAGAGGATCCACAACTATTGATTTGGTTTGTCTTGGTTTGTTTTACGGCATATCAACCTCGGTGGATCATTTAATGCCGACAAAGTTGTGAAATAAATTAATTCTTAATGGATAATGCAATTTTGTTTATAAACTCATGTTTTTCTACTCAACTCATAGATGGGACCCTAACAGGTACTACACTACCCCAAACCTCCAAAACTGGAACCTCACCATCAGATAGTTTAACGTCATTCCCAGGACATGTAGACTCGCAGCCACCGCCTTCTAGCACCCATATGATAAAAAGGGGTTTGGACTTGCCCTAAGGACAATAGGGTTGGGAAAATAATATAGGTGCTAGGGCTTGACGTGACCTGCCGATTGATCGGAGGGGGCTTCTCCGACCGCCCGTCTAGCCCAAGATAGGGCCAAAGTGGAGTATTGCATGTCATGAACTAGTCATCCACCTGGGCTCTATCCTTAAGCATCACGGGTCGCCACCCACGGCCAACAGGTGGCCCCATTGGGAGAGTCTTACCCCTCTGCAGAGGTGCAGTTTGTGCATTATAACGTGCCACCGACAGGGCGGCACAACTATTGAAGACATGGAGGGACGTCAACGTCGTCTGCGACTGACTTCTAAAAGGAAATGAGGAGAGGATCGTAGTAGCTGGTGTGCTGACACATTGTGCATTGTTTAAGAGGCAAGACTAATTTCGAATTTAAATTCTCTGAATCTAATCTAATCGAGAAAAAGGTGGAACGGATTTTTCAAAATAACATGTTTGTGTCATTTCCAATATCCGCCTGATTAACATCGTTACAGCATTAATGATTGCTTTCATTAAAGATAAAACAAAAATATTTTACGTTGTCGTGTAAAAAAAAAAAAACCTAAAATCTTGTACAATTTTAATTAAAATGCTTTTCCACTTTACTAAATGGGAAATTGTTTTTCAATTCTAAAATTTATTGCATTTTCGTTACATAGAGAAATATTCTTTATTTGAATTTCATAGTCGTCTAAGTCTGGAAGAATAAGGTACACACCAGAAAATATATAAATCTCATTATTTCTAAATAAACATTGTTTTTCTCTTCTTTCTATTATTGGACTTTATCTGCTTAAATATTCACGAAAAAGGTTGTATATATCGAGCAGTGATGCCGTAGTCCACTTCGGTGTGCCTTTCTAAAAACATCTTGAAAGTATACAAGTGTATATACAATATTCAACAAGATCGAGAAATGGTAAAGGCGAACCGTTGAGTTATCATCGAGTAGGTAGCTGGTTAAGTTGAGCTCAGTCGGTAGCGCGACAGCCTCGGAATCACAAGGTTCCGAATTCGATACTGGCCCTCGCAAACTCAGTAGGGATATGTGCGGTAAAGTGAGGAGCTGCTGATAGGTGTGGCGCTCCACCCAAGATGCTAGAATAATTTCCTTAGACTAGCGTTAGTGAAAAGGGGATATATTCTCTCACTGTCGGGCTGATACTAACTTTACGCCGCCCTGACCACTTTACATTTTTACTTAGGTCACTTGTTCCCTGCAGATTATTAATGGTTCTACTAACCAAAATCATCCACGATGAGCTCAGCTTCAATAAAACAAGAGTAAGGATAATTTTTTCAGTATTCCGACTGTTGTTTTATAATGTTTCCTCGATGTTTTTTTCGCTCTTTTGACTCCGGTACTGTTTCAAGCGCTCCGATAATGATAAGGTACAAACGGCACGTCCATGTATAATTTAATATTAATTTAATATTAATGTATAATTTAATATTAATTTAATATTAATGTATAATTTAAATATTAATATTTAATATAATTTAATATTAATATCAATATTTAATATTTAATATTTAATATTTAATATTTAATATTAATATTTAATATTAATGTAGTGATAGTTAAAATGAATAAAAACATTATTCTTTAATTAAATTTAGGCTCATAATTGTTGTTGTTGTTGGTATTGTGTCTGTGTGTGTGTATGTGTGTGTGGATCATCCTAGGTTGATAGTTCAATTACTTCGTCTTCTTCGAACCTGACGACGAGGCCGCTTCAACGATCCGGCGTTTTTTCGTCTTCTGTTCGTTCTTGTAAGTAGATATAGTTAAAATGAATAAATATACTATTCTTTAATTAACTTTAGACTAGATTGTTGTTGTGTATGTGTTTGTGTATGTATGTGTGTATGTTTATGTGGGGACCATCCTCGGGTGATAATGCAATTGTTTCATCTTCCTCTCCGTCATTAGTTGAACGTCATTAGCCATTTGGTTAGCGAGTGTAAGGGTGTCAAACGCAGTCCAAACAAGGAGCTGAGATGGTAAAAGTACATACATGCTCACCTTCTTGTTGGGCTGCGTTTGACACCAGTACACTCGCTAAGTAAGTGGCTAAAACTTTCTGTTGTCTTCAACAAAACCGGCTTGAATAATAACTCGCTGTCAAAAACACACACACACACACACACACACACACACACACACACACACAAAAAAAAAAAAAAAAAATAGTTCCAAACAAATAGTTACTCTCTACTTTCCCTGGATACGTCAGTAACGTGGACAAAGTCGCCCGAAAATTACGTAAGATACAACCAGGGAAACTGTTGTAGTCCTACCCACGGCATAGAGTGAGTATATCTACTGGTATTTCTACTCTATTTTCTCGGCAGGGTTAGGGTTAGGGTTAGTGGTTGGGGTTAGGGTTAGTGGTTAGGACAACAACAAAAAAACAAAGGGAAAGCTAAATTTATCTATTTATCTATCTTAACCCTTTACGAGAGCTCCTCGTTGCAAACGTGATTACCCGCGATGGGACAGTGCTCACGGGGCGGGAGAGCACGTAAAGGGGAAGTACTCGTTGAAAACCAACTACTTGTACCTATGACCCACCAAAACTAGCCGCTCGCTATCGCTTCGCACATTATCAATGTTTGACATAAAATTCAGTTGTTCTCTTTTGTAGTCCTACCCACGGCATAGAGTGTCTAGATCTCTTGGTATTTCTACTCTATTTTCTCGTAGAAACACAACAGATACACAACAGATACACATTTAACCTGTATGTCGATTCATTGGATACATTACTGCTGGCTCTAGCAGTTGTCAACCTGATGGCAGAATGCATCATCTCATCCTATCTATATTGCTACAATATCACCCCATCAGACATATCAGACCAACTATCATCCGTCGTCTTGGACACCACTTACTTCACATTCCACTGACGAATATACAAACAAGTCAAGGGCCTACCAATGGGATCCAGCCAGTCAGATTTACTGGCCATACATGAACAGGCTTGAGCGACAAGCGCTTAACACCTGCCGCTCTTGCGCCTTCTTCACCAGATATGTCGATGATATACTCATCCCCACATCTTCCCACGAAGAAGCCAACAAAATTACAACATTCAGCAACATGGACGAAAACAAACGCTTTAGCGTCGAATACCCGACAACACAGGAACCTTGTCACTGCTGGATTTCCGACTGAAAATTAAAATATTCATTGAATTTTAAAAATATTTTGTTGACTTATGTAAAAAAGGTATATATTTAACAAAAATATTGTCATCTGTTGTAAAACAAAACAAACATCTCAGTGGAATAGAGTGAATATGATGCTTTTTATGCAAGTAATTCTTTAAAAATATTAAATGTATTATTTCATTTATTTAATTTTTTCTCCATCTCTTTCAAAATTAATTTTTACACTGCCCAGATTGCGTATTTTTTCTAGTATGTCTAAATGACCTTATCTTATTCTTGTATGCTATTTATGCATATATCAAATGTTCCTATATGTGTAAATGAGCTTAACATATCTATCTTTCCATTTATTCAGTATTAGTGTATCATCGGATATATTAATACTAATATTGGATCAGGTTGAGTAGGGATTTGACTAAATATCCTCCTTAGTACCAACTACAATTTAATTTAGATGAAGTTAACATCTACACTGAATTCTACAAAAAGTCGTTCAGCTGAGACTTGCTCGTCCATCTGTTATGTACTGATGTTTTCACGGTACCAAATCGATATATGTTGTATACCCTTTCTTTACTTCTTTACTTCTTACTTGCTTCTATATCTTGGACATCTATTCTTCTGGCCGGCTTTGCTTCTTCTATCATCTTGGTCTGGAATCTTCTAAGGTCTGGACTTTCTTGGGGACTTCGGGTCTGGTTTCTGTTAGGGATTGCTCCTCATCAGAAGCCCTGTGTCATTGTTAGTTTTTAGTAAACACAAGACTTCGATTTTCTTTTAATGTTACTTTATTCGGTAAATACCCAACCCAGACATAACATAACGCTCGTATGCAAAGTTACAGTTTAGACAGAGCATCATGGCTGACTGCTCTGTCTGACGTCCACTGCAAAACTAAACTAAAGTTCCTTACTATTCTTAAACCGGAACAGGTTCTTCTATGCCTTCCGGTTCCCACGATTTATCCCCGGAAGGCACGATGAGAGTGAGGTCAATCGCCGTCACTCACTTTCAGGGCCATCAACTGCACTGATCGCCAACATAACTCTATACTACCTTACATAAGGATGAAAAGGGTCATCGCCTCAGTATTACAGGGGATTGACAATAATCTTATGTCACCGCATAGATTATGTAACACATCACAAATCGGACCTCCTCCTTGGTGCAAAAAGCCGGATACATAAGGAACGAAATTACCCATATCCGGACCACATGCAGCAGGGCGAAGGACTAGATTACACATACTCCTCACTTCATGTTTTATGCACTCTTGTTTTATGGACGCTGAGTTAATCGTGGACGATTTTGTTCGCAGAACCATAAATAATTTGCAGAGAACAATCCACATACTCGATGATAACTCACCGGTTCAGTCTGCCCTACTATTCACCCATTGCTATAGGAAGAATAGATGTGTAACGTAGCGGCATCGTCACGGTACCAAATAGATATATGTTACGTAGTGCCTCTTCTTTGACGGTACTAAATAGGTATATGTTGCATACCTCTTTACCGGCACTATATATCTATAGATGTTATATACCTTCTTACGTCTTATGCTTCTCGCCGGATCTGGTATATCTTCTATCATCTATCTTCTATCTTGGTCTGGTCTTGTCGTGGTGTTTTTTGGGGACTCCGGGTCTTTGTCGGGGATCATTTCTTATCAGAAGCCTTGTGTCATTGTTAGCTTTTAGTAATAACAACAAGACTTCGATTTACTTTAGATGTTACTTTATTCCAGATCCCCCAGACCAGACAACTGCGCAGTCAGGTCACATCTTACTAGCTTCGCTTCTAAGTCCTACTCTGCAACTGTGCAACTGACTAACTGAGTTGCTTACACCTTAAACCGGAAGGGCTTCTATTGACTTCCGTTCTCACGTTCCATCCCCAGAACGCAAGGTGAGAGTGAGGTCAAGCATTGTCACTCACTCTCAAGGCCATCAGCTGTACTGATCGCCATAAGGATTTCTATACTACCTTAAAAAGATATTAGGGATCCATAATTATGTAACAGATGTATTGTTAACTTTCTCAACAATGTTAGGGCTATATGACACAAGAGGGTAGTACCCTTTAGGATACTCTATGGTCAAATAAATTTATTTGAATATCAGATACGAATACATCGAACCATTTAACGGTATGCAAAAAATTACTATCAAATATTTTTTTGTTAGATTAGAATACTCGAAAATTCTCTAAAATTTTTAATCAAGAATGATAACTTAAATTATAGATTTAAATTTATAAATTTATATGTTCAGTTTTTATGAAGATAATATGAATATTTACTTGAATTATAAATATGAATTTGAAATTAAATGTATGAAAAATAGATAAACAGAGATAAGCATACAAGCCGAGTTACCAAATCTGTAACAATAAGTCTACCATTTTTTAACAAATGCGATGACTACTGTCTATATCTATTAAATATGGAGACTCGTTATCCCTCTGTCATTAACGAAACTACGTCACTGGTAATCGTCATAAACCGTTATATTTATCAATTTAAAATATATTTTCACTCTCGCCTTTTGTCTATTTGGTTTGGTTTGTTTTGTTTTACGGCATATCAACCTCAAGTGGGTCATTTAATGCCGATAAAATTTTGAAATAAATCAATTCTTAATGGATAATACAATTTTTTTTGAATACATTTTTCTATTAACGCATAGATGGGACCCTAACAGGTACTACCACTCCGGGTCAGAGTGGACAGGGGCAATGATGATGAAGGGGTGCTCCACATTCCCAAACCTACAAAACTGGAACCTCACCATCAATAGGTTTAACGTCATTCCAAACATGTAGACCCGCAGCCACCGCCTTCTAGAACCATATGATAAAAAGGGGTTGGGGCTTGCCATAAGGCAATAGGGTTAGCCTTTTGTTTCAGTACAAAAGTTAACTAAAAAGTTTACAAATAACGAAATACCTACGATTTTGTATAAATTTATGTTAAATATCCAATAATATTTAATAATAATTAATAGATGTACGCAACATTTTATTTGAGGGGGTCAGGACGAAGTTTCAAATAAGTTTTTTTTTTATCTCTTTAATAAATTTACTGATTTTTCTTACTTATGATACAAACCTTTGGCATTGAATTTCTAACTCCAGCCCAAGCAATCATTTCAAAAGAATTTTACACACGCCGGAGGGTGTTTTGCTTTTGCTAGTAAACAGTTATGTACACAGATCGATGCCCACTTTTGTGATTAGTGAGTGTAACGACGTATTCCAGGTCAACTAGCCCGACCGTATGTTAGACTCATCATCATCAACATCATCAGGTCGCGCTGAGCAAGGATATCAATGATTCTCTCCGCCAACCGTCCTATCGATCATCACCCGTGAAGGTCTTCCACATAGAATCAAGAATCTAAACAGAGCTGGTCGACCACACTGATTGTGTGTGGGAGGTGGGTGAGAAAAGAAAAATCAAACAAATACTCCTCACAAAGAATTTTGTGGGACGTGCAACTGTTTCATTAGAATTATTTCAATTTTCTGACTGTTGTCCTCTACTTTATTGTGGTATGTAAAATCAAAACGTTTCGGTTGCTGTATTCTCGGCCTTCTTCAGGTGTTACCTGTCTATCCGGGCATAGCAATGACCCAACTTGGAAAATAATCCTTTCGAAAAGTTTGACAGATGATCAAACGTAGCATCGAACAACTTTTAATGATCTCAGTCAAATAATGACATCATTAATTTGCAGGCTATCATACCGAGATGTGCCATGAGAAGCGTCACGATCATTGAAAATGTTGAGTAATGTTACATAAGTGAAGAGGGCGGTTAAATTTTTTTAAAAAAGACATGGAACTAAATCTAAGCAGCAGGGCAGCTAGTGTATTACAATCATGCAAGTCTTACGCAAACCTTATCCAAACAATTAAGCGTATTTAACTAGATTAATTATACAAGTGATGGAGTTTAATCTCTTCTTTCGATCTTTGGAAGTCCGATGCAGACAATGACGTCACTCCATATCTTATTTGTGGACTCTATGGGGCTCATTAGTCCAATTCTGGACTTGCAGATGCAGTCACACACATTGCAGGGGCATTCCCATCTCATTTGTTTTCATGACGAGAGGACGTCGCCGCTCTGCAGTCTGTTTATCTCATTATCGAGCTGCTTAGCTCCTGTGCGGCAGACGTCTCGCCAACCCTGTCTGTTAAAGGCCAGATCCTCCACGCTTGAAGGTGTGATGTTACATTTCTTCAGCAGATGGTCTTTGAACCATCATCGCTCTCTTCTCTGATACTTCTAAACTCCAGCGGTTCAAAGATGGAATTTAGAAGTGTCAGAGAAGAGAGTGAATTTAGTCTGTAAGTATAACACTTATTTAAGAGAAAACCAGGAGAAAACATATTAATATTAAATACAAAAAAATATCTTATAGATTTTTAATTCTGTCTACGCTATACTAACTAAGATGGTTTGTGTGAGATAAAAATACAAGCAGAGTGGCCAAACCTATAACAATAAGTCTACCATTTTAACAAATGCGATGACCACTGTCTATATCTATTAATAATGGAGATTCGGCTTGCCTCTGTCATTAACCGAAATTACGTCACTGGTAACGTCATAAACTCTTATATTTATCAATTCAAAAAAGTATTTTCACTCTCGCCTTTTTTTTTCATAACAAAAAGTTAACTAAAAAGTTTAGAAATAACGAAATACTTACGATTTTGTACTAAATGTATGTGTTAAATATCCAAAATAATTAAGTAAGGTGTAATTTAGTATCAGATAAGAGAGTGAAACTAGTCTGCAATTATAACTCTTATTTAAGAGAAAACTAGGAACATCATTTATGCCGCCCTGTCGGCTGGGGCGTTAGAATGCACCGACTGAACCTCTGCAGAGGGGTAAGACTCCCCCAATGAGGCCACCTGTTGGCCGTGGGTGGCCACCCGTGATACTAAGGATAGAGCCCAGGTGGATGAGCAATTCATGACATGCAATACTCCACTTTGGCCCTATCTTGGGCTAGACGGGCGGTCGGAGAGGCCCCCTCCGATCAATCGGCTGGTCACGTCAAGCTCTAGCACCTATATGATTTTCCCAACCCTATTGCCCTTATGGCAAGCCCCAACCCCTTTTTATCATATGGGTGCTAGAAGGCGGTGGCTGCGGTCTACATGTCCTGGTAATGACGTTAAACTGATGGTGAGGTTCCAGTTTTGGAGGTTTGGGGAATGTGGAGCACCCATTCATCACCATTGCTTCCTGGTCCACTATGACACGGAGTGGTAGTACCTGTTAGGGTCCCATCTATGGGTTAAATAGAAAATGTATTTATGAAAAATTGTATTATCTATTAAAAATTGATTTATTTCAAAACTTATCGGCATTAAATGACCCACTGAGGTTGATATGCCGTAAAACAAAACAAACCAAACCAAACCAAACATCATTTATGAGCACGTTCTGGCTTCTCCAGCAGTGTCCATCATGTTTTGTTCATCTTGATGGTTTGTGTGATAAAAGACAAGTGGCCGTACTGCTGCTCTTTTTGGACCGATGCTTTTATGATTTCTTCAAGACAGCACGTAGCATCCGTATGTAATTCCCATCAAACTTGGGTTTTTTTGCCCGAGATTACTTGTTTGCATCTCGTTAGTAATACGAATAAATATTCAGCATCAGGCTGGCCTAGTAAATTAATTCACAACTCCAAACACTTTTGAAGAGGTGGACACGTATTCAGGGCGTTGGACATTGAAGTCGTGTTGTCCATTGTTTAGTTTCCTCTGCCTGTTACAGAGAGTCGTTAATTCTTTTAAATGATCACCAGTGAAATTTACATCACACCCGAAACTGTTTCTAACAAGATAGATCCTTTTTAAAGTTTATTGTAATTTAACGACCGGCTACCACTAGTGACCCTGAAGTCCAGCTACCTGGTCAAGGACATTTGGTAACATTGAAGGACGGATTTGGAAGATAATAGGAACTATCTGAAAGATGAAACAAAGAACAAAAGTTGATGAAATCTGAAATTAGAGAAAATATATTAATATTAAATACAAAAAATATCTTATAGATTTTTACTTCTGTCTACGCTATACTAACTAAGATGGTTTGTGTGATAGGAGGTAAGTGGCAGTGCAGCTGCTCTTTTCTGAAGTGCTGCCGCCAGGATAAGTCCAGTACAGCATGCAGCACCCTTGCGTAGTTCTGTCGTGACATAAGTAAGGTTACTAACGATGAATAACCTAATGGATATTGGAAATGAAATGGAATCTTTATAACATTAAGAAAATATGATACTCGCCAGCGGCGTCCGGAAGGTAAACCACTGCTAGTGTTATCACACTCCTCAATCAGCATAATGCTCCCGTATTTATGAGGATTGGATGTTGGTTGGTTGGTTGGTTGTTTTGTTTTACGGCATATCAACCCCGGTGGGTCATTTAATGCGATAAAGTTTTGAAATAAATCCATTATTAATGGATACAATTTATTTATAAACACATTTTTCTATTTAACCCATATATGGGACTCTAATAATACTACTATCCACGTCAGAGTGGACCAGTAGCAATGGTGATCGATGTGTGCTCCACATTCCCCAGACCTCCAGAACCCACCATCAGAGTTAATTTCATACCCAGGATATGAAGCCTTCAGCCAGCTTCTAGCACCCATATGATAAAAAGGGCTTGGGGCTTTAGGGTTGGGGCAATCATATAGGTGCTAGCGACGATTGATCGGGGGGCCTCTCTGACCGCCCGTCTAGCCCAGGAAAGGGCCTAAGGGAGTATTACATGGTCCTATGAGGATTGGAATATACCAATTAATGTTCATAGGTAGAGTGTATAACAAATTCTCATCTAACCTTTTATTCAGTCGTTTCGTTAAAGTCTAAGCTTTGCAGCCATAGAATAACACTGATATATTCTCGCTTTATCTTATCAGAGAGTTTGACTCTAAGAAGGCGGCCCTCCATGACATGCAACACTCCATATCGGTCCTTCCTTAGGCTAGACAGGCGGACGGAGAGGCCTCCTCCGATTAATCGGAGATGATAATGATCGTATAATTAAGGAACGCGAATATTAATATATGGATTTAAAAATAATTACTCCTGTAATGGTCGACACTAGAATTAAATGAACCAAAGAGGTTGATATGCCATTAAACAAAACTCCAAAGGTCGACACTCGCCCTGTTGGCTTGGGCGTTAGATTACATCGACTGCACCTCTGCAGAGGGATAAGACTCCCTCAATGGGTCCACCTTTGGCCGTTTGTGGCGACCTGTGATGCTTAGGATGAAATCCAGGTGGTTGAGCAGTCCATAACATGCAAATTCTACTTAGGCCCTTACTTAGGCTAGACGGGCGATCGAAGATAAACCGGTTGGTCACGTCAAGCCCTAGCACCTATATGATTTTCCCTAACACTATTGCTCTTATGGAAAGCCCTAACCCTTTTTATCATATGTGCTAGAATGTGGGGGCTGAGGATCTTCATGTCCTGGGAATGACATTAAACTCTAACTGATGGTTCCAGTTCTGGAAGTCTGGTGAATGTGGAGCACCCCTTCATCACCATTACTCCTTGGTCCCCTCTGACCCGGAGTGGTAGTACCTGTTAGGTTCGCATCTATGGGTTAAATAGCAATGTTTATAAAAAAAATGAGTACCCATTAAATTGAATTTATTTCAAAACTTTGTCGGCAATAAATCACCCATTGTGGTTGATATACCGATATAATATATAAGAAACCACACCAAACCAATCTAAGAGGCTATTGGTTGATCGGGTGCTGCTTCCAGTATTTGTAGAAGCATACTTGTGTAATTCTCATCTAGCTTTTTCTTCCAATCGTTCCGTTAAAGTCCAAGTGTTGCAACAGTACAGTAGTACTGACACAGCTACAGCTTGGAAGAATTCCTGTTTTATTTTATCAGAGAGATCAGATTTTCATAAGATCAATAATGTGTCAATAGTCCAAGTAGTGCAACCATATAGTAGTACTGACACAGCTACAGCTTGGAAGAATTCCTGTTTTATTTTATCAGAGAGATCAGATTTTCATAAGATCAATAATGTGT
Organism: Doryteuthis pealeii; assembly: GCA_023376005.1. Taxonomy (NCBI): domain Eukaryota; kingdom Metazoa; phylum Mollusca; class Cephalopoda; order Myopsida; family Loliginidae; genus Doryteuthis; species Doryteuthis pealeii. The sequence goes on from CM042155.1 coordinate 18,672,774, forward strand.
CAATAGTCCAAGTAGTGCAACCATATAGTAGTACTGACACAGCTACAGCTTGGAAGAATTCCTGTTTTATTTTATCAGAGAGATCAGATTTTCATAAGATCAATAATGTGTCAATAGTCCAAGTAGTGCAACCATATAGTAGTACTGACACAGCTACAGCTTGGAAGAATTCCTGTTTTATTTTATCACAGAGATCAAATTTTCATAAGATCAATGTGTCAATAGTCCAAGTGGTGCAACCATATAGTAGTACTGACACAGCTACAACTTGGAAGAATTCCTGTTTTATTTTATCAGAGATATCAAATTTCATAAGATCAATAATGTGTCAATAGTCCAAGTAGTGCAACCATATAGTATTACTGACACAGCTACAGAGAGATCAGATTTTCATAAGATCAAAGTATTTAAGTTTTAATATAATCAAATATTACTAGCAAAAATAGGCACCCTCTGGGTGCAAGTATTAAAGTTTTAATGTAATAAAATATTATATTAAATCAGAAAGACTAACAAAACTAAACGGGAATGAATATAAACATATTTGTTAGCATGTTTCCACCCACTAAGGACGATGGCGTAGTGTCCAAACACCCAACATCAACACCCAGACACATTCAATAGTGAAACAGCATGCTAAACCTCAAAAGTTATGTTATACTTTCTAAATGTTTTGGTTAGATTCGAAGTGAAAGAATATTGGACTAAAAACTGAAAATCTAATGGAATAGATTCTTTTTTTTTCTCTCTCTCTTTTGTATTTCGTAGGAGGAGATTCTAGAGAAACCAGAACACGACAGACAGAACGACGCGGAAAATATTTTTACACAAATGATAGCAAGAAAAAAAAAATTGCTTATAGCTAACGATCCTTTGTCATATCTTTCGGAGATAACATTATTTTTGTAATTTTGTTTAACTTTTTCTCGTCTCCCGGTAACATTTTTCGTTATTTCTTCTTTGGCTACACATTCGAATTCATATGATTTATCAACAGAAGAAAAAAAAAGAAAAAAGACTTTTGCTCATTTTCCGGCGCTTATCTTTAAAAATATTTCTGACACTTTCTTTTTATCGCCTTTTTTTTTTTTCTCTTTTCATTTTTATTTTTTTTTTTTTTTTTTTTTTAATATTTTTTTTTTTTTATCAAGTTGTTTCCGAACTTTTTTTTTTTTCATTTATAATGTCATTTTGATAATTTGCTTCGATGTTTTTTCTTGTTGTCTTCTCTTCGTGTCATCATTTCTTTCCAATTACTGTGGGATATCAAAAACTATATTCTTTTTTTTACGTAATCATCTGAGAGTACTTGGCGATCCTCTAAAGACTACACCCCCTCTCTCTTTCTTTCTTTGTCTCTCTCTCCCTCTCTCTCTCTCTCTCTCTCTCTCTCTCTCGCTCGATCTCTCTCTCTCGATCTCTCTCACATACACACACACACACACACACACACACACACATGCATCCACATACACACTTGTATACACTGACGACGATGTCCTATCTCACATGGAGTGAAAATGTGTGAGGATATTTTAAGTTGAAAGAGGATGGAGAGACCCCAGTCCACAGTCCGGCAGATGGTCCAGTGACAGGGAAATATATATATATATATATATGGAATATAACCTACTTCAAAACGAACGAAAACTTTGGGAAAAAAAACCAGCTGGTGTGATGGTTAGAGTCCCCGCCTGTCAGCTTGACAGTCAGGGTTCAAATCACACACAAAGCGATCTTCCTGTCTATAGCTCTGCTGATGAGGCATACTAGGCTGAAATGTACATACAGAGATTGATTTTCTAGATTTGTTTAGCCTTACATTTGAATAAGTATGCCCGCCTAATTCATTAATTATTAATTAATTAATTAATTTTCAAAATTAGGTACGACTTCAATTAAGCACATATTCCCCCTCCCCCCAAAAAAATATATATGTGTGTGTGGGTGTGTGTATGAGAGAAAGAGAGAGAGAGAGAGAGAGAGAGAGAGAGAGAGAGAGAGAGAGAGAGAGAGAGAGAGAGCATAACCACGTATATATCGTATAAGAAGAATAGAACCGAACTCTCACAATATATATTGACGGGTACATAGCATGTCGACTCCGATAATAAAACATCAAATTGTATTTTTTTTTTCTTTTTTCGTATGTACTTACGTACTCTCAGATTTATTTCCATTTTCATATATATATATATATATATATATATATAATATATATATATATATATAAACCACTAGGTTTATCTAAAGCTACAATCTAAAAAGCGCAGTAAACAGAGCAAATACTAAAGTTTAACCTAATGAGTCAGATAATCCCACTAATAGTTCCGCTTAGTAGTTCAGCAGGGCAAGAAAAGGACAAACTTAGGGGTCGTTTCGACCGGTGCTCTGTCAAAAGTAACGACCGGTAGGTCGCTTAAAAGTCACAATGTATATTAAATGGGTAGAAAAGGGAGATTAAACCATACGAAATGTTGGGGCAACATGAAGGCGAATGGGGAGCGGGGAGAAGAAATAATAATATATATATATTGGTAAATACCTTCATATAATCCCCACTTCAGCAATCACATCCCCGGCAAAAATACCAGGGAGTGTTTCAGATGTCTTTATCTACACAAGGACGGACAGTAGAAAAAAATGGAGACGGGTAGTAAAAAAAAAAAATGGAGACTGCCTCAAGGACATTGAGGTGGTGGATTGTTCTAGCCCTGTGTAGAACAGAAAATCGCTGATAATTGTAGTTTGTTTTACAACTATTTGTACTACAAAGGTGGTCACCGATGGCGGAGCCTGTGAGACGTGTTGGTTTATTCGGATGCTTATCCTCGGCGTCGTCCTACCAATTTAAATGGCAGCGCACCAGCATTGATATTTATAAATTCCATAGCTTTCTTCAAAGATTGGCAGGACGTCTTTTTGAGCAGAGCGAAATGCAGGAATGGTGGTCAAAATTGTCCGGACTACGTTAAAGCAAGTGTTATGGCTGATTTGATTTTGTTTGCCATCGTCTGACCAACAAGTCCTATCCACGGCAATCGAAAATATACAGGACATTTAGGTGGACCAAACTCTTTGTTGCTGTTAAAATTTGATATGGTTTGGTTGATTACCTTTGTAATAAGATCCTCAGGATACCCATTGTCGGCAAAGATGTTGTTGATTGTTTTAATTGCATCTTTAATCTTGCAGTCAGAGCATATGATAAGAGCTCTAAATGTTAAGCACTTAATCAAGTTTACTTATCTGGATTTCGGGGCGAACGAATCCCAACTCAAGTAGAGGACAGTAAAGGTGGGCTTACGATAAATACTCGTCACAAAAAAAACGAGGAACGTTTTTGCTGATCAATAAAATATGTCATTATTTTTTAAAATCCTATATAAATTCAGCTGTACCAAAAATGTATATATGTGTGTGTGGGGTGGGGGGGTGTTTTTGTAACTAAATAGTTTGTTGGTAAATCATTTTGTTTTGGGGGGTGAGTCTTCCCCTTCAGCAGGGGATACAGTCAGTATATTCTAAGTTCCGAAGATATAGATGTATTATTAGTTAAAAGATTTCAGCATTGTTTCCTTTAGTAGGAATAACGTTTTTTACCGGTTTTTGATTTCCTTTGGGATCAACTGTTATAAAAAAATTTTTATCTCCTATCTTGTTTTTTTCAAATTTCTTAATATTGTCGTATTTATTTCCATATTTACTCCCATATATATATATATATATATATATATATATATATATATATATATATATATATATGGATAAAAGTAACCTATTCGAGTTTCATCGTCTGAATCGTCAGGGTTACATCCGCTGAATATACTTTTATCCATTTTATAAATAAATTTTGCTCTACATTGTATTGAGCACTTTGTATTTGTTTTTTCTCAGTCTTAACCCCTGGATACTGTGCGCTTCCAACGATCGTACTCGTACCCACCGGTAAGCCACTACTCATACATTAACGTATATTCAAACTTCAGAAATTTTCTAAACAGACTGAATAACAAGGATTACCACTCACTTTTCTCATTATTCTGTGATAAATAATTTCTTATCTTATGCCCTGAAGATGATCTAATTAATAGATCGAAACACTGCAGCGTCGGCCAATAAACTCACCACTTAACCCTTTTAAACCTGATATATTACATACCGTCGGATTTACTTCCTCTCTTCACATAACATATATATATATATATATATATATATATATATATATATATATGAGAGAGTTCGGTTATTTTTCTTATGAGAGGCATCCGTGGTTATACACTCATACTTAAATCATCACTTACTTTCTGGAGTAACTGTTGTTTTTTGTAGTCTCCAGCTATCTTTCCTGGCTTCTGCTAACTGGTATTTCATTGACTGGGCTGGTTCTGCAATAGGTCTGGTTCTGGAAGATGCTGGTCTGATAATGTCAATGTTGTCCTTAGCTTTCAGAGGCAAATATTTCTATGATCAATTTTTTATTAATTTCAAGACCAAAATTTATTTAGGATTTTTAACCGTGTGCGAGAAGTGAAGCCGAGCCACGGCTTAACAAGCTTACATTAGTACGTCTCATGGCTTAACTGACTGTAAGCTAACTGAAATTTCCGATCCCACCGTTTTCATAACCGGAAGGAGTCGGACCAGTTCGAGCTTACGGATCATCACTCATATAACGGCTAAGATTTGAATTTGAATAACCCTAAATTCAAAATCTGTTTCTACACTAACCGTCTAAATAACGACGGTATATATCAATATCCAACAGACGTTATAACGTTTTGGTTTGTTTATCAAACCATTGTCAGCGCATCGTTGCTATTCAGTTATATAAACCATGCTAAGGGACCTTTTGTTGTGGTTTCTGAATATAACTAAAATATTACTAAGTTCCTTCTCTTTTTCATATTTGAGTTATATTCACAAGCCGCAATATATTTATCGACACTTCTTGAGCGTCTCCGTACACCCCAGCTACGAAAAGCATGTGGCACAAGATCAATTTTTTAAGGAGAGTAAGCTGGTTTGATTTCACTGACTTCCTTCTCCGAGACTGGTTACCTAACCAGTGAATTTCGTTTGATTTCTTTGTTTAATGGCGTATCAACCTTCATGGGTTAGTCAATACCAAAGGCCATCTTTGTCGAACAATAGTGTTAATATTTATCCTATAGCTGGGGGATGAGAACGTTCATACATTTTCCAAGTGTATTAGTTCGAAAGTGAACGTAATTGCACGACTGCCCCGATGACTTTTTTTTTTATAGAGTTTCTATTTTATTGATATATGTTCATATTACCAGCTTTTAAATATCTAGTCTTTGTTTGTTTTAATAAATATATGATCTTTTTCTATTTATTTTCTTGATTTTCTTAATACTGTTTTTTTCTCACCTTAATAGACTAAGAGGTATATTGTTGTTGTTTTTTCTTTGTGTATTTTGTTGGTAAACACTAGCAAATAATTTGTATGGAATTAGTAATTTTCTCTATTCCAATACCTGTCACAATTTATCTCTCTCTTTTTTTTTCTTTTTTTCTTTTTTAGTAATTTATCCATTTTTCACGGAAGCAATAATCTTCTTAATATCCTCATCGTTCATCGAATCAGTAATTTCTATTAGTTCATTTTTATTCTTCTTTTGCTTTTTTAATAACGCAATACGCAATATATTACGAATTATCAGTTATTAATACCTACATATTTATTATATTGTTTATTTAAGCTTATTTCTTAGACGATTTCTTAATTTCTCTTATGTTTTATCTTTACTTTACTTTATAGGAAATTATTTATGTCGTTTCTGTCGAAAGGTTTTTGCTATGATTGTTTCTCTTTCTGTTTATTTTTTAGTTTATTTTTACTTATGTCATTTATCTCTGGAGTTTCCCGATGTTTTTTTGTTTCTTACATTTACTTTTATTTTGTTTATCACTGCTCTTAAGAAATTACTTTCCCCAATCGAAAATCAGACAATAACTAGTTACTACATTTTATTACAGTTCTTTCTCTTCATTTATTTATTTATTTATTTTGGTGGGGGGTTCTACTTGGCATTGTTTTTATATTCCTGGAAATTTCACCGCTTGTTATTGAGACTTAACGAACTTTGTTTCTTTTAATTTTGGTCACTTTTTGTATATTTATTTATTTACTTACCTTTAACTTTTTGTTTTCTTTGTATTCTCCCTAATCTTTTCCGTTCTTAAAACTACGTTTCTTTCTTTCTTTCTTTCTTTCTTTCTTTCTTTCTTTCTATTGTCTTTCTTTTTTCTTTCTTTCTTTATTTTGAACTTCTTGTTTTCTTTGTATTCACCCCTAACTTTTCAGTTATTAAAATTACGTTCTTTCTTTCTTTCTTTTTACTTTCTTTCTTAATTTATTTTTAAGTTCTTGTTTTTTTTTTTGTTCTTTTTTGTATTCTTCCTCATCTTTTCAGTTATTAAAATTACGCTCTTCCTTTCTTTATTTTTTCATTTTTCTTCTTTCTTTTTCTTTCTTGATTAATATTTTTAAAATACGTTCTTCTTTCGTTCTTTTTTTTTTTTTTCTTTCTTCTTTTTTTTTCTTTAATTCTTTCTTAATTTATTTTAACTTTTTTTGTTTTTTGTTTTTTTTATTCTTCCTCATCTTTTCAGTTATTAAAACTACGTTCTTTCTGTCTCTTTCTTTCTTTCTTTCTTTCTTTCTTTCTTTATTCATTTTTAACTTCTTGCTTTCTTTTTATTCTTCCCCATCTTTTCAGTTATTAAAACTACATTCTTTCTTTCTCTCTTTTTCATTCTTTCTTTCTTTTTTTCTTTATTCATTTTTAACTTCTTGCTTTCTTTTTATTCTCCCCCATCTTTTCAGTTATTAAAACTACGTTCTTTCTTTCTCTCTGTTTTTTTTTTTTTTCTTTCTCTTCTTTCTTCTTTCTTTCTTTCTTTCTTTATTCCTATTTAACTTCTTGCTTTCTTTGTATTCTTCCCCAACTTTTCAGTTATTAAGACTACATTCTTTCTTTCTTTCTTTCTTTTTTCTTTCTTTCTTTCTTTCTTACTTTCATTATTTATTTATTTATTTATCTATTTACCTATTTATTATTTTCTATCAAAGTTCTCTTGTCACTTATTTGCGTTCTTCCGTGATTCTTCATTTTTTTTCTTTTATCAAAGTCTGCGATTTCTTTTCCCCCATTACTCAAATATACGGAATTATACATTTAAACAAAAAGATTGCCATTCCTTTGGAATATATACATTTTTTTCTTCTTACGGTTGTCTCTTTCGATTCTTTGATTGTCTGATTGTCACTGTCTAGGTATTTTTCTATCTTAGTGTTTGTGAATATCTTCATATCAATCCCTCTATCTCTATCGGCTGGGGTTGTAAAATACACTGACTGCACCTCTGCAAAAGGGTAAGACCTAATAATATTTTTTTCTTATGGAAATCACCCAACTGTTTATATATTTTAGATAGTCTCTTCCGTCTGCAGATTTCAATATTTTCTCAAATGTTCAGCTGCCTTGTGCCATTCTTTTTGGTGGGAAAACTCAAACTCTTGAAATCTCATAAAATAACCAAAATCAATTTCAATAGAGTAAAGAGATGATGAGAGAGAGAGAGAGAGAGAGAGAGGGAGAGAGTGAGAAAGTGAGAGAGAGAGAGGGAGAGACAGACAGAGAGTGAGAGAGAGAGTGAGAGAGAGAGAGAGAACGTGAGATAGACAGACAGACAGAGAGTGAGAGTGAGTAAGAGAGAGAGAGGGAGAGAAACGGGAGAGAGAGGGAGAGACAGACAGACAGACAGAGAGTGAGAGAGAGAGAATGTGTGTGAGAGAGAGAGAGATAGACAGACAGACAGAAAGTGAGAGTGAGTACCAGAGAGAGAGAGAGAGAGGGGGGAGAAAGAGGAGAGACAGACAGACAGACGGACGGAAAGAGAGTGAGAGAGAGAGAGAGGAGAGAGAGAGAGATAGACAGACAGACAGAGAGTGAGAGTGAGAGAGAGAGAGAAAGAGAGAGAGAGAGTTAAATCCAGATTATTATACTTTTGACATATTATACTATTTTTGTAATAGTGAAAGCATATGTTGTATGTGGGTTTGGAGACGTTAAGCTTTTCGGACCATATGACCTTTAGGCACCCCTTTTTGATCTCAATTAAGAAAGGACATGTTTTTCATTTACACCGAAAATATCCAGTTCTTTCAACAGACGATTTTTAGATTTTTTTAATTATATAACTAACCCTTAACCCTAACCCTAACCCTAACCCCTAACAAACAACCGGATATTGACGGTGTAAATGAAAAACATGTCCTTTCTTAAACGAGATCAAAAAGGGGTGTCTAAAGGTAATATGGTCCAGTTTTTCTTACTTAAGTCAGTTTATCTTCCACCTCTTAGCGTGACCCATACCAAATCCTGACGATGAAGATAGGTAGGTAGTTACAACAGTATTGATGTATAGCTTATATTTAATTAAATTAAATCAGTTATTTTTTGTTTTGGTGTTTTAACTTTTTATATTTTGGTGCTCGAATGCTGTAGCTAAGAGTCAACAAACATTCTCTTTAATACATACGCAGATTTTTCGTCTTTATTGATACACTTGACGATATTGACAATTATTTCTACAAATTTGTTGATACGCACGATGATAAGGAAAAATCTAAACATGAAAATATCTACCAATTTAGTGCACTGAGTGTGACGCTAAACTGCATCGAGTGGTTCGATACCTGCACAAGTAACAAACTTACAACTATAAAGAAAGAATCATACAAAACATACTCTGTTTATCTATCTATCTATCTATCTTTCTTTCTGTTTGTCTGTCTGTGTGTCTATCTTCCAAACCCATTTTTATGTAACAATCTATCTATGTTTATTCTATCTATCTATCTATCTATCTATCTGTCTATCTATCTATCTTTCACAACCCATTTTTATGTAACAATCTATCTATGTTTATTCTATCTATCTATCCATCTATCTGTCTATCTATTAATCTTTCACAACCCGTTTTTATGTAACAATCTATCTATTTTTATTCTTTTTATCTATCTATCTATCTATCTATCTATCTATCTTTATTTCTGTCTGTCTGTCTGTCTGTCTATCTATCTTTATCGGCATAAAATAACTGAAATTTGACAAACTGTAAAATCAAACCACTCTATCTCTCTATGTATCTGTATGTCCTGCCATCTCATCTCTCTCTCTCTCTCTCTCTCTCTCTCTCTCTCTCTCTCTCTCTCTCTCTCTCTCTAAATATATATATATATATATATATATATATATATATATATATGTTCTTGTGAACGTTGTTTGTTTGGTCTTTTGAAGCATGGCAAATAAGAACAAAAACAAGAAAAACAGAACAAAAATCAGATTTTATTATATATTCAAACGTTGCTCTGTTTCTGGTTTAATTTATTCCGATATTTCTGGTGAACCTTCACCCTTTCTCAAGGTCTGTCCGACGGTCTGGAGAGGGAAAAAATGCAATGTTGAATATGAGGGCAAAAAAATAATTAAATGAAATGAACGGATTTGGCGTTTTTTTTTTAGCCGATAATTTTCTTTCGAAATTGTGTGACATAATCCATCCGAAATACGATCATGGTAATCGTTCGAAATGTTGCATGAGTTTGATCGTGAAAGTCATGTGTAACTTAAAGAAAAGTAAAGAATAAAAAATTAAAAAATAATAATAAATAAATAAACAAATAGATAATGATATTACCTCACAGCATATATATATTGGAATTGTTGGTGTAATGGTTAGAGTTGTAAGAAATGAACCCGTTAACCCGAGTTCAAATCCTGGCCGATGCTGTTTAAATTTCACAGCTCTAATACCCTTTGGAAAGGTATGAGTGCGACTACTCTCCCTACAGCTATGGGCAAATAGTAAGGCAGACTGGGCTCTTGAACCTTCGCTAGGCACCTGTCTAGGAGAAGAAAAATTCTGAATTCAAACTTGTTTAACCCCGCTTAAGAAATTGAACATGAGTCGCATCCTACTCGTGCGAAGTGGTATATATATATATATATATATATATATATATATATATATATATATATATATATATATATGCTACTTTCAACTACCCTCTTCTCATTCATTCTCTACTCATTCTATATATATATATATATATACTTATTTACTAAGCTAAATTTAGATGTGGCATAAGGCCAGAAGTATGGCGTGCCCAATGAGAATCGTACTCACTAACTATGGTTTGCGAATTCAATTCGCTAACCATTACAATACTTATGTCGGGGGTGAGGGGTCATATATATAGGTATGATTTTGTCATACCTGTCCGTATATCTATCTACAACTCTCGTTTTCTCTATTACACATACAAACACTTTCTCTCCCTTTATATATATATATATATATATATATATATATATATATATATATATATGTATGTATTTATATGTACACACACACATATATATATATATATATATATATATATATATATGTATATGTAAACACACACATATATATAGTTAGCATATATATATATAAATATATATAATATATATATATATATATATATATATATATATATATATATATATATATATATAACGATGGTTGCTTTAGAGAAAATCCATGAACAATTGTACTGTCCTCTGATCCTGACAAAGCTTGTCTCTTCCGATGGACCACTGCCTCCCCCTTTCTTGTAAAAGGGCTAGAGAAGGAGTCCATAAATGCCTTACTCATAATAAACCTGGCAGCTGACAGCTTATCCAATTCCACAGTTGAAATAATCATAAAATACCAAAGAAAAAGCGGAGTAATGCCGGTTCTGGGATTCTAAGGACACTCAAAGACCAGGAATGTAATCCAAAACGTAAGACAGCACGTACACACTTTGCTTTACACAAATATCACATTGGTATTGTTGTTCTAGAAGGGAATTATTTTTTCTTTGCACTTCTCATCTGGAGTTAGTTGATAGGGTATATACAGGGTGTTTAAAAATGATATTATTTCAGATATACAGGGTTTTTAAAAATTATATCATTTCAAATAAAGAAGTTGTTATTCTTATTTTTTATGAGTGTTGTCACTTCAATTAAATAATGGACCATTCCGTTTTTTTATAAAGAAATAAAGGGAAGTAAAAGGACATGTTTCACAGAAAAAATATAATAAGAAGGAAAGAAAGAAAATGGTAGAGGAAAGATAGATAGATGGGGTGAGCGTGCGGAAACAATAATGCTAATCAGTTTCAATCGAACATAATGAAAAGATCAAAAGAAGGAAAGAGAGAAGAAAAAAAGAGAGAGAGAGAGAGAGAGAGAGAGAGAGTTAAATCAAGATTATTGTACTTTTTACATATTGAATTATGTAATAGCTCTTAAGTAAACATATCATTCGTTGTAATAATTAAATTATCATCCTGTGGTATATCTACAGACCCCGTCTAGTAACTTTTTTATTTTTATTTTTAACTTTTTTTTTCATTATGTTATTATTCTTCCAGCTGGGAAAATTTGGCTCAGGACCGCCCTTGGTGGGGGCAGAATCTCCGTAGAGGACTGTTCATGTCAGAAGTCACCATGTCACAACACCATGAAGCTAAGAGGCCTAGAAGAAAGCACCGGCACATCAACATCTTCAGGGACAGCCTTCAAATGCGAAATCTGTGGTCGAGAATGTTTTTCAAACATCGGACTTCACAGTCACAGGAGGCGCTGTAACTTCAGGGGCACATAAAAACTTTATTATAGTCTTCCGAGACTGAAATGCTAAATTAATTGTTCATTGAACTCTTAAATAAACTGTCATAGCATTGTTCATTCTATAATCTAAGTTTCATTATTAACATGAGCTGAACTGTTCATTCAAGTTTTTTTTAAATGACAATACACTAATCATTTAAAATCAGAGAACAATGTTCGTCTTGAACTCCTATATTTCTTTAGGGCATGTGTAAAGTGCTAAAAAACATCAGTGATAATGTATTTTTTACAGACTTTGTTAATTTCTTCAACTGGCAAATGCTGAGTTTTTTTTTCGTGGCGTATTGCTGTGAACTAAAAAAAAAAAAACATAGATGATTTCTATCCAGTGAGCATTCTTTTGCCTTTTGGATAAAATTACATGTTAAAAAAATGTTATTAAATGAAAACGAAATAAACAACAACAATATCAAATCAATGTTAAATCTGAGAAAAGAAAACTATTAAAAAAATTATGTTAATAAAAATAATAAAATCAGACTGAGGGGTAAAAAAAATGAATAGAAATATAAAAAAAGTTTTAAAAGTTTTACAAGAACAAGAGAAAAAAAATAGAATAAAAACGACGACTGTGAAAGATAAAAGGAAGATGTCTAAAAAAAAAAAAATGTCTACACGAAGGCATTTAGTTATCGGGCTACAAGAAAGAAAAGAAAAGTAAATAACTGCGAGATATGACCAAAGGAAGAATGAAAAAGAAATGTAAGTGGATATAAGTTGTTTAAGGTTCTTAAAAAAAACGGATTAAGAGTTTGATGAAGCGGTTGGGAGATAAATGGCAGAAAACTGAAGATTCTAAAAAAGAAAAAAAAAGAATGAATGAAAACTAAAGAAAAACTAATAAAAGCAATGTACGTAATCACAACGGCAGAAAACAAATTTGTGAGAAAACTTTTACACACAAGATATGCAGTGCTAACAAAAAAAGAGACGAAAAAAAAGAAGAAAAAAAAAAGAAAATCCGTGCATATCCTTGTATAAGTCGATCTATTGAATAAATCGTCACTTAATTCATACCCAGGTGCTTATTAATTTATCAAATCAATATTCGAAGCTGAGGATTGATCCGAGTCCTTTCAAACAACTGGTGTCGACCTTTGGTTTGTTTTGTTTATGGTATATCAACCTCAGTGGGTCATTTAATGCCGGGTCGGTTTTGAAATAAATTAATTCTTAATGGATACTCAGTTTTTATAAACTCATGTTTTTCTATTTACCTCGTGGATGAGGCCGTAACAGGTACTACCACTCCGGGTCAGTGGAACAAAGAGCAATGGTGATGAAGGGGTGCTCCACATTCACTAAACCTCAAAAACTAAAACCTTACCATCAGATAGAGTTTAACGTCATTCCCAGGACATGTAGACCCTCAGTCACCGCCTTCTAGCACTCATATGATAAAAAGGATTGGGGCTTACCATGAGGGCAATAGGGTAGGGATAATTTATAGGTGCTAGGGCTTGACATGACCAGCCGATTTATCGGAGGGGGCCTCTTCGACCACCCGTCTAGCCTAAGTAATGGTCTAAGTGGAATGTTGCATGTTATGGACTGCTCATCCACCTGGATTCCATCCTTAAGCATCACGGTTCGCCACAAACGGCCAAGAGGTGAACCCATTGAGGGAGTCTTACCTCTCTGCAGAGGTCCAGTCGATGTATTCTACGTCCCAGCCGACAAGGCAGGTGTCGACCTTTGAGTTTGTTTTGTTTAACGGCATATCAACATCTTTGGTTTATTTAATTCTAGTGTCGACCATTACAGGAGTAATGATTTTTAAAATACGTATATTAATATCGCGTTCCTTAATTATACGACCATTATCATCTTGCAACACGCTCTGATTTCTGAACTGTCACCTCAGCTAAATAATGGACCATTCCTTTTTTTATAAGGAGAGAAAGGAAGAAAAATAACATGCTACAAAGAAAAAATATAATAAGAAAGAAAAAGGAAAGAAAGAGAGTAGGAATAAATTGAGCGATGTGGTGAGAACGTGGAAGTGATAACGCTAATCTGTTTCAATCAAACAAATGAAAAGATTTTAAAAATAAAGAAAAAACAGAGTGAGACAAAGTTAAATCGAGACTATGATACTTTTTACATATTGAATTATTTACAATAGCTCTTAAGTAAACATATTAAACGTTGTGTTAATTAGAGTATCATACTCTGGTATATCCACAGGTCTCACTAGTTAATATAATTACCAAATGTAAATTATGTAAAAGTCAACACCAATTTTTTGCCTAATATTAGGTTTGGTTTTGTTTTGTTTCTTTGTCTAATTGCATATCAACCTCCGTGGGATACTTAATGCTAAAGCTATCACTGCCTTCCAGCAAAAAATATAAATATTATCGACAATGCTTCTAAAAAATAAACAAACATCCAAAAAATCTTATTTCCTTCGCCGAGGAGCATAAGGCCCCGGATGTGTCTGTTATTATCCACTCAGCGACTCACTTGCCTCATATGGCAGTAGTCCCCTCAGTATCAATGACAAGGTTAATTTCGCATGAGTTTCTCGGCTGTATCATGGCTGAAACAGTATAGTGTTTAACTATCCTGCTAGAGGTCACGGTTTCGATTCCTGTCGGAGGGGATCGTTAGTATATATCGCTGATGAGACTTAATAAAGTTGAAACAGTCTGTACGATATTCTACACACCGAGTGATTCTTTTGCGGGATTCACATGTCATTATTATTATCTTCTATAATTATCGAATTTATGCGATATTCGCATTGTAGTTGCCTTCAAGCAAAAAAAAAAAAAAAAATATATATATATACATTTACACACACACACACACATATATATATATAATATATATATATAATATATATACTTTTTCATCAACCTAAAACAAAAACCTCCACTCACGATTCTCTTTATCGGCATGTAACCGACATGAAGAGTCCATTTAAGTTATTTCTTGTTAAGCACGCAATGCTCCGAGACTGACGCAAGAAACTACGTAACCCCCGTTAGGTATTGTCTAGACTGCATATTCTCATGCAGAGATATTTAATTAAGAGATTTCCACAAAAAAATCATCAGAAAATTAAGATAATTTGGTAAATAAACATTTAAAGAATAGAATTATTCTTTACTAGCAGGACCTGTGGATATACCTCTGTATGATGATTTAATCTTTACAACGTTTGATATGTTGACTTAAGAGTTATTCAAAAATAGATCAGTATGTAAAATGTATAATAATCTTTATTTAACTCTCTTTCACTTTGGTATGTTCAATCACAGACTTTACTTATTGCATTCGAAACAGTGAATTACCTCCCTTAGGAATTTTTTTTTTCTTTACCTTTCTTTAAAAAAAATTTTTTTTTTCTTTACTTCATATTTTGAACGCATATTATTATTTTTTTTCATAAATGAAAAACATTTCATAAATGAAAAAAATAAGATCTCAAATTTCTAAAACAAGAGCAAATAATTAATATTAGGAAAATTTTGCTAAGAAAATAAAACCGATATGTGGTGTACGTTATTTGTTGAAAAAGTTCTCGTATATTGCTAGGGATATATTTGCTACCTTTAGATTAAAGAGTACCTCACCCCAAAAATGACATCTTTGTTTAGACTTAATATAGGAATAGTTTTTTTACTTGTAGTGTCATTTTGGTTTTGTAGCTTTACTTCCCCCACCCCAGCGTTTTAGGTGTATATATTTGCATCTTGTGGATCCATTGAATTCTCTTGTGGATTAGGTTTTGATCTGCAGCTTATCCATTTATTCTGCTGATATTTCAATATTTCGATTTGTTGGAATCTTCTTCAGAGCAATTATTGGCCGTTTTTCCTTGCACCAATCATATATCTTATTATAATGGAGATTGTGGGTTTGGCTGTCTGTAACCGAAACTATATTACTATACAAGTCACACTTCCTTTAGTTATTTATATCATATTCTCCATGATTTTATTTTTATT
This sequence comes from Doryteuthis pealeii, assembly GCA_023376005.1. NCBI lineage: Eukaryota > Metazoa > Mollusca > Cephalopoda > Myopsida > Loliginidae > Doryteuthis > Doryteuthis pealeii. Next base: position 18,688,489 of record CM042155.1, read on the forward strand.
TAAACCTCAATTATTAATAAAATTGTTTTACATTACTTACACTGTTGACCATATCTACATACTAATAACATGCAATTGTATTTATATATACAACAAAATAGAGGTTAACAGTATGAAGGGGAAGGCTAATTTGCATATTGATCTTTAAAAAATTGATTTTGATAAATATATGCTTAGTATTATTGATTTCTAATTGTTTGGTTTTCTCTTAACGAATCTGAGCAAAAATCTCGGGGATAAATCTTAAAAGAAATCCATAAACAAGTCGAAAGAACTGTAATTTTATTAAATACTTCATAATCTAACTAAATAGATAAATTAGGAAAAATGAAAGATGGGAGTGAAAGAAAATGATAGAAGAGTTAAATCTAAAGCTATTCTATTTTTCGATTATACCCCCTCAGTTTATCATTTTCTAAATAGTTCATAATTTGATACAATATTTTATAACATCAAAGCCTAAATACTTGCACCCGAAGGGTGCATATATTTGCTAGTTCTTATAAGAATTAATTACTAAAATCTATTTCAAATAATACTCTTGCTAAAATCTGTCAAAATTTGGTAATGAACGTGATACATACTCTTAGAGAATCTTTGTTTTAAAATTTAAGATATTTCTATTTCTGACTACCAAGAGCCGGGTTAGCTCAGTCGGTAGAGCGTTCGGCTAGAAACCACAAGGTTCCTAGTTCGATACCGGCTTCTTGCCAACTCAGCGTATGAGTAGCACAAATATCTGTGCGGTAACGTAAGAAGCTGGTGGTAGGTGTGGCTTCCGCCCCAAACGCCAAAAAAACTATTCCTTGGTCTAGCGCTAGTGAAAAGAGGATAGACTCCCTCGCTGATTGGCTGATACCGACTTTAGGCCACTCCGACGACTTTTTTTACATTTTTTATTTCTGACTAAAAATCAGTTACTCCTGATTAGGATCGTGACACATGCTATTTGAGCATTTTTTGTTTAAAATTTAAGATATTCACTTTTCTTAAAAGTCCAGTATGAATTAATCCCATCGCCAACGGTCACAATTTTAATAAAACTGCAAAGATTTTGACACATATTGATATCAAAACGAACACTAGCAGTGACTAACATAAACAAAACATACGCACCTCGCATACACAACAACCTACAGCTATATACTGTTCTCAATGGCGCTTCTCTCTCTCTCTCTCTCTCTCTCTCACACACACACACACACACACACACACACACACACACATATATATATATATATATACATACACACACATACACACCATATATGCATACATATATACACACACTATATATATACACACACTATATATATACATATATACACACATTATATATACATATATACACACACTATATATACATATACACACACACTATTTATACATATATACACACACTATATATGCATATACACACACGCTATATATATACATATATACACACACTATATATATACATATATACACATATACACACGCTCTATATACATATATACACACATATACACACACTCTATATACACATACTATACACACACACATATATACATATATATATATATATATATATATATATATATATATATATATATATGCATATATACATATACACATGCACACGCATATATGCGTATACACACATATATACATATACATATATACACACATATATATACATATACACACACATATACATATACACATACAAATTGTCAAAACAAATTGTATATAATGTGTATAAAGTTGATTTCTATATCTCATTTTGTTTTCTTGTTGTTTTCTGCGGAAACCACATTTCCGTAGTCTTGTGAGTTGAAGTTGTGGGAACCGACATCTGAATTCATCATCTTTTTTCCCAGAACTACTTTACACATACAAACGGGACCCCTACAGATATACTTCTGTATGATAATTTAATCTTTACAACGTTTTATATGTTTACTTAAGAGCTAATAAAAAAATAATTAAATATGTAAAATGTATAATAATCTTGATTTAAATCACTTTCATTATAATTTCTTAAGCAGAGTTTGGCAGGTTTGAATTCAGAGCTTTCCGTCTAGCCTAGTTGCTTTACCAAGGTTAAGAATCTGTCTCTCCTACTATTTACCCATAGCTGAAGGGAGAATAGTTGGATGAATATTGGTGTGCATTTAACTCAAATTTTGATTGTTAAATATCAAGAATAATTTATTCAAAATACATTATTACAGTATCTTAGTCCTGAAATTGATTGATTCTAGAAATGAATTGATATTTTCCAAAAGCTTTTATCTAGATATTATAGAATGTTATGATTATGTTATAGCATTGTAATGAAAATTGTATTGTTGTCTTAAAGAGAACACTGATAAGTTTTCATAAAATTTCTAAGTAATTTACTCAGATTTAATCAGTATCTTAGAAACTATATAACCTGAAATAGTGAACAGATTATGTAGATTAAAGTCTATAATTCAACCAACCAACCTACATTCTATCTTGAAATCAGACCGGCTCCATGATTAAATTAAAAACATTCCAGGCCGAATCCGATCCGCAATCCTCAACTTATAAATTCTCAAATTTTAATTACTGCAATTGTTTTGGTCGATTTTTTACATCACTTTTTGTGACGATTTTTTTGTTTTTTATTGTACGATAACAATTTCTATAAGTTGGAAATTAATTTGGGGGAATAATGGAAATTCATAGCGAAATCCATCGAAAATCACCAATGGAATAGAAATGCTACTTTGTCCGGAAATGTTTATCATACGACTTTGCAATAAGTTATAAACAAACGAATTATAACATTGTTTTGATGAAAACAGTTAATATTTTGAAAAATATCGTTGAAGTTTAATGCACTCAATGCCTAAAGTGTCCTTGTTGCGCTAAAGGCCTAATCTAGTGTCTTCTAAGAAGCTAGGATATTGCCGCATGATAGGTTGGCTTTTAAGTTAGTATAACACTAACCTGCGATGTTTCCAAGGCCTAATATATAATAACTAATTTATAGCCGTTTTTTTGCTCTAAAAACAAAAATCATATTCATTTTTTCTAATCAGATCAAATTTTTACAAGCTCTTAATTGAAATATATTGAACAGTATTATAACTCAATTTATTTGTGACATACAGAATCCACAGATTTTTGAATAACTGTTATTATTATGTAAAACTTGATGTGAAGTATTCAAAAACATATTTTAAAAACAAACAGGATTAAACACAATGAATGGTATTCTTGAATTCAGCAGAAAATGGCGATCATATATTACTTGGTAAAATTTTGACCTCTGAAACTTATTTTAACGAAGTGTTATAGATATTTTAAGTTAGTATCTATTATCAATATCAATATATATATATACATACATGCGCGTGTGGTGTTTGTGTGTTATAGGTGTACGTATGTGGGCATAGTTGTGTGTTTGGGTTGAATAGGAAAAATTGTTTAAAAATATGTTTGAAAAAAAATGAATACCCATATATTTATCAGACTTTAACATGTTTGAATTAAGAGTTTTCCTTCTCCTAAACTGGTTGTCTAAGCAAGATTAAACAGCCTAATCTGTTCTACTACTTACATATAGGGGAGAATTATTAT
>CM042155.1:18699582-18782082 GCA_023376005.1 Doryteuthis pealeii
TTTTTCCTAAAATATATTTGGGGAAATATTTTAGTACATGTTATGGCCCCGTCTATGAGTTGAATAGTTATGATTAAAATCATTGGCATTCGATATTTACCTTACCCTCCTACCAGGTCAGGATGTGACACAATGTCTTTTTTTAAAGTGGGAAGCCATGCATAAACCGAAGCTCATGCGCTATTGAGTAAAAAAAACGCGCGGAAACAATCAGCGTTCATCGTTTGGGGCACCTCAGGCACCGGGAAATAAACCCAGCCCTACCACTCTAAATCGAGCAGGCGGGTGTTGATTTGGGTGACGGCCCCCTGCGACCATGCGGTTAATTTGAGCCGAAGACAGCTGGATTCTCACTGAGATCTGTGATTTGAAATTATTCGTATTCGATATTTTTGGTTATCTAAATAAATGGTTCTCAACCTGAGGCCGTATACCAACCGGGAACCATGTAACACTTTTTGAGTCAAGGCAAGCAAACAATATCTAATCATAAAAATACAATAGGATTTTTAAACATCGAATGGCCAAAGGGGTCCAACATAATAAAATAAGAATCAAAGGGCTTCAGGATTAAAAAAAAAAAAAAAGGTTATAAACGCGATTCCCAAACCATTTAACTACCCATCAAGAATGAATTAAACAAATCTTCTTCGGCATAAAATGACCCAAATGGGTTGACATGCCGTAAAATTCAACCAACATAGACGAGTTGACATGCCACTAAAAACAATACATCCAATAAGGTACTGGCTAGAAATATATATATATATATATATATATATATATATATATATATATATATATATATATATATATATATATATATATATATATATATATATATATATATATATATATATATATATATATATATATATATATATATATATATATATATATATATATATATATATATATATATATATATATATATATATATATATATATGAGTAAATATGGAAATAAATCCGACAATATTAAGAAATTTGAAATAACAAGTGTTCCAAAAATAAGATGAACTTATTTATCGACGCTTAAACGTTTCTGTTTCTTTAAACCTTCATCAGGATGCATTATGGGGTGAAGAAATTGATGGATGTTTTATAGATGACAGGAGATTAAAAAAATTTATAAATTTTTTTTATAAATTCATCTTATTTTTGGAACACTTGTTTTTTCAAATTTCTTATATATATATATATATATATATATATATATATATGAAGATATATTACAAAAATATCTACTTCATTTGATGTTGTGTATATCTTCTTCTTGTTGATCTCAAAGGAAATCAAAAACCGATAAAAAACGTTATTCCTACTAAAGGAAACAATGCTGAAATCTTTTAACTAATAATACATCTATATCTTCGGAACTTAGAATATACCTGACTGTAACCCCTGTTGAAGGGGAAGACTCACCCCCAAAACAAAATGATTTACCAACAAACTATTTATTTACAATATATATATATATATATATATATATATATATATATATATATGTGTGTGTATGTATGTATGTATATATATATATATATATGCATGTATGTATACATATAATGGTCACTCCCGTCGATTTTCGACGTATGAGGGTTCATACATAAAATGAACTCCCACACAGTGATTTGTTTATAGTGGTGAAGGCTTGTGTAGGACCATTCCACACTTTTTGGCACAGTCGATAGGAAAGAATTGGAACATCAAGGTATGCCACGAACCCAAACAACGACTGACATCAGGAATTTTGGATTCAGAGTTTTCCCACTCCTAGACTGGTTACCTACCCAAGGTTAAAGAGCCCAGTCTGTCCTACTATTTAACCCATAGCTAGAGGGAGAATATATGGATTCATACCTTTCCCAAGGGTATTAACGCTATGTGAAATGTCAACAGCTTCGTCTAGGAATTGAACTCGAATCGACGAGTCCATTTCCCACGACTCTAACCACTAGCCCACGCACCTCCATATATGTATGTGTGTGTGTGTGTGTGTGTGTGTGTGTGTGTGTGTGATTAATGAAAGAATAAACATGGGTAGAAAAATGTATATATCTTTGCTAGCCTTTGGCCTTGAACCATCATCAGAAGGTATTTAATTCATGACTTTTTTTATTTCAAGACTGAAAGTCATGTGAATGCCATAGGATTGGTTTCACATGTGAATTACACTTAAATTTTAAAATGTAATGATTTAAACATTTGGCTCTACATATGTTTCTTGATCAGTCTAAAAAGTAGCGCAATTATGAATTATACATTTGTTAAACATTCTAATGAGTAATTCAGTGTTAACATACATTATTTTTAACTAGTACAAAATAAAAACACCCTCCGGGCGATGTAAAATACACTTTTGAAACATATTGCCTGAGGGATAGGAGTAAAAAATTCAATGTCAGCGAGTTTGTACCCTAAGTAAGTAAAATCATCAAATTCATTAAAGGATTAAAAAATAAAACAATTTGAAATGTAAATTTTAAATATGTATTAAAATAGAATAAAATAAAATAAAATAAAATAAAACTGTTCATAGATATATAATACCAGTCATAGGTTAAGAGAAAGGAAATGAATCCGACACAATATACTGTTAAAGTGAAAACATTTTATATCGAAATATTGGCTATGTATATGATATAAAATGTTTTCACTTTAACAGCATATTGTGTTGTTGTCATATCCTTTTATCAATACTCATACTGTCGGATTCATTTCCTTTCTCTTAACTTTTAAAAAAACAATGAGGACTGTCTAATGTTGCATGTTCAAATTTTGAGTGTATCTATTCTATGTTATGACGATTTTGCGTAATGTGACATAAGCAGTGAGGTAATTATTGTTACAGACAAAAACCGGAATCGAATCACCATTATTAATAGATACTGGTTTAGTTTGCTGGTGTATCTATTTGGGGTGAAGATTTCATACATACTCATCCACATAAATACATCCACATCCACACACACACACACATATAACTAAAAGGATCTATGGTGTATGCAGTTTTGGCTTTTTCTTGTTTTTTCTTTTGTTTATTTTACAGACTTTGTTTGTCTATCTAAGGGATGGGGTCCCGATACAGGATCCCCGTCAGTGCTGGCCATGATGGGCAGGCAACAATGTCTCTACTCCTGCCTCCGTTCTCACACACAAGCTTGCGGCATTTATCCACCTTTCGTTGAATGTCATGGGTTCGAGCATCCTCCTATCGCACCTAATCCTTACCTTAAGCTGATGCTTAAAATAACAGATCAGATTCTGACAGGAAAATTAGAAAACCTCTAGATGCAGTTTAACGTCATACTCAAGACACATAAAAAATAAATTGTGGATTTTTTGTTTGCCACACGCATCAAAAAGCAAACACACATACACACACACGCGCGCATACACACATACATACTCATACACACACATATCCACACACACATAGACGCACACATACACTCATACTTCATTACTAGATACACATACATACACATACGTATACACACACATATCCACACTTATATTCATATATACACATACATCCACATATATACACGTACACGTACACACACATGCATACAAACATGCATACACATACACATACATACACATACATAGACCCACATACACACATGGCGTTAATTGTATTGTCTTATGTTTCTAGAATTAATGTTTTGGTTTGTAAAATTATTTATCAATTTTCTCTGTGGAAATTCAGTTAATATACTGTCTTTATATATTAAAAGACTTTAATAGGATATATATATATCTAAATATATAAGACTAAGTTTTTGCTATGTACGTATTGACGTATAAGTTAAAAACGGGAGGTCACTCTGATTCAAAATCTTGCATACATATCAATATTCTTCTAACTAAGAAACACGCCAATATTGATTTTTACTGATTATCGTTCATGAGACGAATAGATGTGCTCAAAAATTAGATGAATTCAATAGGACAGTGTGCAAAATATATTCTGAACCCCCCCCCCACAAAAAACAGCTACATACTAAACTATATATATAAAAACTAAGAATGTACGCTATTACGTAAAGTACGGTTACGTCATCCAGAAAGCACCGGTTCTTGCTAGATTAGGAACGTTAAACAGCGATGGACCTTTTCAATACTTCGGCATTAAATGACCCGAAAAGGTTTCATATGCCAGAAAACAAAACAACCAAACCAAAGAAATCTATTACCTAACCTTTAGACATAGAATAATTCCCCTTCTATCATTTTAACAGTGACAGTATATATATATATATATATATATATATATATATATATATATATATATATATATATATATATATACTTTCATTGTTAAAATGATAGAAAGGGAAAACATCTAAAAAAAAGCAACACATGTGTTGGTCTGTAGCGACCTCTTGAGTGCAAAAAGGTTGGATTTTTACCTACCACAATAAAGATGAAGATAAGCGACCGTAAAATTAAACTTATACACATCAAACCTCATCTAAAGATTTTATAATAATAATAATAAAATAATAATAATAATAATAATAATAATAATAATAATAATAATAATAATAGTACAGCTGTGGAACATGAGAGTGAAAGTGATACTAATTGTAGTTGGTGCACTTTGAACGGTTCCAATAAACTTGGAAAAAACTCAGGAGGATCTAGAAATCAGAGGAAGAATTGAGACCATCCAGACTACTATACCACTGCAATCGGCTCGAATATTCAGAAGAGTCCTGGAGAACTGGGGAGACTTGTTGTCACTCAGTCTCCAGTGAAATACCATCAGCAATGTTCGATAAGTTACAATTTGTTTAATAAAACCCATGAGTATATTTATAGAATTCAATCATAACTCCTCTGTCTTATCGATAAGCCAAACTTGGCATGTCAATGATCATACGTCTTTCTTCATAAGAACGTTTTTTTTAAGTCATTCATTACTTTAGTAGCTCTTCTTTGTACTCCTTCGATGAGTTGTAACATAAAGTCCATGATTAATTTTGGACTCTAATCAACATTGATAAATTCCAAATTAGGCCTCACTAATACTATGAATATTTTTTAAACATTTTCTTATCCATGCATTCATAAAAACTACATATTAATCCTAATAAGTATGTAAAGTTGTCGGGGTGGCCTAAAGTCGGTATCAACCAATCAGCGAGGGAGTCTATCCCCTTTTCAATAGCGCTAGTTCAAGGAGATTGTTTTTGCATCTAAGGTGGAGCGCCACACCTACCACCGGCTCCTTACTTTACCGCACAGATCCCTGTGCTACTCATACGCTGAATTGGCGAGGGCAGGTATCGAACTAGGAACCTTGTGGTTTCTAGCCGAACGCTCTCCCGACTGAGCTAACCCGGTCCAAGTTCATGATCTACATTCACAGCCAGACATGTTTTAAGAGTGAGATTAGTTGGTTTCAATGATCTACTCAACTAAAGAGCTGGGAAATTATTCATAGCAACGTATGAAACAGAGAAGATATATGATTTGCTTCAGGTTGCTTTAAGATTTATTTTCAACCAAAAGTAAAAAATAAAATAAAATTTTCATTTCAAAATCAACATATTCTCTACCAGAACTAATCTGCCAGATTTTGTGACAATCTGCCCACTCTGACCCTTTTTGGCTGCTGGCTGGCGTCTTTGTGTGTCGGCTCGAATCTTCTCGCCTTTATATTGATAGATACGCCTCCGCATCTTTATCTTTTGATCTGATAACGGACATTTGTTATATATTTCTTTATCTTCCCCCTGCTTCCTTTTGTCCTTTTCGCGTTTCATTTATGGTTTGAGAGTTCAGACAATGTGTTATAAAACATTTGAATACCTAACAATAATTAATAAAACTGCGACATAAAATAACCCAATTATTGATATGACGTTAAATGCAACAACCAACCAACCAACCAACCAACCACTGTTATAATGAAAAATAAATTAAGCATCTAAAAAGTTCAGTTAAATAAAAGTGAGCGTAGCCAACACAGTTTATATGTGTAGGACAACCACCATGGATCGAACCCGGTTCGGTATCGAAGATCGATTCAACTAAGGTGCTGCAATTATTCATAGCAAGGAATGAAACAGAGAATAGATATTATTTGCTTCGGGTTTCTTTAAGAATTTTTTCCTCAACCAAATGAAAAAAAAAAAGAAAAAAAAAAGATTTTCGTTTCAAAATCAAAATATTCTTTAATAGAACCAATCTGCCAGATTTTGTGACAACCTGTCAAAATATTTTCAACCTTTCTTGTAGAAATGCGTAAAGAAGCGATAAACTATTTTGCCCAACAGTACGAATCAATAAAACCGTTGAAGTTAGAATATGTTTATTTAATACAGAGAGAACAGTGCGTAGATGTACGTTTCAACGTGACGAAATGACATCCAGTATGTTTCTAGGCAACACTAGATTGTTTCACTAAAATATCATGTCATGTTATATACTAACACTAGCAAATATATAGACACACCAATGTTAGAACCCATTCTATATCTCGAAGGCCCAAATGATTTTATACGTCTCTGGGACAGATTCCGGTTTGTACATACACCATTTAGGAGGTGCGTAGCGTAATGGTTAGAAATGGACTCGTCGAACCGAGTTCAAGTCCGGGACGAAGCTGTTTGCGTTTCCCATAGCGCTAATGCCCTTGGGAAATGTATACATCAAACAACACTCTCTCCATATATGGGTAGATAACAGGACAGACTGGGTTCTTAACCATGGCTAGTAACCAGTCTAGGAGAAGGAAAATTCTGAATTCAACGCCTGTTAAACTCCGCGTAAGAAATTGACCATGTGCCGTATCCTGCACGTGCAGAGGGGTTGGTAAATATATGTACCCCATTTAGTAGCATGGAGGTAATTGTATTTCTTGCACAATTCCCAGTGGATCATACTTCCCACCCAGTCATATGTACTCTTGTAATCTCTTTAGTTTGTTGCATTCGCTGAAATATCCTGGTATCTAGCAAAAATATGGAGTCACCACTGTAAGTACCCTTCTATATCTCAAAGTCAAAAAGGATATTGTCCGTCCCATTCTCAAGGACAGATTACGGTTTGTGTATTTACCATTTAGTAGCATGGTGAAAGTTGCACAATTCCCAGTGGATTGCCTTTCCTACCCCGTCGTACCTAGTCTTGTACTCTCTTTGTGCTAGTTTGCTGCATACGCTAAAATACCTGGCATGTTATATACTACCGCTAGCAAAACTGTTAGAAACCCGTTCATTGCTATTACTCCCAGGTCAACTCTGACCCTGAGTAGTTGTACCAATTAGGGTCCCATCTATTAGTTATATAAATGAAAATGTGTTTTAAAAAATTTAAATATCCAACAAGAATTAATCAATAAAAAATGACCTTGGCATAAAAGTGTCAACATGCCGTAAAATGCAATAACTCAACCAGCCAACCAAGCACACTCATAAAGAAAATTGAATTAAGCACAAATCTGAGTCAAAATATGTTATAGGTGATATAACCTATGGACATAAATGGAATGCGCCGACGATTATTATAAGTACCAGGAACAATTGAGGCTTGAGACGAAGAAAATGCGAGTCAGCTCGTAACTCGATGGTCGGACGCAATCTCCACTTTCTTTGCTGTAATTTCTACTCCTTTTTGTTCAATACATTTGTATCCATTGTTACCAGTCAGTAGTCTTATTTTTTTACCCTTAAAACCCCACAACAACATGTTTGAAGTTTATAAATGTCTCTATGGATTTTATACAACATTTTTTTAATTTATTGAACATTGCTTAAAAAAACAATACGAGGAGTCATGGGTTAAAACTCTTAAAAAATTTTTTCAAAACAAATGTAAGACAAAATTTGTTTCAGGTTTGTAGATTGATGGAATAAACTAGCATCAATATTAGTGAATGTCCCATCTTTGAAATGTTTGGATGACTTGTGGAAATATTATAAATATTCAGTGGAAATAAGATCTCTTTTAGGAGAATGTTGAACACATGAAAACATCAAAGATGTAGGCTACGGAAGGATTGTAAATGCGCAATGAATAACAATAAATTCAAGGATTCAGATATTGAAATATAAGGAATTGTTGACGAATATTAGATGTAATATATCTAGCCGAAACATATATTATTTACTCCTTTTGAGTTTTCACATCAGCATTAGCTGATGGTCATTCACTGCAGTCTGAGTGACAGCAAGTCTCCTCAGGTCTCCAGGACTCTTCTGAGTATTCTGGCAGATTGCAGCAGTGCAGTGTTCTGAATGGTTTCAATCCTTCCTCTGATATCCAAACTTTTAAAACCCTTTTCTAATCCTTTTGGGACTATTCCAAGTGCACCAACCACAATTGGTATCACTTTCACTTTCATATTCCATAACTTTTTCAGTTCTCTGGCAAGGTCCAGATATTTGTCCATTTTTTCATTTTCCTTTAGCTTCACCCTGTGATCTGCTGGAACTGCAGAATCCACCAGTTGACAAGTTCTTTCTTTTTTGTTTATCAACACTAGGTCTGGTCTTCTTGCTGGGATTATTATTATTATTATTATTATTATTATTATTATTATTTCACACCTGCCATAGCTGGTAGTTCACTGGAGACTGAGTGACAGCAAGTCTCCACAGGTCTCCAGGACTCTTCTGAGTATTCTAGCCGGTCCCAACAGAGCCGTAGTTTGGATGGTCTCGATTCTTCCTCTGATTTCTATTTCACCCAAATTCTTTTCCAGTGCTTTGTGGATCGTTCCAATTGTACCAATTATTATTATTATTATTATTATTATTATTATTATTGTGAATTTTTAACACCAGCGTTAGCTGATGGTTTTTCACTGGAGTACGAGTGACAGCAAGACTCCTCGGGTCTCCGGGACTCTTCTGACTATTCTAGCCGATTGCAGCAATGCAGTAGTCTGGGTGGTCTCAATTCATCTTCTGATTTCAAATTCCTCCAGTCTTTTTACAAGCTTTTGGGGACCGTTCCAAGTGCACCAACTACAACTGGTATCACTTTGACCCTCATATTCCACAGCTTTTTCAATTCTGTGGCAAGGTCCAGGTATTTGTCTATTTTTTCGTTTTCTTTCATCTTCACCCTGTTTTTTGATGATACTGCAAAGTCTAACATTTGACAAGTTCTCTTTTTTAATCAATATTAGCTCTAGTCTCCTGGCGGGGATAAAGCGATCCGTCTTTATCTCGAAATTCCAGAGAATTTTATGCGTTTCATTTTCAAGAACAGATTATTATTATTATTATTATTATTATTATTATTATTATTATTATTATTATTATTAAAACCGATTGCAATCGATTATCAATTAAAATTGAATTATTTTTTACCAATTTATGATATGTTCCATGAAACCAAAATGTTTGCCTAAAAAATAGAGCAGATTTAGTCTCCGATGTGAACAGAGATTATTTTTAAGATATCAAACATATATTCAGTAGATGTGTTTTTTTTTATTTTGTACTTGTTAATTAATACTAAGTCTGATTTGGTCTTTTGGGTAGAATTAAGATATCTGTTTCTAACTCATTATTCTATCATTCCTACACAATAGAACTTAGAGACTCTAAAGTCCCCATTGCTTTCAGCAAAAACCTTCATCCACCCGTTGACAGGTGTCTTTTTCTCGTTCTGCAGGGTCTCAAGCCATCTCCCTCTCCAGAGAAACTCGGTTAAGGAACCTGTTTTGTCACCAATGACTCGACTTGGAAACAGGTAGTACTGGCTATCAGGACCTGACTAAAAAATACATACATATATTAAGATATCAGGTAAAGCCTGAATATGCAAATATGTTCACAGTAAAAAGACATTTCTTGCTGTCGTATTTCTTAGAGCCAATTTTGTGGTCAATCAAAAGTCTGGCGTATTCAGTAGCAATTCGCAGAACCGTTTGAAGTTCGTCTTAGTGAGACTGAAAGTGTATGGACTGAAATATCTGGTTTTTATTGTCTGTTTTATCGCGAACCATTGCTGCTGCTGCTGCTGCTGTTCTGTCATTTAAATATTATCTTATTATAATGGAGATTGTGTGTTTTTATGTCTGTAACCGAAACTATATTACTACTCAAGTCACAATTCCCTTAGTTATTTACGTCACTTTCTCCATGATTCTATTTCTATTTAAACCTCAATTAATAATAAAACTGTTTGACATTATTAATACTGTTGGCCTTACCTAAATACTAATAACATGCAATTGTATTTATATATACAACAAAATACCAGTTTTCAGTGTAAACGTAAAGCTAATTTGCATATTGATATAAAAAAACTGATTTTAATAAAAATGTGCTTGGTATTATTGATTTCTAGTTGTTTGGTTTTATCTTAATGAATATGAGTAAAAATCTCTTCAATAAATCCTAAAAGAAATTCATTAACAAGAAGAAATAACTGTAATTTTATTCTTTACTTCCTATTTTAACAAAATAGTTAAATTAGGAAAATTTAGCATTGAAAAACGGAAGTGATGAAAGAGTAAGTTTCAGTTGTTCTATTTTCCGATGATACCCCCTCTGTTTCAAATCTTTTTGTTTGAATTCTTAATTAGTTTCATTAGCCTTTCTGATTTAATCTAATATTTTATTACATTTAAACTTAAATACTTGCACCCGGAGGGTGCATATATTTGCTAGTTTAAATAAATAATTAAATAGAAAAAAAAAAAAAAAAGTTAAACATTTTCTAAGGGTGCTAAGATCCATTATTTCTGGTAGGGGTAGTATATCAATTAATCAATAATAATCTGAATAAAATCAATTAATAATTATGACAATTAATTCAATTTTAATTCGATAATTGTATTTATTTTTTATGATTCATTCGTAAAAAAAGAAAAGAAAAACACAACTCATACATTTCCCACAAGGTAATTACATGTCAAATCCTCCAGAAAAAAGTAAAATTGTCACCCACCCCCTTCAATCTTTCTGATTTTTTCTCAGCTGTGGACAATGTTAACATTAGACGATCCAAAAATTTGAGCTTCTAATTCCAAAAGTTGGCGGAATAATGTCGATTTTTAGCTATCCAAATTTGGTGGGGTTCGTGGAAAATGGCGACTTTTTATATATATATTCTTGTCTGTAAAATGAGTTCTAGAACTTCACTACTACTAAAGATTGGTTAATAGAATCTCAATTTTTTGAAATTGGCTAACTTTATCATAACTCACACTTACACAACATTTCAGAAAAATTGAAGGGGGTGGGTGATATGGCCTGGATGATTTGACATGAAATTACCCCACAGGAAGTCTATCATAAGTCGCTTTTTTGTATTATTCAAATTTTTCAGATTGTTGCCCTCATATTTATTCTTATATAGACAACGTTTCTATCGATGGGCCCTCCGGCCTTCTTCACGTGTCGAGATCGGGAACCTTCTTGTCGAACTCCCGAGGCTTCATGTCGTATTCGGGAGCCATTACGAAACTTCGAAACTAACCCTTTATTTGGTTTATAAGGGTAGATTGTTCTCATGCCTTTAACCATTACCGGATACAAGTGTTTAGCTATGTTAAGCATTCCATCTTATTTTTCGTCCGTAGTCAGGATTGAACCGGCAACTTCCAGATGATTGTCACAAAACTACTCACTCAACCCTTATATCCGTTACACAATGTGTCCCACGGAATGAGAACAATCTACCCTAATGGAAAAAATAAAATCTTCCGATTACGACATGAAGGCTCCGGCATTTGACAAGAAGGTTCCCTATTTCGACAAGAAAAAACCTGAAAATGGCCAAAGGCCACTTCAGCTGAAATGTTCTGTATATAACCATAAAGATGTGGACAGCAGTCTGAGAAATCTATGACACATTATGAAGTTACATTTAAAAATTCCAGTTTTGTTTTTGATTTCTGTTATTTTTGTTCTTTTGAGGCGCGTGAGGTAATGGTTAGAGTGTTACATAATTATTAGATTCCTAATACTTATGTACAGTAGTGTAGAAACCAAAATGGCTGTTATAAGTTCAGCCGGCGGCCTTGAAGGATTGAATGACAAGGCTTGACTTCAGTCCTGATCCTCCTTCCAGTGGATACCGTGAGAATTGGTGGAGAAGACCCTCTTCCGGTTTAGATTAGAAAGAGATTTTAGTCAGATCGGCCAAAACCACGACAGTGGTAAGTCGTGTTATGCACGTTGCCGACTCAATCTGCGCAGGTAGTCTGGTGGGGATTTCAGAATAAAATATGATCTAAGTTAAATCGAAGTTTTGTGTTATTATCAAAAACTACTAATGACACAGGGCTTATTATAAAGAGAAATGCCCAATGGAAGACCAGACACGAAGTCCCCAAGACGAAGTCCAGACGCTAGAAGAAGAACGTAAGATAGAGAAGATGAACAGAAGAAGAATAGAAGTAAGAAAGTAAAAAGAAGAGTATACAACAAGAGTAGTAGGAAATGGACTCTTCGAACAGACTCCAAATACTGGACGAGTCTGTTAGCATTTCCCTTAGCGCTAATACACTTGGGAAAGGTATGAATCAAACAACTCTCCTTCCAGCGATGAGTAAATAGTAGGACATACTGGGCTTTTTAAACTTGAATTCAAATTTATTACGCTTCGTTAAGGAAATTGACCTTGTGTCACATCCTACTCCTATAAATTTATTTTGCTCATTTTTCTCTATTATTTCATTATACACCAATCTGAAAACTTTCTTATTCTATATTGTTTAATGAACGATACACATGCAAGGTCAATATTTACCCACACGAATCTCTTGATTAGATGAGGTTCTCTTTATCTGCTCCAGTGTCGCCGCTTAGGGAATCGACCTTGTGTAACATCCTATTCATGTTGAGGGGGTTGGTATATATATATATATATATATATATATATATATATAATCAATGGTAATATTATGGTTTTATACTCATAACTTGAAGTTTCATGGTAATCCAATCATCAGATGAGTTCAATGGTTGAGATGTTAAAAACCCGTCGTGAAATGGTTGAGATATATATATGAAACTCGTCGGGGCGGCCTAAAGTCGGCATCAGCCAATCAGCGAGGGAGTCTATTCCCTTTTCACTTGCGCTAGACCAAGGAGATTATTTTAGCGCCACATCTGCCATCAGCTCATTACTTTACCGCACAGATCCCTGTGCTACTCATACGCAGAGTTGGCGAGGACTGGAATCGAACTAGGAATCTTGTGGTTTCTAGCCTAACGCTATATCGAATTGTTTTGCTCGTTTTTTTTCTATTATTTCCCTATATTATTTCTATAAACCATACACATGCAAGGTCAATGTTTATTCCACACGAATCCCTTGAATAGATGAGGTTCTGTTCATCCACTCCAAAGTCACCGCTTGTGTCACATCCTACTCGTGTTGAGGGGTTGATATATATATATATATATATATATATATATTTCTTTTGCTCGTTTTTCTCTATTATTTCACTATATTATTTCTATAAACCGTACACATGCAAGGTCAATGTTTATCCACACGAATCCCTTGAATAGACGAGGTTCTGTTCATTCGCTCCAACGTCTAATCAAACACTTCCTTTACTGATTTAATTACTACAGTCGGGTAGTCGAGTTGGTAGAATACCAGGGACTTAATAGACTTCAGGTGGCCTTTTATCCTTGGAGAATCGATAAAATAACCAAGAGAAACATGGCCGAGTTGAGGGGGGGGGTCGGTCAAATTTGATCAAGAATAGCAAACGAAAACTAGTTTAGACTTCACGTTTGAACGCAGAGAACTTTAAAATTGCCATTGCTCTAGGCGATTGATTTGCATGGAAATAAAATTATTTTGCCCTGATTAGATCGGTTGAAAGGTAAATAAACACCAATAAATGAAAATCTGTGGAGAAAGCCGATGCACCGTTGAGTATGGAAAATCCGTTTTAATCCATTACTAGGATTGTTACGGAATTGCATCTCTCCAGTCAAATGTCTATACGAAAACGTGTATATGGAGGCGTGTTGGTGTAATGGTTAGAGGCGTAGGAAATGAACTCGTTGACCCGAGTTAAAATCCTGGACAAGGCTGCTTGCTTTTCACATAGCGCTAATAAGATTAAAAGAATCCAGATTAAAAGATCCCATAGCTGGAAGGAGAACAGATTGATTCATACATTCCGCAATGATATTAGCGCTATGTAAAGTGCAACCAGCCTCCGTCCAGGATTGAACTCGTCTCGCTGTGTCCATTTCCGTCTACGATAATCATTACGCCACGCACCTCAATCGTTCTAGCACATATATGCGTGTTGCAATTTTTTCGTAGGAAATGGACTTGTCGACAAGAGTTCAAATTCTGGATAAGGCTGCTTGCAATTCGCTTAGCGCTGGGAAAGGTATGAATATTCTCCCTCCAGCTATGGGCAAACATTAAGAGAGAACTGGGGTTTTTAACTTTGTCTAGGTAACCAGTCTAGAAGGAAAACTATGAATTCAAGCCTGTTAAACTCCGCTTAAGAAATTGACATTGTGTCACATCCTACTCGTGCGGAGGGGTTGGTATATATATATATATATATATATATATATATATATATATATATATATATATATATACAAAAACGTGTATATTTTGCATTGGGTTTTAATTAGTTCGTTTTGTCGCGTACCTACTGGAGTGCAGCAATCGTTTAATAATCGACACTCTACTGCTTTGTGATAGGAATAAAAATGAATTAGTCCTTCTTCATATATATATATATATATATATATATATATATATATATATATTACTAACAAGAATATGCACCCACCGGTCGTAAGTATTTAAGTTTTAATGAAATGAAACATATTAAATTTGAAAAGACCAACGTATATAAAATATTACATTTATTTTAATTATATTTTAATTGGTTTCTATATAAAATCATTCATAGAATTTGTCTTAATACGTTGGAAAATAAAACAATAATATTAGAGTTCAGTCACACCAAATAATTATTTATTAATCTCGATTTTGTTAAGATCAGTAAGCAAATTAACAACACCATATATTATCCTATGGGCACCGGCAGAGGGACAGACTAGTGTGAATATTATTTGTTTGTTTGTTTTGTCTTATAGCATATTAACCTCAGTTTGTCATTTGATGCCGACAAAGTTTTGAAATAGATTCAATCTTGAAGGGTACTCCATTTTTTCGGACCCATTTTTTCTATTTAACCCATAGATGGAGCCCTAACCGGTATAACCACTCCGGGTCAGAGTGAACCTGGAATTAATGGTGATGAAGGGATATTCCACATTCGCTGAGCTCCAGAACTGGAACTTTACCATCAGATAGAGTTTAACGTCATGCCCAGGAAAATAAAACCCTCAGTTACCTCTTTCTAGCATATATGATAAAAATGGTTGACTTGGAATAAGGGTAAAAGGGTTGGATCAATCATATACGTATTAGGCTTGAGGTGACAAACCGATTGATCGGAGGAACCCTTTGCGACGGCCCGTCTAGCCTAAATAAGTGCCAAATGGGATTGTTGCATGTCATGGAGTGCTCAGCCACCAGGTTTGGTTTGGTTTGGTTTGTTTTACGGTATATCAACCTCGGTGGGTCATTTAATGCCGACAAAGTTGTGAAATAAATGCATTCTTAATGCATAATACAATTTTGTTTATAAACTCATGTTTTTCTATTTAACCCATAGATGGGACCCTAACAGGTACTACCACTCCGGGTCAGAGTGGACCAGGGAGCAATGGTGACGAAGGGGTGCTCCACATTCCCCAAACCTCCAGAACTGGAACTTCACCATCAGATAAAGTTTAACGTCATTCCCAGGACATGTAGACCCTCAGGCACCGCATTCTAGCACCCATATAATAAAAAGGGGTTGGGGCTTGCCATTAGGACAATAGGGTTGGGAAAATCATATAGGTGATAGGGTTTGACGTGACCAGCCGATTGATCGGAGGGGGCCTCTCCGACCGCCCGTCTAGCTCAAGATAGAGCCAAAGGGGAGTATTGCAAGTCATGAACTGCTCATCCACCTGGGTTATATCCTTAAACTTCACGAGTCGCCACTCACAGCCAACAGGTGGCCCCATTGGTGGAGTTTTATCCCCCTGCAGAGGTGCAGTCGGGGTATTCTAACGCCCCAGGCGACAGGGCGGTCAGCCACCAGGATTCCGTCACTAGTGTGAATAGGCCCGCAAAAAAGTACATCAGTTATGCATTATTTCTAAATAATGGTTTGACGTCATTCATAAATATTTACATGAATGCAGACGTTCCTTCCACATAGAAGAATATATCAGTCAATATTTTTTTCTTTATATAACTATCAAAATAAGCGTCGACATTTTTTTCTCATCTGTTTTTTTTTTTTCTTCTCCCCCGTGTCTGTTGACTTACAATGTTTTTCAATGTCTATTTATTAAGTTTCTATTTCTCTTGTTATTCCAGATATTTCTTATCAGATTTTAAAGATTAAGTCATTTTTTTACAGTAAAATTGGTTGTTGGTTGGCTACTTGTTTGTTTGGTTGGATTTTACGGCATGTCGACCCTCGGGTTATTTTATTCCGAGGATGTTTTTGTTTTATTCCTTCGTCGTTTGGGGTTTCAGGTATTTAGATATATTTTACAAATAGACGGGACTCTTACAGGTTCTAAACTCCGCGTTAGAGTGGATCTTGTGTTACATAATTCACGGATAGTCAATAATTATTAACTATAGTAGGATATTTTGAATCAAGAGTTCGTCAAATTTAACATCGGAGAGAGTTAACCGGGGAATTTCCATAATCGTTAGGGTTATGAGTGGTTGGATTAACCCCTGCCTTGAACCCTCCAATAGCAAGCGATTACAGGAGTGAAATAGTTTTAGTCAGATGCGACCAGAGATTCAGGGTGAGCGGATGTATAGGTACGCTCACTAGGAAAGTTGATGCTTCCCAGCGATTGAAGATGGACTGGATTGACGTAATAAAGCTTTATAAGAAAAACAACAAGTCTTGTTGATTAAGTTATTTAAACAAGAATGAACCAGTCCGGGAAACCAACAAGAAAGCAGAATCAAGCTCCGGCAGAAAGCCCTGAAGAGAAAACAGTCTAAGAAGAGAAGATGGCGGGTGAATTAGCATCAGTAAAAAGCAGAAGAATCTGACGGCCGATGAAATAGAGAAGAGTAACAAGTAAGAACCATCATCTACGTCACTACTGTGTCTGTCTGTTTGTCTGTCTGTCTGCCCCTAGCTATCTCTTTCTCTCTCTCTCTCTCTCTCTCTCTCTCTCTCTCTCTCTCTCTCTCTATCTATCTATCTATCTATCTATCTAGCTATCTCTATCTCTCTCTCTCTCTCTAGCTATGCTTTCTTCTTTCTCTCTCTCTCTCTCTCTCTCTTCTCTCATTCTCTATCTCTCTCTCTCTCTATATATATATTATATATATATACATATATATATATATAATATATATATATATATATATATAAGAGAGTTTTATAATTTGCTTGAGGCATTGTGTATATATTGGTTAGGAGGTTGATTTCAGAAGGCTATCACATACAGGTGTAAAGAAAGAAATAATACGGTAACAATGGTGTTGTATGTTAATCTGTATTTAATTCTTGAATTTTCGAGATAATATCTCTTTTTCAAAAGATCACTGGAATTGAAGTAGTCTAGTCATAGCATTTCTTTTTACCGAATTATTATTTTATTGTTACCGTATTATTATTTTTTCTTTACACCTGCATTGTGATAGCCTTCTAAATCAACCTCCTAACCAATATATATATATATATATTGTTAAAAGTAATGGTAAAATAAATGAATGGATGAAATAAAAATGAATGAAATAAGGGGGATAAATGAAAAATCCTTTCTAATATATATATCCCCTCTCTCTCCCTCTCGCCATTATATATCCAATGTGTTATAAGGGGTATATAGCACTGGGATTAATGCCAACGAAATGGTATTCCACTGTCCCCAGAGCTCCAAAATTGGAACTTCACCACTAGATACAGTTTAACGTCATATCCAGGACACTAAAACCCATCTTCTAGTATATATATGATAAAAAGGGCGGTCCTAATAATAGGTTCGGGATAGTCATATAGGTGCTAAGGTTTGATGTGTCCAGTCGATTGATCGGAGAGCGCCCTTTCCGACCGACTGACTAGCCCAAGTTAGGGCCACAGTGGAGTGTCTCATGTCATGGACTGCTCAGCCAAACGAAATCATGTATGCAATAAAAGCTGTTACGATATAATTATTCAAAAATGTAAACATACATGTAAGATGAACGCGATTCCGTAACCTCCAGATAGAAAATAACCCTGGACATGTTGACATGCCATTGAAATGTATAAATTGTTGAGTCTCTGTACATGACCGCCCTGTCGACTGGGCCGTTAGAATGCACCGACAGCACCTCTGCAGAGGGGTAAGACTCCCCCAATGGGGCCACCTGTTGGCCGTGGGTAGCGACCTGTGATGCTTAAGGATAGAGCCAAGGTTGATGAGCAATTCATGACATGCAATACTCCACATTGGCCCTATCTTGAGCTAGACGGGCGGTCGGAGAGGCCCCCTCTGATCAATCGGCTGGTCACGTCAAGCCCTAGCATCTATATGATTTTCCCAACCCTATTGCCCTTATGGCAAGCCCCAACCCTTTTTTATCATATGGGTGCTAGAAGGGGGTGGCTGCGGGTCTACATGTCCTGGGAATGACGTTAAACTCTATCTGATGGTGAGGTTCCAGTTTTGGAGGTTTGGGAATGTGGAGCACCCCTTCATCACCATTGCTCCCTGGTACACTCTGACCCGGAGTGGTAGTACCTGTTAGGGTCCCATCTATGGGTTAAATAGAAAAATGTATTTATAAAAAATTGTATTATCCATTAAGAATTGATTTATTTCAAAACTTTATCGGCATTAAATGACCCACTGAGGTTGATATGCCGTAAAACAAACAAACAAACATCTGTATATGAATTATTGTGAAAATTTCAACCTAAAATATATTTACTCTTATAAAAAATATTGTTGACATTTGGTTTTTAATGTTAGATTATACAATTAATAAAATTTATAAAATTTTGTTTTTCAGGTTTAACTCATAAAAAAAATTGCAGAATATTTATGTTCATTCCTAAATAAATTCAAAAGACCCAAGCCACAAAACACGCATTTACTTAACACATTACATTGTGGAACATAAATTTTGTTTCTGGATATTATGTGTTATTTTTGAATTGCTTATATATTAAAAGTATAGAGCGCGGCCATTATTCGTGCGAACGTTGCTTTTGTGCCCTGGATAATGAAATTTAGAAATAACCTATTTTCTATGTAAAAACAGGCGAATTCGTACATTTGCATTTACATAAGGTCTGAATAAAATTATACACGAATCAAGATTTGCATGTTTTTGTTATACAAAAATGAACAAACAATTTTTAAAAGTGAGTAGTTTTGCCGAGATTTTCAACTGTAATGTAAATCACTTTTACGTTTCCTGTAACCTACATATCAATGGGTAAATTTGAAAATTTCATTACCCACCTCACAAAACTAAAGTGTGAAAAGAAATTTCGGTATTTCCCTACTTCATGTATTAGCATTTGGGAAATAACACTTTCTGACTTGGAACACAAAAAAATACAAATTTTATTATATAGTGTTACCACTTAGATCTGCATGAATTATTGTTTTTATTTCTTTCTTACTACTACTACTACTACTACTACTACTAATAATAATAATAATAATAATAATAATAATAATAATAATAATGATAGAGATAGATTATATGTATCAAGAAAGGAAGGGGGAAGAGGTCATGCCAACATAGAAGACTGCGTAGAAACAACAATCCAACAACTTGAAGATTACACAAGAAAGAGCAAAGACAAACTACTTATGGCGGCCAACAATAGTAGAGGCGACCGATGGACAATCAGAAAAACAACAAAGACTAGAAAACAAAAATGGGAAGAAAAACAATTATATGGACGCTTCAAACGAACAAATTGAAGAGGTTGCCCATAAAAAGACATGGATATGGTTAAAAAAAAGGAAACCTCAAAAGAGAAATGGAATCACTTTTAATTGCTGCACAAAATAATGCCATAAGGACAAACTACATCAAAGCGAAAATCGATAGGACCGAACAAAATAGTAAATGTAGACTTTGTGGTAATAGAGATGAGACTGTAAACCATATACTCTGCGAATGTAGCAAACTAGAACAACGAGAATACAAAACTAGACACGACTGGGTTGGGAAGGTGATCCACTGGGAATTATGCAAAAAATTACATTTTGACCATACAACAAAATGGTATATGCATAAACCAGAATCTGTTCTTGAGAACGAAATGCATAAAATTCTCTGCAACTTTGAGATAAAAACAGATCAACTTATCCCAGCAAGAAGACCAGACCTAGTGTTGATAAACAAAAAAGAAAGAACTTGTCAATTGGTGGATTGTGCAGTGCCAGCAGATCACAGGGGGGAGCTAAAGGAAAATGAAAAACTGGACAAATATCTGGACCTTGCCAGAGAACTGAAAAAGTTATGGAACATGAAAGTGAAAGTGATACCAATTGTAGTTGGTGCACTTGGAACGGTGCCAAAAGGATTGGAAAATGGTCTGGAATGTTTGGAAATCAGAGGAAGGGTTGAAACCATTCAGAACACTGCACTGCTGCAATCTGCCAGAATACTCAGAAGAGTCTTGGATACCTGAGGAGACTTGCTGTCACTCAGACTCTAGTGAAAGACCATCAGCTAACACTGATGTGAAAACTCAAAAATAATAATAATCTTATTATAATGGAGATTGTGTGTTTTTCTGTCTGTAACCGAAACTATATCGCTACTAAAGTCACAATTCCCTTAGTTATTCACATTCTCCATGATTTTATTTTTATCTAAACCTCAATTATTAATAAAATTGTCTTACATTATTAATACTGTTAACTATGTCTACATACTGACAACATGCAATTATATTTATATATACAACAAAATAGCGGTTTACAGTGTGAACGGGAAGGCTAATTTGCATATTAATATTAAAAAATCGAATTTAATAAATATGTGCTTAGTATTATTGATTTCTAACTGTTTGGTTTTATTTTAATGAATATAAGCAAAATTCCTCTTCAATGAATCTTAATGAAATCCATTAACAAGAAAATAACTGTAATTTTATTCTTTACTTCCTCTTATAACTAAATACTTAAAATCAGAAAAAATAACAATGAAAGACGAGAGTGATGGAAAAGTAGTTTTCAGTTGTTCCATTTTTTATTATA
Organism: Doryteuthis pealeii; assembly: GCA_023376005.1. Taxonomy (NCBI): domain Eukaryota; kingdom Metazoa; phylum Mollusca; class Cephalopoda; order Myopsida; family Loliginidae; genus Doryteuthis; species Doryteuthis pealeii. The sequence continues at coordinate 18,720,854 of CM042155.1, forward strand.
CTCCCTCGGTTTCAAATCTTTTATTATACTCCCTCTGTTTTCAAATCTTTTTATCTGTATTCTTATTTAGTTTCATTAGCCTTTCTAATTTAATATGATATTTTATTATATTAAAACTTAAATACTTGCACCCGTAGGGTGCATATATTTGCTAGTAATAATAATAATAATAATAATAATAATAAATAATAATAATGTTCCTGGTTCGATGCCGGCCCTTGCAAACTCAGTTTTATTCCGTCTATTAGTTTTCTTTCTCCGCGTTTTTTTATCACTAACATAGCACATTTTTCAATCCTGAATTCCATCCGTATATCTTGCCTGTATATTCTAATCGTTTGTATCAGAGTTTCTAGTTCTTGTTCATTTTTTGCTAATTTTTTTATATCATCCCTGTACATAAGATGGTTTATTTTTTCCTGCGATTTAGTGAATTTGTAATCCCTTGTACATTTTTTAAGTATATAATTGAGTGGCACCATTGCTATAATAAATAGTAATGGCGATATCAAATCTCCATGGAAAATACCTCTTGGGATGTTTACTTCTGCCAGGGATTTTCTCTTACTTTTCATTGGATTCCCCAGTTTTCCATGGCTTTTTTGATGAAATTTACGATATTGCTGGATATTTTGTATATTTTTAAACATTCAATAATCCAGGTATGTGGGACTATGCCATATGACTTTTGGTAGTCGATCCATGCCCCTGCAATATTTTTGCGCCAATTTTTAACATCCTTAAGGATCCGTTGATCTATATGAAGTAAGTAATGTGTTCCTCTTTTTCCTCTGCAGCAATAAGGACACATTTATTTGGGAAAAAGAATTATAAGAATATTTATCTAAATAGAGACGCGTGGCGTAAAGGTTAGAGTCGTAGTAAATGGACACGTTAACCCTTGTTCAGATCCTGGACAAGACTGTTTGCATTTCACATAACTCTTGGGAAAGGTATTAATCCTACTATACTCCCTCCCGCTATGGGTAAAGATTAGGTTAAGTTGGACTCTTCAAACTTGGTTAGGTGACCTTTCTAGGAGATGGAAAACTCCGAATCCAAACCCGTTAAACAGCTCTGAAGAAATTGTGTCGCATCCTGCGTAGGGGTTGGTAATATTTTTAATAAATTATTATATTGAATAGAAATTTAAAGAAAGAAAGAAACGCGGAAATGGGAATTAGAGGCATAAAAATAAACAAACATGAAAAAAGAAAGAGATGTATAAATTGAGAAAAAAAAGTAAGAAAGATTGCGGTGGAGGACGGAAGAGACAAAAGTGTGTGTAATAGACAAAGAAAGAAAGAAAAATAATTAAAAAAAGAAAGAAATAAACTAGTCTATTCAAAAGAAGAAAGAAAGAGGTGGAAGAGGAATTTGAAAAAATTTATAGAAGAGAAGAGAAAAAAACAAATAATATTTGAAAAATAGAAATAAGCTAGCCAATCAGAAAGAAAGAAAGAAGAAGAAAGAACGAATGAAAGAACGACAGAAATAACAAAAGAAAGAACGAAAGAAAGAAAGAAAAAACGAAAGAAGAAAGAAAGAAAGAAAGAAAAAATGAAAGAAAGAACGAAAGCAAGAAAGAACGAACGAAAGAAAGAAAGAATGAAAGAAAGAAAGAATGAAAGAAAGAAAGAAAGAACAAAAGAAAGAAATGAATAAATATCGAAAGAAATAACGAAAGAAAGAAAGAAAATCGAAAGAAAGAAAGAAAGAACAAAAGAAAGAACGAACGAACGAACGAAAGAAAGAAAGAACGAAGAATGAAAGAAAGAAAGAACAAAAGAAAGAAAGGAATAAATATCGAAAGAAATAACGAAAGAAAGAAAGAAAAAACGAAAGAAAGAACGAAAGAAAAAAAGAAAGAACGAAGAAAGAACGAAAGAAAGAACGAAAGAAAGAAAGAACAAAAGATAGAACGAAAGAAAGAACGAAGAAAGAAAAGAAAGAAAGAAGAAAGAAAGAAAGAAAGAAAGAAAGAAAGATGAGAGAAGAAAAGAACAAAAAAAAAGAAAGGAAAAATATCGAAAGAAATAACGAAAGAAAGAAAGAACGAATGAAAGAAAGAAAGAACAAAAGAAAAGAAAGGAATAAATATCGAAAGAAATAACGAAAGAAAGAAAGAAAAAAACGAAAGAAAAGAACGAAAGAAAAAGAAAGAACGAAAGAAAGAAAGAAAGAAAGAACAAAGATAGAACGAAAGAACGAACGAAAGAAAGAAGAACGAAGAAAGAAAAAAGAAAGAAAGAAAGAATGAGAAGGAAAGAAAGAACAAAAAAAAAAGGAATAAATATCGAAAGAAAGAAAGAAAGAAAGAAAGAAAGAAAGAAAAACGAAAGAAAAAAGAAAAGAACGAAAGAAAGAAAGAAAGAAAGACAGAAAGAATAGTCACTGGGAAAAGTGAACAAAAATATTTTTTTTTTAAATCATAAAAATAGCAAAGACACGAAGTTGATAGACAATTGAAGAAAGTAAAGTTAATTTTTTTTTCATTATTTAAACAAGGTTAAGAAAGAAAAAATTCGAATTAATAAAAAAGACAAGTAAAATTCTTAGCAAGTCAGACAGCTACTACACAAATGATGCCAAAAATGAATCAGACAATATAAGCAATTTCCCTTCTTGTTCTCAACCACTGTCTTCAATTATTAATGTTTTCATTTGATCGTATTTGGCTTCTTCAAGACCATAGATCGATACTTTGTGTTTTTACTTCAACTTTGATCGATGTAATATGCATTAATACTGACAAGTAGACGGATTTGATTAAGAAACGTCATCAATTCTTGACTTTTAATCTTTTTTTCTTACAATAAGACATTTTCTTTTCTTCATTTTTTTTCTCTCTTAAACAATTCACAAAATTTAATGTCATCCACTTAAAAGCCTGCCCTGTCGACTCGGTACCAGAATACACTGACTGCACTTCTAGAGCGCCCCCTCGTGGTGTCATGGTTAGCAAGCCAGTCTCTCAGATCATTTACAACTAGAAATGATCCTTTCTCCATGTTTTCTCTCTTGAGTAACTCACAAAATTTAATATCATGAACTTAAAAGCCTGCCTTGTCGACTCGGTACTAGAATACACTGACTGCACCTCTAGAGCGCCCCCTCGTGGTGTAATGGTTAGCAAGCCAGTCTCTCAGACCCTTTACAACTAGAAATGATCCTTTCTCCATTGGGCAACTCACAAAAATTCAATTGCCATCCACTTAAAAGCCAGCCTTGTCGACTCGGCATTAGAATACACTGACTGCACCTCTAGAGCGTTCCCTCGTGGTGGAATGGTTAGCAAGCCAGTCTCTCAGACCCTTTACAACTAGAAAATGATCCTTTCTCCATTGGGCAACTCACAAAATTCAATGCCATCCACTTAAAAGCCAGCCTTGTCGACTCGGCATTAGAATACACTGACTGCACATCTAGAGCGTTCCCTCGTGGTGGAATGGTTTAGCAAGCCAGTCTCTCAGACCCTTTACAACTAGAAATGATCCTTTCTCCATTGGGCAACTCACAAAATTCAATGCCATCCACTTAAAAGCCAGCCTTGTCGACTCGGCATTAGAATACACTGACTGCACCTCTAGAGCGTTCCCTCGTGGTGGAATGGTTAGCAAGCCAGTCTCTCAGACCCTTTACAACTAGAAATGATCCTTTCTCCATTGGGCAACTCACAAAATTCAATGCCATCCACGTAAAAGCCAGCCTTGTCGACTCGGCATTAGAATACACTGACTGCACATCTAGAGCGTTCCCTCGTGGTGGAAGGTTAGCAAGCCAGTCTCTCAGATCATTTACAACTAGAAATGATCCTTTCTCCATTGGGCAACTCACAAAATTCAATGCCATCCACTTAAAAGCCAGCCTTGTCGACTCGGCATTAGAATACACTGACTGCACCTCAAGAGCGTTTCCTCGTGGTGTAATGGTTAGCAACCCAGTCTCACAGGTCCTTTACTAATCAATAATGAGGTCATTTACTAATGAATAGAGAGTTTGATCTCCACTGAATGTCCTATACTTGCGAGCTTATTTCACATCATACCTGTTGGAAAACAGGCTTCACTTCAATAGAGAGGTAAGATCTCCCAGAATGAGGCCTCCCTTTGAGCAATTCACAAAATTTAACGTCATCCACTTAAAAGCCCGCCTTGTCGACTCGGTACTAGAATACACTGACAGCGCCCCCTCGTGGTGGAATGGTTAGCAAGCCAGTCTCTCAGACCCTTTACAACTAGAAATGATCCTTTCTCCATTGGGCAACTCACAAAATTCAATGCCATCCACTTAAAAGCCAGCCTTGTCGACTCGGCATTAGAATACACTGACTGCACCTCTAGAGCGTTCCCTCTTGGTGTGATGGTTAGCAAAGCCAGTCTCTCAGACCCTTTACAACTAGAAATGATCCTTTCTCCATTGGGCAACTCACAAAATTCAATGCCATCCACTTAAAAGCCAGCCTTGTCGACTCGCATTAGAATACACTGACTGCACATCTAGAGCGTTCCCTCGTGGTGGAATGGTTAGCAAGCCAGTCTCTCAGACCCTTTACAACTAGAAATGATCCTTTCTCCATTGGGCAACTCACAAAATTCATGCCATCCACTTAAAAGCCAGCCTTGTCGACTCGGCATTAGAATACACTGACTGCACCTCTAGAGCGTTCCCTCGTGGTGGGATGGTTAGCAAACCAGTCTCTCAGACCCTTTACAACTAGAAATGATCCTTTCTCCATTGGGCAACTCACAAAATTCAATGCCATCCACTTAAAAGCCAGCCTTGTCGACTCGGCATTAGAATACACTGACTGCACTCTAGAGCGTTCCCTCTTTGGTGTGATGGTTAGCAAGCCAGTCTCTCAGACACTTTACAACTAGAAATGATCCTTTCTCCATTGGGCAACTCACAAAATTCAATGCCATCCACTTAAAAAGCCAGCCTTGTCGACTCGGCATTAGAATACACTGACTGCACCTCTAGAGCGTTCCCTCGTGGTGGATGGTTAGCAAACCAGTCTCTCAGACCCTTTACAACTAGAATGATCCTTTCTCCATTGGGCAACTCACAAAATTCAATGCCATCCACTTAAAAGCCAGCCTTGTCGACTCGGCATTAGAATACACTGACTGCACCTCTAGAGCGTTCCCTCGTGGTGGGATGGTTAGCAAGCCAGTCTCTCAGACACTTTACAACTAGAAATGATCCTTTCTCCATTGGGCAACTCACAAAAATTCAATGCCATCCACTTAAAAAGCCAGCCTTGTCGACTCGGCATTAGAATACACTGACTGCACCTCTAGAGCGTTCCCTCGTGGTGGAATGGTTAGCAAGCCAGTCTCTCAGATCATTTACAACTAGAAATGATCCTTTCTCATTGGGCAACTCACAAAATTCAATGCCATCCACTTAAAAGCCAGCCTTGTCGACTCGCATTAGAATACACTGACTGCACCTCAAGAGCGTTTCCTCGTGGTGTAATGGTTAGCAACCCAGTCTCACAGGTCCTTTACTAATCAATAATGAGGTCATTTACTAATGAATAGAGAGTTTGATCTCCACTGAATGTCCTATACTTGCGAGCTTATTTCACATCATTACCTGTTGGAAAACAGGCTTCACTTCAATAGAGAGGTAAGATTCCCAGAATGAGGCCTCCCTTTGAGCAATTCACAAAATTTAACGTCATCCACTTAAAAGCCCGCCTTGTCGACTCGGTACTAGAATACACTGACAGGCGCCCCCTCGTGGTGGAATGGTTAGCAAGCCAGTCTCTCAGACCCTTTACAACTAGAAATGATCCTTTCTCCATTGGGCAACTCACAAAATTCAATGCCATCCACTTAAAAGCCAGCCTTGTCGACTCGGCATTAGAATACACTGACTGCACCTCTAGAGCGTTCCCTCGTGTGGATGGTTAGCAAACCAGTCTCTCAGACCCTTTACAACTAGAAATGATCCTTTCTCCCATTGGGCAACTCACAAAATTCAATGCCATCCACTTAAAAGCCAGCCTTGTCGACTCGGCATTAGAATACACTGACTGCACCTCTAGAGCGTCCCCTCTTGGTGTGATGGTTAGCAAGCCAGTCTCTCAGACACTTTACAACTAGAAATGATCCTTTCTCCATTGGGCAACTCACAAAATTCAATGCCATCCACTTAAAAGCCAGCCTTGTCGACTCGGCATTAGAATACACTGACTGCACCTCTAGAGCGTTCCCTCGTGGTGGGATGGTTAGCAAACCAGTCTCTCAGACACTTTACAACTAGAAATGATCCTTTCTCCATTGGGCAACTCACAAAATTCAATGCCATCCACTTAAAAGCCAGCCTTGTCGACTCGCATTAGAATACACTGACTGCACCTCTAGAGCGTTCCCTCGTGGTGGGATGGTTAGCAAGCCAGTCTCTCAGACACTTTACAACTAGAAATGATCCTTTCTCCATTGGGCAACTCACAAAATTCAATGCCATCCACTTAAAAGCCAGCCTTGTCGACTCGGCATTAGAATACACTGACTGCCACCTCTAGAGCGTTCCCTCTCGTGGTGGAATGGTTAGCAAGCCAGTCTCTCAGATCATTTACAACTAGAAATTATCCTTTCTCCATTGGGCAACTCACAAAATTCAATGCCATCCACTTAAAAGCCAGCCTTGTCGACTCGCATTAGAATACACTGACTGCACCTCAAGAGCGTTTCCTCGTGGTGTAATGGTTAGCAACCCAGTCTCACAGGTCCTTTACTAATCAATAATGAGGTCATTTACTAATGAATAGAGAGTTTTGATCTCCACTGAATGTCCTATTTTGCGAGCTTATTTCACATCATACCTGTTGGAAAAAGGCTTCACTTCAATAGAGAGGTAAGATCTCCAGAATGAGGCTCCCTTTGAGCAATTCACAAAATTTAACGTCATCCACTTAAAAGCCGCCTTGTCGACTCGGTACTAGATACACTGACAGCGCCCCCTCGTGGTGGAATGGTTAGCAAGCCAGTCTCTCAGACCTTTACAACTAGAAATGATCCTTTCTCCATTGGGCAACTCACAAAATTCAATGCCATCCACTTAAAAGCCAGCCTTGTCGACTCGGCATTAGAATACACTGACTGCACCTCTAGAGCGTTCCCTCGTGGTGGAATGGTTAGCAGCCAGTCTCTCAGATCATTTACAACTAGAAATGATCCTTTCTCCATTGGGCAACTCACAAAATTCAATGCCATCCACTTAAAAGCCAGCCTTGTCGACTCGGCATTAGAATACACTGACTGCACCTCTAGAGCGTTCCCTCTTGGTGTGATGGTTAGCAAGCCAGTCTCTCAGACCCTTTACAACTAGAAATGATCCTTTTCTCCATTTGGGCAACTCACAAAATTCAATGCCATCCACTTAAAAGCCAGCCTTGTCGACTCGGCATTAGAATACACTGACTGCACATCTAGAGCGTTCCCTCGTGGTGGAATGGTTAGCAAGCCAGTCTCTCAGATCATTTACAACTAGAAATGATCCTTTCTCCATTGGGCAACTCACAAAATTCAATGCCATCCACTTAAAAGCCAGCCTTGTCGACTCGGCATTAGAATACACTGACTGCACCTCTAGAGCGTTCCCTCGTGGTGGAATGTTAGCAAGCCAGTCTCTCAGATCATTTACAACTAGAAATGATCCTTTCTCCATTGGGCAACTCACCAAAATTCAATGCCATCCACTTAAAAGCCAGCCTTGTCGACTCGGCATTAGAATACACTGACTGCACCTCAAGAGCGTTTCCTCGTGGTGTAATGGTTAGCAACCCAGTCTCACAGGTCCTTTACTAATCAATAATGAGGTCATTTACTAATGAATAGAGAGATTGATCTCCACTGAATGTCCTATACTTGCGAACTTATTTCACATCATACCTGTTGGAAAACAGACTTCACTTCAATAGAGAGGTAAGATCTCCCAGAATGAGGCCTCCCTTTGAACAATTCACAAAATTTAACATCATCCACTTAAAAGCCCGCCTTGTCGACTCGGCACTAGAAGACACCGACTGCAACTCTATAGCGTCCCCTGGTGGTATAATGGTTAGCAAGCCAGTCTCTCAGATCCTTTCTCCATTGAGCAACTAACAAAATTTAATGTCATCCACTTAAATAAAATACCATGTCAGCTCGTCAGTTTAATACGCCGGCTACAGCTCTAGAGCGATCATCGTGGTGTAATGGTTAACAAGCCATTCTCACAGGTCCTTTACTAATCAATAATAAGGTCATTTACTAATGGTAGCTCAGTCAGTAGAGCGTTCGGCTAGAAAGCACAAGGTTTCTAGTTCGATACCGGTCCTCGCCAACTCAGCGCATGAGTAGCATAGGGATCTGTGCGGTAAAGTAAGGAGCTGATGGTAGGTGTGGCGCTCCACCTCAGATGCTAAAAAATCTTCTTGGTCTAGTGCTATTGAAAAGGGGATAGACCCCCTCGCTGACTGGCTGATACCGACTTTAGGCCGCCCTGTGATCCTAACAGGTACTACGACATCGGGTCCGAGTGAGCCCAGGAATAATGGCATTAAATGGCATTAAATGGGTTATACACACACCACCAGATCTCCAGAATATTAAGCTAGTTGGACGTTTTATTACGTTCACTTTCGAACTAATACACTTGGAAAAGGTATTAAACCCCTCATCCGCGAAGTATCGGTTAAATCGTACTACGAGTATTCTTCTATAAGGGTGCTTTATTATTAAATAACCCTCAACGTTCAGTAAGCCAGTAAAGAAAGAATTTTACCAAATCAACTACTTATCTTGTGTATGTCCATATATGGTTTAAAGAGATAAAGAATGAGCTAAAATCTGTTTAAAAATGAGTTTAAAAATGAGTTTAATAATGTGTATAAAAACTCTGAATATCCAAGGAGAACAATAAAACCAAAAAATACTCTGCACAAAATAAGCCAAAGGTTGACATGCCGTAAAATCCAACCAACCAACCAACCTAAAACAAAAACATATTCAGCATAAAATAACCCAAAGGTTGACGTGCCGTAAAATCCAACCAACCAATAAACCAATAAACTGTTAGTAATAAGCCTAGATTTTTAGTGAAAACCGGGGGAAATAAGATAAAAAAGAAATTCTTATCAGATTGAGGGTGAGATTAATTGAAAAGGAATTAATATTGATCAGTTGTTTTCCATTAGGGTTGCTGTCCTGGATAAAATCAATCTCATTATTTCTAACAAGACTTGTTGCGAACGATATTCTAGCTACAAATAAAAAGAATACCACAGTTTACATACCCCACCTGATGTGTGTCTGTATGGCTATTCCCTGCACAAAAAACAAAGTCCTGTCCGCTGGGCCTTTAGAATGAAATCGACTATTGGCCGTGTGTAGCGACCCCTGATGCTTCAGGATGGAATCGTGGTGGCTGAGCTGTCAATGACATGCAACTCCACTTTGGCTCTTACTTAGGCTTGGGTGGTTGAAGAGGTCCACTCCGATCAGGTAGCTGGTCACGTCAACCCCTAGCACCTATATGATTGCCCCGACCTTATTGCCCTTATAGCAAGCCACAAGACTTTTTATCATATATGCGCTAGACGGCAGTAGCTTGTAATGGGTATCTTTTGTAAATCTTATAGCAAGAGCTCAGTCGATAGAGTATTCGGCTGAAAACCACAAGGTTCCTAGTTCGATACCGGCCCTCGCCAACTCAGCGTATGAGTAGCACAGAGATATGAGCGGTAAAGTAAGGAGCTGATGGTAGCTCCACCTCAGACGCAAAAAACAATGGTCTAGCGCTAGTGAAAAGGGAATATAACTCCTCGCTGATTGGCTGATACCGACTTTAGGCCACCCCGACAACTTTACTTACTTATAGCAAGAGGTAGTCCACCAAAAACTTAATACTGAACCCAGAAGCAGAAGAAGAGAAGACACCGACGAAGAGACACAATGCTAGATACAAATAACAAGGAACTCGGATATGGCCCGAGATACAAGAGGACATCAGGAGTAAAAAGATCCTTATATATATTTAACCCCCCCCCCGAACGAGCAGGATATGACACAAGGTCAATTTCTTAAGCGGAGTTCAACAGGTTTGAATTCAGAGTTTTCCTTCTTCCTAGACCGGTTGCCTAACCAAAGTTAAAGATCCCGGTCTGCCCTACTATTTATCGATAGCTAGAGGGAGAGTAGGTTTCATACCTTTCCCAAGGGTATTAGCCCAAAGTGAAATGCCATTACCACGTCCAGGATTTGAACTCGGGGCAACGAGTCCATTTCCCAGGACTTTAATCATTACACCACGCGCTAAAAAGACCCTTATAAGTAAGAAGAGACCATTTTATAGAAGTCATTGACAGACGTACAAATAAATATGCAGTAAAAAACCGCCTCGTTCATTATTTCTTAAAATTAGTCTTGTAGAAGTAGACGTACAAGAAAGGGGAAACTATGAAGATTGAATTCACTAGTGTAGCTAATGGCCTGTTAGAGGAGCGAACTAATTATAGCAAAAAGCGATACACACCTGCCAAAGTCGTTTCACTCTTCTGCGCCGTCTCATACAGCATCTCTCTCACTTTTCTACTGCGTATTTTTCTAATCATTAATTTTCTTTATGGATTCTCATGGGTTTTTTTTTATCACGATGTTTTGTTTTGTATGTTTGTTGTTTTGTTGTTGTTTTTTCTCTACTTTTAAATATATGCGATTTTTTTTCCTTTTCTGTCTCCTGTCAAGTACTTCTGTCTCGTTTCTCGACATATTTTCTTACCCTGACCGATTTTCTGTCTTCTTTCGCTCAATCGTGTTATTCCATTTACACCCTCTATCCTGTCATCTCTCTCTCTCTCTCTCTCTCTCTCTCTCTCTCTCTCTCTCTCTCTATATATATATATATATATATATATATATATATATATATATATATCATACTAAAGCTGAGATAATCACCTTTTATTGCCTAAAGGCTTTTTTCTTGGTTAGTTTAATGACATCTGAAATTCATATTAAAATATACCTTGGCTTTAGGATTATGTTATGTTTGAAAAGAAACACATTTTAATTGGTTCTGATTAGTCGTAATTAGCAATCAAGTTAAAAACTGACAATCTCTTACTTTACTTTCTGTATATCACTTTTTCCCTCTATGTATCTCTTGATTACCTTCTCCATATATATCTTTAGTCTCTCCGCGTGAGTAAGCGGGAGTGGGAGAGTTATTGTGATAGAGACATATAACGACTGAATTTATTTGCATACCAAGATTCAGCGACAACCCGTAGGTTAATAAATTTGCATGATCCATTTCAATTGTCCCACCCCCTTTAATTGTTACCATTCCAAACCCTTAACTGATAATGGCTATCAACATTTCTTACTACAAGTAAGAATAAACGTGGTCACGTCAAGCCCTAGCACCTATATGATTTTCCTAACCCTATTGCCCTTATGGCAAGTCCCACCCGTTTTTATCATATGGATGCTAAAAGGCGGTGGCTGCGGGTCTACATGTCCTGGGAATGACGTTAAACTCTATCTGATGGTGAGGTTCCCTGTTCCACTCTGACCCGGAGTGGTAGTACCTGTTAGGGTCCCATCTATGGGTTAAATAGAAAAATGTATTTATAAAAAAAAAGTGTATTATCTATTAAGAATTGATTTATTTCAAAACTTTATCGGCATTAAATGACCCACTGAGGTTGATATGCCGTAAAACAAAATAAACCAAACCAAACCGAAATAAACGGTCTTAAATTTAAAAAAAAGGGTGCGCGTTTTAAATCAACTTATTTTGTTATCAATATTTGTGATGTTTTGGGATTAAAAACTGTACGAATTAAATGAGGAAAAAAAAACAATACCTTTTTATGGTACCTAAGTTTTTTTCGCTGTTTCTTATTTTACATTATTTTTATGTTTTCTACAGTTTTTAATACAAAACAATAAATCAAGAGTTTATTAGAAAATAAATTGATTAAAATTAAATTTTCAGCTACCAAATTATCCAGTTGTATTGCCCCACTAATAATTTCATTTACTTATTCTTTTAGTAAATAAATCGTTTACTTTAATTGCCATTTACATTTAATTCCACTTAAATTTATTTACATCTTTTTAATTATCTGGCCATATTTCTTCTTTATTAAATTGTACTGCAAAAATGTTGGCGCATATCACATAAATGCGTCCTGGCCTCCTGCCTTAAAAAAAAAAAAAAACGCTACGCGATGCCTACTGAAAATCCGACCTATGCTACTTATGAACTCCCTAGCTGTTTGAAGGTGTTTTTCCCGAAATGTTAATGCGAAATTCGGTCGTATTTGTTAAAAAAAATTCTTGACTGTTGTTTTTGAATTAAAATAAAATGAAAATACCGAAAAATAAAAATATACTTTTAAAGGGGGGTGATATATACATTTGCTTGTCGATAATAAAAAAAAATGGAGGTGGCTTACTTTTTAACGCCTTCAAACCACTTAAAAAGTTATTTGTCGATAAAAACAACTTCAAACCGCTAAAAAAATATTTTAAAAGGGGGGAGGGTAAAATATTTACATTTACTTGACGAGATAAGATTTGGGGTGCAAAATATCGCTTTCATATCGCATTAACCTTTCGGAAAACCGCCTTCAAACAGCTAGGGAGTTCATAGGTAGCACGGTTCGAATTTTCAGCAGGCACCGCTTGGCGTTTTCGGGGGGGGGACCAGGAGGCCAAAACCCATTCATGTGATATGCACCAAAATGTTGGCTCATTTTCAATGTAAAAACGAATTAGAATTATTTGAATCCATTATTTAAGGTTAGATTTTTGTTTTAGCCGAAAAGTAGTAACATAATGGGCATCTGTAAAAAATAAAAATTACATGTCTAATTTTTTTGTAATACACTTTTAAACAATTAAATTTGTCCCAAAAGGCGTTTTTACTGTTTAATTTAATGATACAAAAAACTGTCACACAATCTTTTTTAAGAAAAATCATAGCTGAAACCGACTCTTTTTATATTTGCTTCCAGTATTTTTTATAATCTGCTGTAAATAAATGAGAATAATCGTTAGTAAAAAAAAAAAATCTCAATTGAATATATAAAAATTCGGAAAACATGTCTGATTTAACATTGTAGCGTTAGTTTCGTATTTGCCTGGGAGAGTTGTCTGCCCGGTTTAGTTTGCTGGTGCCCGCTAGGGGAATTAGTATTTAAGCGGCTGGTTCAAAAGGCTTCTCTCTCTTTTCCTGTAGCTGATACCACGAGAACATGGGCTAGACACCGTCTATCCCTTCTTGTTGGGGCTTTTGGCCCCAGTTACATTACTATAAGTTCTTCACAGTATGGACTATCCCTAGTCTCATGCCTGTACTTTTTGTATATCTTGTACCATTCATGAATGTATCTTCATCTTTATTTATGTACTCTTTGTTTATGTACCCTTTTACCTATGTATCTCGTCATATCCATGTGCTGTATTATATTAAATGTTTTGTCTGTTAACCTTCGTCGGAGTTTTGTATATCAAGTCCATAACGATGAACCATTCTTACAACATGATTATCAAACTTACTTTTATTTGTATAGATTAGATAAATCTTTAATTAAAAATATTTCAAGTTGAGTAAAGGTAGTTACTGAGTTTTTCTAGATATTTAAAAATTATGGAATTTTATTCAAATGAGCAAATATTGACTCCCACCCCCCACCTTTTAAGTGAAAAATGTTTTCTTCCAAGCCATATTTTTTATCATTGCTACTGTACGACTTGGACACTAACATAGCGCCTTGAGAATAAGCTAGATGGGAACTGCTCAAGAAAGCAGTGTGTAATTTTAAACAAGTTGTGGAAGCAACACCCTACGAGAAAGTAGCTATATAGCCACTTGCCACTTATCACACAAACCATCCGAGTAAGATGAACAAGACATGCAAGACACTGCTGGAGGATCAAGGACAAATGCGTAAGTTAGATTTTTCTATGGAAACCATCACACAGGCACGCCAGTGTGGACCGTTGAGCAAATACGTACATTGACCAACTCTGCACAGATACTGAATGCGGTGCAGAAGACCTCCCCAGAGCAATGAATGATAGGGTAAAGTGGGCGAGAGATTGTCATGGATATCAATAATTAAAATCCTAATTACCTGTAATTAGAAATTAACTAAGTGTCCCTTCTCTTGTTTTTACTTTGGTCAAATGAAAATGATTACTTCAGCTTAAATAACTTATTTGGACAACTTTATTTAATATGATCATGTGATTTACCAACAATCTAACCGGAGCTCAATGGGTGACCCAACGGGTAACGTTTTTTTTCTAGTATATATATATATATATATATATATATATATATATATATATATATATTTGTAGTTTTTTTCCAGTACTGGAGAATTGAGAATAAAGAGCACTGTTAAGGGGGTAAGAGATGTATTTGTTATAGGGCAAAATACATTTAAAGTGTGGTTGTTAGCATTGGTTGCAAATCATCGTGTTAGCCTGTAATCGTCAAAACAATTTTGCCTTGAAGATAAGTGGCTAACAGACTGCTTTGAAACCAATAGAAACAATTGCAACTTAAAACTATTTCCCCCATAACACATACAAACACATACACACGCATATATGCCAGTATACAGGCTTACTGTGATGCTCATGGTGTAATGGTTATCATAATAGAAAACTGACACGGTGACCAGTAAATCCTAGACGTGGCTAGTAGTATATCCCATTACGCTAATACATTTGGGAAAGGTATGAATCCAATTATTCTCCATTGATATGCCGTAAAATCCAAGGAGTCAACCAACCAGCCATATAACCAGACATAAAACCGTTTAGCTTTTTATAGCGGGCAGACAAAGAAACTCTTGTCAAGTATTGGTATAGATCGACCTTTTACTTATTTATTCATTTTAAAGATACAGTTCTTCCAGACCGTTGTCGTGTCAGTACTGCTGTACGGCTGCACCACCTCGACCCTAACGGAGCGACTAGAGAATAAACTAGATGGGAGCTGCACAAGAATGTTGTGGGTGATCCTGAACAAGACGTGGAAACAACACCCCACGAGAAAACAGCTGTACGGCCACCTGCCATATATCACCCAACCCATCCGAGTAAGACGGACAAGACAAGCGGGACACTGCTGGAGAAGCAAGGACGAACTCATAAACGACGTCCTACTGTGGAAACCAACACATGGGCACCCCAGTGTGGACCGACCAGCAAAGACGTACATTGATCAGCTCTGTGCGGATACAGGATACTGCATAGAAGACCTACCGAGAATGATCAGCGATAGAAACGGATGGAGAGAGATTGTCATGGATATCCGTGCCAACATAATAGATACATATAAATAAATAGTAAAACAGACTGGGATATTTAACTTTGTTACAGCAACTGATATATGAGAAGGAAACCTCCGACCTCAAACCTGTTAAATATCGCTTAAATATTGACTTGGTGTCGCATCCTGCTCGAACAGAAAGGTTGGTAAATAAATACAGAGCCCCGCTTGGCATAATCAAATCAGCTAAAAGAGTTAAACACCCAGACGAGGCTGATAGCGTTTCAATTCGCGCTATAGGCCTTAGTCTTACAACCACTTGCCCCATGTTATAAAACTTTACATTTGGAAAAACATATGTTTTAAAATTACTGCTATAAGCTTCTGATATCTGAGTTTGCCCAATGTAATTCCTGCAATTCTCTTAACTGAAATTTTGTTAATAAACAACGTCCCGACTTCAACATTTAGACGATACCGTAGCGTTTCACTTGCAAACGTCACAAATTCATCAATTCTTCTTGCTATGTGTAAATAGTAGGCGTGGAATATGTAGGAATGGTTTTATCGTTTTTGTTTTCATTTGGGAAAATAGTGGATATTGGTATACACTATTTCCGGATTGCAGAACCCTTTAACTGGGCAGTCGCTTGTTGTTCTACAATTGCACTATGGATTGTTGATATATTGATTATTTTCCTAAGATTTATTCATGATATTTTTGTTTTTGTGTACTATTTTATAATATATGCTCATTCAAGATTAACTGACGTTTTTAGAGTTTGTCTGTAAAGAAATTAACAATTGTTAATATATATTAAAAGGTCCTAAATAGAATCTTTCCAGCCAACAACGTATATGTTCCCTATACACACACACACACACATATATATAATATATATATATATATTATATGTGTGTGTGTGTGTGTGTGTGTGTGTGTGTGTGTGTGTGTGTTTGTGATTAAGGTTTGTGGAAAAGTGGATAAAGCAACACAAACAATTTCAATCAATTAATATTTCGCCTCTCTGTTTATAATATAATTCATTGGAAATTTCTGATGAAGCTTTTTATACGCACAGAGGCGAAATATTAATTTATTGAAATTGTTAGTGTTGCTCTATCCACTTTTTCACAAATATTAATCACACTTTGTCGGATTTTACCCAATCTGTTACTTTCTCATATATATATATATATATATATATATATATATATATATATATGCTCAGCATTAGCAATTTCTAATAAATTTCCCTTCTCCCACACACTATTGCCACACTCCATAGATTTCGAGTTCTTCTATTAACTTTTTTTTTTTGTCTTCTTTCTTCTCTCTATCTTTTTCATTCGTTTTCTCCTTCTTTCTTCTCTCTATCTTTTTCATTCGTTTCTCCTTCTTTCTTCTCTCTATCTTTTCACTCGTTCCTCCTTCTTTCTTCTCTCTATCTTTTTCACTTTTCTCCTTCTTTCTTCTCTCTGTCTTTTTCACTTATTCTTCCTTCTTTCTTCTCTCTATCTTTTTCATTCGTTTCTCCTTCTTTCTTCTCTCTGTCTTTTTCACTTATTCTTCCTTCTTTCTTCTCTCTATCTTTTTCATTCGTTTCTCCTTCTTTCTTCTCTCTGTCTTTTTCACTTATTCTTCCTTCTTTCTTCTCTCTATCTTTTTCATTCGTTTCTCCTTCTTTCTTCTCTCTGTCTTTTTCACTTATTCTTCCTTCTTTCTTCTCTCTATCTTTTTCATTCGTTTCTCCTTCTTTCTTCTCTCTGTCTTTTTCACTTATTCTTCCTTCTTTCTTCTCTCTATCTTTTTCATTCGTTTCTCCTTCTTTCTTCTCTCTGTCTTTTTCACTTATTCTTCCTTCTTTCTCTCTATCTTTTTCATTCGTTTCTCCTTCTTCTTTCTCTCTCTCATCTTTTTCACGTTTTCCTTTTTCTTCTCTCTTTTTCTGTTTCTCCTTCTTTCTTCTCTCTGTCTTTTTCACTTATTCTTCCTTCTTTCTTCTCTCTATCTTTTCATTCGTTTCTCCTTCTTTCTTCTCTCTGTCTTTTTCACTTATTCTTTTTTTTCTTCTCTCTATCTTTTTCATTCGTTTCTCCTTCTTTCTACTCTCTATCTTTTTCATTCGTTTCTCCTTCTTTCTTCTCTCTATCTTTTTTATTGGTTTTTCCTTCTTTCTTCTACTCTCATTTTTTCGTCTATTTGTTTTCTTTATTTCATTTCTTTTTTTTCCCCATTTTTGATTCCAAATATCTCAGATATTTTTCCTTGGCTGATATTGAAATTAAAAATATTCATACTATCAGGAAAGAAATTCAGATTAAATTAAAAGAATTTGTCTGCAATGATTTATTTTGAAAAAAATCAATCAAATGTCTTCAAAATTCCTCTGCCTGTT
This sequence comes from Doryteuthis pealeii, assembly GCA_023376005.1. Taxonomy (NCBI): domain Eukaryota; kingdom Metazoa; phylum Mollusca; class Cephalopoda; order Myopsida; family Loliginidae; genus Doryteuthis; species Doryteuthis pealeii. The sequence goes on from CM042155.1 coordinate 18,738,541, forward strand.
TCAATTGCTGTGGTATTCACTAAATAAAGAAATTGGATGCGCATAAAAAGATTGAAAGTAAAGAGAATGTGTCACAAGCCTAACACATAACATCACATAACTTTACCTAGTAAGTAAAGGATGCCCCACAATCAGGGAGTAAATTCCCTTTTTACTAGTGCATGACTCGAGAGCATTTTATCACCTGAGCTGGAGCTTTTATATATATATTCACTTCTCATAGGTAGAGCTTATATATATATATATATATATATATATATATATATATATATATACACACATATATATATATATATATATATATATATATATAAGATTTTTGGATGTTTGTTTATTTAGAAACGTTGCTGGATAAAGTATATATTAAATTTTTACTTGAAGGCACTTACAACGCATGTATCGCATAAAATTCGATACTTTTTCTTATAGAAAATGAACTTGACAAGTGTAATCCCAGCAAAGGATGGCTCGATGTGTAGAATACCGTACAGACTGTTTCGACTTTATTAAGTCTCATCAGCGGTATATACTAACGATTTCTACTACTAGTGTTTCACTGTGTCTGCTGAAGTCCCGGTTTCGATTTCTGTCGGAGGGAAATCGTTAGTATATACCGCTGATGAGACTTGATAAAGTCGAAACAGTCTGTACGGTATTCTACACATGGAGCCATCCTTTGCTGGGATTACACTTGTCAAGTTCATTTTCTATAAGAAAAAGTATCGAATTTTATGCGATACATGCGTTGTAAGTGCCTTCAAGTAAAAATTTAATATACATATATATATATTTATATATTTACTTCTCATACTGTCGTGTAGTAAAAGACACCATAAGTGGAATATAACCTATTTCTAAATCGGGGAAAAGGCCGGCTGGTGTAATGGTTAGAGTCCCCGCCTGTCAGCTTGACAGTCATGGTTCGAATCACACAGAAAGCCGTGTTCCTGTCTATAGCTATGCTGATGAGGCCTAATAGGCCGAAATGTGCATACAGAGATTGATTTTTCTCGATTTGTTTAGCTTTACATTTGAATAGGTATGCACGCCTAATTCATTAATTATTTATTAATTAATTTTCAAAAATTAGGTACGACTTCAATTAAGTACATATTCTCCCAAAAATGTCGGCTAAAAACAGCCATATCAAAACATCGTTTGTTTGTTTACTTCTCATATATATATATATATATATATATATATATATATATATATATGTAAGCTACCTCAGGTGATAAAAATGCACTCGAGTCAAGCACTAGTAAAAAGGTAATTTACTTTATATTTGTTCTACTTGGGTATTGAGCACTCTTCACTTATTAGCTTAGTATATCTTAGCTGTGTTTGTAATGAATATATATATATATATATATATTATATATATATATATATATATATATATATATAATTGTTTTATTCTTGTGGCCAAGTATTGTATCAATCGATTATTTTTGGTTGGTACGAATTGTCGGCTAAAAAAAAGCCATATCATAAATACATCGTTTGTGTATCTACTTCTCATATATATATATATATATACGTTATGTCATAAAAATACCGAGATTAAAGCTTATATATATATATATATATATATATATATATATATATATATATAATAAAGCTTATATATACTAGCAAATATATGCACCCTCCGGGTGCAAGTATTTAATTTTTAATATAATGAAATATCGTATTAAATTAGAAAGTCTAATAAGAAGGCAGATAAAAAGATATGTAACAGAGTGGGGGTATAATAGAAAAATAGAAATGAAACTTACTCTTCCATCACTCCCGTCTTTCATTGCTGAATTATACTTATTTAACTATTTAGTTAAATTAGGAAATAAAGAATAAAATGACAGTTATTTTTTCTTGTTAATGAATTTCATTTAAGATTCATTGAAGAGATTTTTGCTTATATTCATTAAAATAAAACCAAACAATTAGAAATCAATAATACTAAACACATATTTAATAAAATCACATTTTTAATATCAATATGCAAATTAGCCTTCCCATTCACACTGTAAACCGCTATTTTTTGCATATATAAATACAATTGCATGTTATTTGTATGTAGATATGAACAACACTAATAAAAAGGTGAAGCAATTTTATTAATGATTGAGGTTTAAATATAGATAAAATCATGGAGAATTTGATGAAAATTACGAAGGGAATTGTGACTTGAGTAGTAATATAGTTTCGGTTACAGACAGAAAAACACACAATCTCCATTATAATAAGATATATGTATATATATATATATATATATATACATAAGATATGTCATAAATATACCAAGATTAAAGCTGAATTTACCAAGGTAGAAATGAACAATTAATTATACGTTAATTTTTTTCTAGAATGCATTGTGTGTCATAAAAGTGCCAATTTTGAAGCTGTATTTACCAAGATAGAAATTAACAATGAATGGAACGTTATTTTTTTTTTTCAGAATATAAGTTTTGTCAATAAGTACAAAAAATCTCGATATTTTTTTGACACAGTGAGAGTGTAGGGAGTGCATCTGTAACTGTGTATCACACTGTACGTTCGTGTGTCTCTATGTGTGTCCATGGCTCTGCATCTTTCTGTCTACCTATTTGTGTGTCTACTCAGCCTCTCTTTTTTATGCTTGTGTATCAGTGTCTATTTGGTTAGTAAGTTTTGTTTAGGCTTATTTTATAGAAGACAGCAGACAACATAAATCTATTATGTTTTTTATGAGTTTTTTCCTATTTCCTTCTTTGTTGTCTCAGTGTCGTGTCACGATTATACAAGAAATGTTCACAGTTTACAAGCTTTATTCGGAAAACTCATAGATTCTATGATTTCTCCGAATACTTCTACGAGTCTCCAGCCTAAATAGTATAAACGGGTAAAATACGATATTCTAATATAGAATCAATAATATATATATATATATATATATATATATATATATATATATATATATATATATATATGTCTGATTTTTTTAAATAAAATTTATTTTATTTTTAACACAGAACACGCATTGTTTTTTTAAATTCCAGCATTGAATATAGCGTTTGTTTGTACCCTTTCTTCTAACGGTTTTTCCCGTCTTTCTCTCATATGTTGCTCTTGATGATGGCTGATTTATCGAGCCGGTCGAAACAGATTTCTGTCAGCAATTATATAACATCATTTGTTTTTTCAAAAATCTTAAATTATATATATATATATATATATATATATAGGGCCGGTTTAGCTCAGTCGATAGAGCTTCCGCTTACGAAACACAAGGTTCCGGGTTCAATACCAGCCCTCGCCAACTCAGCGTATGAGTAGCACAGGAATCTGTGCGGTAAGGCACGTTGAGAAGCTGATGGTAGGTGTGGCGCCACCTCAGACGCCAAAACAATCTCCTTGGTCTAGCGCTAATAATAAAGGGATAGACTCCCTCGCTGTCGGCCTGATGCCGACTTTAGACCACCCGATGAGTTTACATATATGTGGAGAAAGGTAGACAGACACGGGATGTTGTAGAAAATGGATGTTTATTGTAGATAGTTCATGTTGTAATTATCAGCATGAATTCCAGCAATTAACTATAATTAATCAATATCTTGTTTAATTTCATGGATTTAACCCTGACGAAACTCATGGTGAAAATCGAGTAGGTTATTTCTGTAAACACTATATATATATATATATATATATATATATATATATATATATATAAGATAGATCAAGTATATCAAAGAGAGAATTGAAAAGTTTTCAGGCAACATCACACACACACACACACACACACAACACACACACATACATATATATATATATATATATATATATATATATATATATATTATTAAAAACAAAGGTCCGCAAAATGGATTATGTTTTTAGAAAAAACATTTTTTTAATTTTTATCTTAAAATAAAAAATTTTTCTTTCTAAAAACATAATCCATTTTGCGGACCTTCTTTTTTATAAAGTATTAATTTTCTCCCGTTGGAACCAGAACAACACTTTATATATATATATATATATATATATATATATATATATGTATATATATATATATATATAATCTATTTCAGGGAGCTTAGACAAAGTGTCTAACTTTCCAGATTCGCATCTGATGAGTCGGGAGAGTTAGACTATTTGTTTAAGCTCCCTGAAATAGACTATAAAGCTAAATCTCTAAGTCTTTTGTTATTTCTTTACTTATATATTTGCTCTGTGACTCTAACATTAAGAGTACACATTGAGCTCTCAAACTGCGACAATAGATCTTATTTTTATTATAATGGAGATTGTGGGTTTGTCTGTTTGTAACCGAAACTAAATCACTACTCAAGTCACAATTCCCTTTGTTATTTACATCACATTCTCCATGATTTTATTTTTATTTAGACCTCAATTATTAATAAAATTGTTTTACATTATTAATACCGTTAACCACATCAACCTACTAATAACATGCAATTATATTTATATATACAACAAAATGGCGGTTTACAGTGTGAATGGGAAGGTTAATTTGCATATTGATCTTAAAAAAATGATTTTAATAAGTACATGCTTAGTATTATTGATTTCTATTTCTTTGGGTTTATCTTAGTGAATATAAACAAAAATCTCGGGGATAAATCTTAAAAGAAATCCATTAACAAGAAATTACTAATATCATTCTTTACTCTCTATTTTAACTAAATAGTTAAATTAGGAAAATTTACCAATAAAAGACGGGAGTGATGGAAAATGATGGAAGAGTTAGTTTCAAAGTTGTTCTATTTTTCAATCATACTCCCGTCTGTTCCAAATCTTTTTATTTGCATTCTTATTCAGTTTCATTAGCCTTTCTAATTTAACATGATATTTTATAAGATTAAAACTTTAATACTTGCACACGGAGGGTGCATATATTTGCTAGTATATATATATATATATATATATATATATATAAATTAAAAGTCGTCGGGGCGGCCTAAAGTCGTTATCAGCCAGTCAGCGAGGGAGTCTATCCCCTTTTCAATAGCGCTAGACCAAGGAGATTGTTTTAGCATCTGAGGTGGAGAGCCACACCTACCATCAGCTCCTTACTTTACTGCACAGATCCCTGTGCTACTCATACACCGAGTTGGCGAGGACCGGTATCGAACTAGGAACCTTGTGGTTTCTAGCCGAACGCTCTACCGACTGAGCTAACCTGGCCCATGGAATTGCTAATAGAAGTACGGGATATTTATTGGTAGTTGAAATCTGCATCAGCGAACTGCATCAAAAATGAGTCTGCATCTTCAAACCGCACATCCATCAAGTTGAAATAATCTGAAACCCACTTCACATTTCGCTTGGTTTCATCAACAGACAACTTAACGATGATTGACGGAGAAGAAAAGTAGCAAAACGCGCATCTTCCGGAAACATATCTCACCGGCAAAGAATCTATTACGCTCAATGTCAACCTTGAGGGGAACGTGCTAATAGATGGAGATAACGAAATGCTTCTGAACATTTCAGTGCTTAACGTGGCGTGATGGTTAGCAGCAAAGTTCGGATTGCATACCAATTCACTAAAATCTGACTATCCTAATTTGCCCGTTTTTTTTTTTTTTACTTAACTCAGTTTGATGAATACTAAGACACACACGAAACACTTATATAAATAGGAGGTTGATTTAGAAGGCTATCACAATGCAGGTGTAAAGAAGAAAATAATAATACGGTAACAATGGTGTTGTGTGTTAACCTGTATTTAATTCTTGAATTTTCGAGATAATATCTCTTTTTCAAAAGATCACTGGAACTGAAGCAGTCTAGTTATGGCATTTCTTTTTAAATTTTTTTTTTTTTTTGAAAATGATGGTATTTTTATATAACTGTATTCTCGTGCTGTATGTTTACTTATATAAATGTATTTGACTAGCAGGCGCTACCCGGCGTAGAGGGTGATTTTTTAGCTAGTCCCGCAGATCCATTATTTCTGAATTGTGAGTTGAATCCTTGTGGGATGTCCCATTTAAATCCCTGTGTAAAAAAATAGACCTTGCATTGATCAAGCTACTATGAAACAAAATCCATGCTGTTAACATTTAAATTCTATTTTTTAATTATCTTCACGAATATAACTCAAATCTCTATTATTTTTGCTCAACAACTAAGCCCTGATGATATTTGATATGTATATATATTTACTTTGTCGTTTTATTTTGCCTCCCAATCCATACTTACCTAGCGCCATCCAGGCCGAGAAATAGGATTTTTCAGGTTTTGGAAAGGAGGTTAAGACTGACCTGAGACTCTGTTAGAAGGTCAGTTACCTCTTCATCGCTGCCAAGAGTGAGGACATAAACAGAGATGACGGTCATAAAACGGTTGCCTGGCAATAGGGCCCGAAGGTGCATGATCCTATCACTAACGCCGTGTGGCTGCACAATAAGGTTGACTAGGTCTGTGCGAAGTGCAAATCCCACTCAAAAAATAAAGGGGAGGTCTCAACGACATTTAATTTTTAACTTAGTATAAGTCCGCTTCTCCTCTCCTATTTTAGCACAAAGAAAGTCTAGAATCTTTTTAGAAGTAGAAATGTTATCGCGTTGATGGTCAGCGTGAAGAAGAGGTTAAATATCATATTTCACAGAAAAATAAAATATAATTACAGAAAATACTGTTCAAGAATTTACCTGAAAATGTAAAGCTTAATAAATTATGATTATTTAGCTTATTTTCATACATAAATTATTAATAGTAATGCATGTTTACATCTTGGTTAAATCTCTTTTAGCAATGTGCCAACAGATAAAAGGACACATTTTAAAAGGAAGAAAAAATTATATCGCGTTTGATGTCAGTGTGACGAAGGGGTTAAATATAATATTTAACAGAAAAATAGAATAAAATTACAGAAAATACTGATCAAGAATTTAACAGAAAATGTAAAGCTTCCTTTTCAAATATGTCTTTTGGCCTGTTGGCACGTTGCTAACTTGTATTCTTTTACTAAAAAGATTTTACCGAGTCGTAAACATACATTACTATTAATAATTTTATATATATATATATATATAACACACACACACACACAACACACACACACACCACACACACACATATATATATATATATATATATATATATATATATATATATTGGGCAGGTTTTTTTTCATCGTGTATGTTTTGATGAACGCGTCAGATATTTCCTGTCTGAAAAGTTTATTTTCTATCTCTTCCAATTGTCTGGCCATCTTTTTTATAATTCAGCAATTCAACCCAGACATAAAAAGATTGCCAGACAATTGGAAAGAATAGAGAAGAAACGCGTCAGACAGGAAACAAAACATATATATGTATATATATATTTTGGTGAATATGCGCTTACTTGAAGTCATACCTAATTTGAAAATTAATTAGTTGATAATTAATGAATTAGGCGAATATATCTGTTCAAATGTGAAGCGTAAACAAATCGAGAAAAAGTCATTCTCTGTATGTATATTTCTGATGAGGCATAATATGCCGAAATGTACATACAGAGAATGACTTTTCTCGATTTCTTGTTTATCAATACTAGGTCTGGTCTTCTTCTTCTTCTTCTTCTTCTTCTTCTTCTTCTTCTTCTTGTGTTTGACTGGAATCTGAGTGACATCAAGTATCCCTAGATCACAAGGACTCTTATGTGTATTCTATCTGATTTCAACAATACTGTTGGCTGTATAGTCTCAATTCTTCCTCTGATTTCCAGTTCATTCATTCTTTTTCCATGCTTTTTGGGATCGTTCTAAGTACAGCAACTACAATTGGTATCATTTTGGCCGTCCCATTCCACAGCTTTTTCAATTCTCTGGTAAAGTCCAGGTATTTGTCTATCTTTTTCGTTTTCCTTCATTTCCCCCCCCCCCTGTGAAATGCTGGAACTGAAAAATCCACCAGTTGAGAAGTTTTATTTGTCTTGTTAATCAATACTAGGTCTGGTCTTTTTCTTCTTCTTCTTCTTCTTCTTCTTCTTCTTCTTCTTCTTCTTCTTCTTCTTCTTCTTCGTCTTCTCATTATTATTATTATTATTATTATTATTATTATTATTATTCTTTCAACTACAATTAGTATCATTTTGACCCCCATATTCCACAGCTTTTTCAATTCTCTGGCAAAGTCCAGGTATTTGTCTTTTCGTTTTCATTTATTTTCCACCTGTGAATTGCTGGAACTGTAAAATTTCCCCAGTTAATAAGTTCTCTTTTTGTTAAATCAATACTAGGTCTGGTCTTCTCTTCTTCTCTTCTTCTTCTTCTTCTTCTTCTTCTTCTTCTTCTTCTTCTTCTTCTACCAACTACAATTAGTATAATTTCGACCCCATATTCCACAGCTTTTTCAATTCTCTGGCGAAGTCCAGGTATTTGTCTTTTCGTTTTCCTTCATTTTCACATTTTCACCTGTGAACTGCTGGAACTGTAAGATTTACCCAGTTAATAAGTTCTCTTTTACTTGTTAATCAATACTAGGTCTGGTCTTCTTCTTCTTCTTCTTCTTCTTCTTCTTCTTCTTCTTCTTCTTCTTCTCAAAATTATTATTATTATTATTATTATTATTATTATTATTATTATTACATACATACATACATACTGTGGACATGCTTACGAGTAAGCAGATTAGTTGATAAAACAAAGATAATCAAAATTTACAAAACTACAAAAAATATCGTTGTAAAAGAAAAAAAAAAAAAGACATGTTTTGAAAGTAGAGTCTAGCAACTTAATCAATATATCAATGGAGATCAATCACTGTTTCTTATAACATCTATTGCATCAGATTGGCATTTTTTGTAGAGATATTTTTTTCTCTCGCAAAGAAGTGTTATTGAAGTAAGGAAATATATTTGCAAGATTACTTATTTTACTAAAGCGATTTTCTGTATAAACCATGTGTCTACTTTCCAAATGTGTTCGATATTTCTGGCATATTTCTATAAAAGACATCTGTCAATAATGGAGATTGTGTGTTTATCTGTCTGTAACCGAAACTATATTACCATTCAAGTGAAGATTCCCTTGGTTATTTACGTGACATTCTCCATGATTGTATTCTTTACTTCCTATCTTCAGTGTCTTCTTTACTTCCTATTTTAACTAAATAGTTAAATTTGGAAAATTTAGCAATGAAAGACAGGACTGATAGAAGAGTAAGTTTCAGTTGCCAACTGCATCTCTGCGTTACTGATATTTTTTTCTTTTTGCATAGAAATCCGAGTTTCCGATCCGCTTAACGATCCAATATTAAGATTTTTGCAAGATTTCTTATTTTACTAAAGCGATTTGTTGTAAAAACCATGTATATACTTTCCAAATGTGAGAGAGTTCGATATTTCTGGCATATTTCTATAGAAGATAACTATCAATAATAGAATGGTGTGTTTTTTCTGTCTGTAACCGAAATTATATCACTACTCAAGTCACAATTCCCTTAGTTATTTACGTCACATTCTCCATGATTTTATTTTCATTTAAACCTCAATTATTAATAGCATTATTTTACAATAAATTTCTCCATTATAATAAGACTAGCAGCGGCTACCCGGCGTCGCCAGGGTAGAGGGGGATTTTTGAGTTAGCCCTGCAGATCCATTATTACTTAATCGTGAGTTGAATCCTCGTGGGATGCCCCATTTAAATCCCTATGTAAAAAATAGACCTTGCATTGATCCAGTTACTCTGAAAAGAAATGTTAATGTCCACTATCTAAAATATTAAATGAAAAATATCCATACTGTTATCATTTAAATTTTTAAAAAGATCTCCACGAATATAAATCAAATCTCTTAATTTTGCTCAAAAACCAAGCCCTGGTGATATTTAATGTGTATATATATTTAGTTTGTCGTTAATTGTATTATTTTCGAAGTTTCCTACGGACATACATATACACACAACTGCCCTTTATATATGTATAGAAAACCAAGCTCTGGTGATATTTAATGTGTATATATATTTACTTTGTCGTTAATTGTATTATTTTCGAAGTTTCCTACGCACATACATATACACACAACTGCCCTTTATATATGTATAGATTACATTCAGACATACATAATCGCAACTGCCCTTTATATATGTATAAATTACATTCGGATATACATACACACAACTGCCCCTTATATATGTATAGATTACATTCGAACATACATAATCACAACTGCCCTTTATATATGTATAGATTATATTCGGACATACATACACACAACTGCCATTTATATATGTATAGATTACATTCGCACATACACACAACTGCCCTTTAGCGTTCGGCTAGAAACCACAAGGTTCCTAGTTCGATACCGACCCTCGCCAACTCAGCGTATGAGTAGCACAGGGATCTGTGCGGTAAAGTAAGGAGCTGACGGTAGGTGTGGCGCTCCACCTCAGACGCTAAAATAATCTCCTTGGTCTAGCCCAAATGAAAAGGGGATAGACTCCCTCGCTGATTGGGTGATACCGACTTTAGACAGCCCCGACGACTTTACTTACTTACATTCGACATACATACACACAACTGTCCTTTATATATGTATAGATTACATTCGGACATACACACAACTGTCCTTTATATATGTATAGATTACATTCGGACATACACACAACTGCCTTTATATATGTATAGATTACATTCGGACATACATACACACATGCCCTTTATATATGTATAGATTACATTCGGACATACATACATAACTGCCCTTTATATATGTATAGATTACATCGGACATACATACACACACTGCTTTATAATGTATAGATTACATTCGGACATACATACACACATCTGCCCTTTATATATGTATAGATTTTACCCCCGGACATACATACACACAACTGCCCTTTATATATGTATAGATAGATATCTCTTTATGCTTTGATTTGATTTATAATGGATGCCGTGTGAACTCTTGTCAATAAAATCAATAAGCAAATATAAGCGTTATCATAATAAAACATAAAGGTTTGATATGTTCCAAAAGATCTTCTGTTGTATACCCACTAACATATCTCGGGTATATAAAGGAGATAAAGCGACAGACAGAGTAGATAGACATGTGATGAGGGTTCTTACTTGTAACTCTCTGCTTACTGGCTCCGGGCCATATTACCTTTAGGCACCCCTTTTTGATCTCGATTAAGAAAGGACATGTTTTTCATTTACACCGTCAATATCCGGTTGTTTTAACAGACGTTTTTTAGATTTTTTATTAAATTATAAAACTAACCCTAACTCCTAACCCTAACCTCTAACAAACAACCGGATATTGACGTTGTAAATGAAAAACATGTCCTTTATTAATCGAGATCAAAAAGGGGTGCCTAAAGCTAATATGGTCCCTGGTTCCTGCTAACCATCTTCTCTTGTTGGGCTGATCTAGTGGGCTTTGGTCTCCGTATATTGGGATGCGCAAGGTATTTTGTTCATCGATTACCCGGAGAAAGAAAGAACCGTCTATAGCGAATATCAGATGGCATTATTGGTGCGTTTGAAGGAAGAAACCCGCCCCCCGCAAAAAACGCTACAAATGAAGAAGAAAAAGTGCCCTTTCTCCAAGACAAGGCACCGTGACACATGTCGAAGCAACGATGGCAAAACTACATGAATTGCAATTCGAAATGCTTCCGCACCCACCCTATTCTCCAGATGTGGTCACCAGCGTCTACTGTATGTTTGCAGACCTCAAAAGAATGCTCCAGGGAAAGAGATTTGGCTCCAGTGAAGAAGTGATATTGGAAAATGAGGAGTATTTTGAAGCCAAAGATAAATTGTTCTACAAAAAACATCGAATTGTTAGAGAAGCGTGGGAATCAGTGTATCACCCTAGAAGGAGACTATGTTGATGAATAAAGTGGAATTTTGCATAAAAAGCTGTTGTTCTATTAGTTAGGCCCAAGACTTATTGAGTGATGTGTTAGTTTTCTTTCGTAATTTTATATTTTTATATTCTGATATTTTCAACCAAAGACGCAAATATCAGCAGGCAAGGTTTTGGCCTCCGTATTTTGGGATGCGCAAGGGATTTTTTTATCGATTATCTTGAAAAAGGAAGTAACATCAATAGCAAATATTATATAGCATTATTGGTGCATTTAAAGGAATAAATCGTCAAAAGACGGCACAAATGAAGAAGAAAAAAAGTTCTCTTTCACCAAGATAATGCACTGTGTCACAAGTCGATTGCAAAATGGCAAAACTACATGAATTGCGCTTTGAATTGCTTCTGCACCCACCCTATTCTCCAGATCTGGCTCCAGTGACTACTGGATGTGTGCAGACCTCAAAAGAATGCTCCAGGGAAAAAGATTTGGAAATGAAGAAATGATATCGGAAACTGAGGCGTATTTTGAGGCCAAAGACAAATCGTTCTACAAAAAAAGGCATCAAATTGTTAGAGAAGCGTTGGAATCCGTGTATCACCCTAGAAGGAGACTATGTTGAGGAATTAAGTGGAATTTTGCATAAAAAGCTGTTGTTCTATTAGTTAGGCTCAGAACTTATTGGGTGATGTGTTAATTAACTCAACAAGACCTGGTCGTTTTTGTTATAAAGCTTTATGAAACAAACCAGCCCATATTCCGCAGCGGATCGAGAGTGACCCCGAGAGCTGACAACAACGTTCGCTCTCCTCAAAGCTCTGGTCACATCTGAACAAAACTAATACTCATTCTCCCACGCCTGTAATAACACGCTTTCCAAGGCGTCAAGCAAAAAGATTATTACCTTTCAATAATCCTCGAGGTAACTTTCCACTGGACCCCGCTATTTTAAATCTAACAGACCCTGATTCAAATATTCCTACTACAGGCACGTACATAATTCATAAGCTACTAATAGATTATGTAACACTTCAAGATATTTTTTGTCATTAAATAACATTTGTCAAATAATTCATATAGCTAACTGATAGGAAAGGTTGACCGTGAAACTGTCCGTCTAAAAGTTCAGCATTTCATATATCATCATGAAAATTGTCTCCAAACACCTGAAGGAAATGTCTAATTATATTTGCTTCGAGACAGTCAACAGAATTCATTTATTTCATCTTTGTGTTAATTGCAATTCCACAAGTGTGAAATCTGAGCGTCGTGACTGAGAGCAATATACTCACTTGTCAGAAATCTTAAAAGTCCACTCAATAATAGAGAGGAACTCAGAGTACATTGACTGCGACCCAAATCAAACAACAAATCAATCAATGAAATCATATATACATCGATCCGGAATTCATAATATCATTCATTTACACTAAGATCGATCGTTTTTATCAGTCACTAGGGAATTCACCCGGTGAATCGAGGTTTGGGGCTAAGCCCTCCAGGGCGGTTGATTTTGAGAAAGCATAGATACCATAGGTTTGAATTACCAAGTTTGTTTTGCTGAACATTGGTTTGATTTGAATGGCTATGCAAAGTGAAAAGAGATAGACTTGTCTCTTTTCCTTTTCCCCCACAAATATGATAGAAGGGTTATTCATCGTTCGGGTAAAGTTAAAAACTACAAGCTGACAATTTATTTCCAGTTTGAGATTTCACTAATTTGCTTCTGTAAGTCGGCTTAAGAAATTAAAAGAAAGATTTGCTTTTACACTTGGAGTAACTTTTACCATTATTCAATTCTTGTAAGTACTAGCAAATATATGCACCCTCCGGGTGCAAGTATTTAAATTTTAATATAATAAAATATATTAAATTAGAAAGGCTAATGAAACTGAATAAGAATGCAGATAAAAATGATTTGGAACATAGGGGGTATGATTGAAAAATAGAACAACTTTGAAACTAACTCTTCCATCATTTTCCGTTACTCCCGTCTTTCATTAGTAAATTTTCCTAATTAAACTGTTTAGTTAAAATAGGAAGTAAAGAATAAAATTACAGTTATTTCTTCTTGTTAATGGATTTCTTTTAAGATTTATCCCAGAGATTTTTGCTCATATTCAATAAGATAAAACCAAACAATTAGAAATCAATAATACTTAGCACATATTTATTAAAATCAATTTTTAAAGATCAATATGCAATTAGCCTTTCCGTTCACACTGTAATCCGCTATTTTGCTGTATAAATACAATTGCAGGTTATTAGCATGTTAGATATGGTCAACAGTATTAATGATGTAAAACAATTTTATAATAATTGAGGTTTAGATAAAAATAAAATCATGGAGAATGTGATGTAAATAACTAGGGAATTGTAACTTGAGTAAGTAATATAGTTTAGTTTACAGACAGACAAACCCACAATCTCCATTATATAAGAGATAAGATCTATTGATTTAACAGTCATTGGAAGAAGAGGGGACATCTTGAGGGGACATCTTTGAGGGGACATTCTTGATGCCTTTGCAAGTTTCTTATCCCTCAACTACTGTCACTACCAAAACATTATTGCTGATAAGCTCATAAATTTCAAGTCAGATGGTTTTTATAAGCCCATCTACAGTTAAATGTTTACATCCATCATACATCCGTTCTGAAATGTCTTGTCTTGTTTAATTGTTCCTTCGTTTTTATCAGTCGCTAGGGAATTCACCCGGTAAATCGGGGTTTGGGGCTCAGCCCTCCAGGGGGGTGATTTTGGAAGACAAAGCTCAATGAGAAAGCATAGACTTGTCTTTTTTCCTTTTCCCCCAGAAATCTTATTATAATGGAGATTGTGGGTTTGTCTGTCTGTAACCGAAACTAAATCACTATTCAAGTCACAATTCCCTTAGTTATTGATGTCACATTTACCATGAATTCATTTTTATTTAAACCTCAATTATTGATAAAATTGTTATACCTTATTAATACTGTTGACCATATCTACGTACTAATAGCATGTAATTGTATTTATATATACAACAAAATAGTGGTTTACAGTGTGAACGAGAAGGCTAATTTGCATATTGATATTAAGAATTTGAATTTAATAAATATATGCTTAGTATTATTGATTTCTAATTGTTTGGTTTTCTCTTAACGACTCTGAGCAAAAATCTCTGGGATAAATCTTAAAAGAAATCCATAAACAAGACGAAAGAACTGTAATTTATTAAATACTTCATAATCTAACTAAATAGATAAATTATGAAAAATGAAAGACGGGATGAAAGAAAATGATGGAAGAGTTAAATCTAAAAGCTGTTCTATTTTTTCGATTATACCCCCTCAGTTTATCATTTTCTAAATAGTTTATAATTTTGATACATATTTTATTTACATCAAAACCTAAATACTTGCACCGAAGGGTGCATATATTTGTTAGTATGTATAAGAATATGTGTTTATAAAAATCCATTTTGTTTGTGTGTTAACTTCGTCTGTCTGTATTTCTTTTTGTCAGTTATGTTCAATGAAAAAAATCTAAGTTCGTGTTTTATAAAATTTTTCACATCTGATCTAATTTTCAAATACTTAAAAGAATTGGATATACTAACAAGAATATGCGCCCTCCGGACGTAAGTATTTAAGTTTTTAATGTAATGAACTGTATTAAATTAGAC
This sequence comes from Doryteuthis pealeii, assembly GCA_023376005.1. Classification (NCBI taxonomy): domain Eukaryota; kingdom Metazoa; phylum Mollusca; class Cephalopoda; order Myopsida; family Loliginidae; genus Doryteuthis; species Doryteuthis pealeii. The sequence goes on from CM042155.1 coordinate 18,754,029, forward strand.
AAAATAACGAATTTGAATAAGAATGCATATAAAAAGATTACACCTAATTTGATTATATTTTAATTGGTTTTTTTATATAAAACATTCATAGAATTGATTTGAATACATTTAATACATTTTAAAACAACCTTCTATTAATAAATGGAGATTCGCTTCCGGTTTTTGTCTGTAACAAAAACTATGTCACTGCTTACGTCACATTACCAAAATCGTCATAACATAGAATAAATACACTCAAAATTTGAACATGCAGTATTAGACAGTCTCATTGTTTTTTAAAAACAAGTTTTAATAAATACATGCACTGGTATTATAAATCTATAGTAGTTGTTTTTCTTTTTATCATATTAAGTTTCATTTCAAAATGTTTTATTTTCTAATCCTTTAAATGATTTGATGAATTACGTAACTTAGGGTAACAAACTCGCTGACATTGAATTTTTTTACTCCCACCCAATCAGGCATTAATGTTTCAAATATCTATTTTACATCGTCCGGAGGGTGCTTTTTATTTTGCTAGTTATATTAAAGATCAATAACATCAATTAATTATTTTATAAACCTGATTTTGTTAAAACCAAAATGCAAATTAACCAACCCCTATATTACGAAAGCTTTATTGTTTAACCCAAAATCAAGTCTCATCAGATGGATAAATCTAATAATTTGATGAAAATTATTGATGATTATCCATCTGATGAGACTTAAATTTGGGGTGCTTTGTTAAATCAATTTAAGATTTATAAAGCCCCAATATTGGTCAAAATAATTCATTATGGAAGAACGGTGTTGAGCTCAGTTTTGAAGAGGAATTGAATTTTGCTTTTCATCTGTTGTTAGTAAACAGAATCAACAGATGATAACAACCAAAAATACGTTTTTACACTAAAATAGTTTTTGATTTTAATTTAAAGATTATGTGAAAAAACTAATATTGTTATTTTTTAAATAAAACTTTAAACGAAAGACGCGGTTTTATATTAGATAGTTTTGATTTATCAGAATAGGAATCCAATTGGATCTCTGGTACCCAGGTATTACTTTAAAATCAGTTTTGCTTATTAATCAGAAGAACGAATATTTTTAAACACTTTACACAATTATGAAAAATATTATTTGATCACATACACGTAGTCAAATTAAATTGTTGAAATGAAAAAAAATATTCTTTGTTTAAGGTTTTTTTTTAAATAACAATATTAATTTATCTTAGTCCAAAATTAATTTTGTCACAAATGCTAACAACAACAACATGAAATACTAGTTTTTTTTATTAAAATCAAAAACTATTTTAATATAAAAACGTATCTTTGGTTTGTACCGGCTGTTGATTTTGTTTACTAACAACCGGTGAAAAGCAAAATTCAGTTCCTTTCAAAACTGATCTCGGCTGGGGTACCTATTGGTTACTTGATCCCAACTTTGCGTCAGGAAAATAATTTTACGTTATACATTTGGCAATATTCATATATGCGAAAATTGTAACTGAAAATTTTTCTGAAAGATACCTATGGCAGCTTAGTTGTTTGACCAACGTTCCAACACCCTGTAACAATAATAGTCAGTATACAATAGACATTTCATTCTATTCATATCATCTCATGTCAGACTGATGGTCAGCACATCCTGAGTTTTATAAAGAAAATATCTGTTAATTGACTAGAAACAAGTGATATTACAAAAGCTTCACTTATAAGGTAAAGTCTTTGTCAAGGGAAAGGTTATTGATTTGATCATAGAAGAAAACGGAACGTCCTATGTCCGAAGTACTTGTCAATTTGCCAGAGAATTTTAGAAGTGTAGCCAATATAATTCATGACACAGTCAGTTGGTGACCGGAGGATAATTTAGACAATGACAATTCTGCTGCCAAAAATGTACAGGAATATTTTTTGAAAAAAAAAAGATGGTAACATTCTTAGAGACTGTTATTAATAACGTAAATAATTGGTGTTCAAATTCGCTTACTACGATGTCACAGTTCAACACTTTAATCATTGTGTTACATACTGACGTTTTCACAGTACCAAATCAGCATATATGCTGTATACCCTTTTCTTACTACTTCTAGTCGTCTTCTCTTCTGGCCGGCTTTGGTTCTATCTTCTAACATCTTGCGTCTGGTGTTGACTTTCTTGGGGACTTCGGGTCTGGTTTCTGTTAGGGATTTCTCGTTATCAGAAGCCCTGTGTCATTGTTAGTTTTTAGGTAATAAACACAAGACTTCGATTTACGTTGATGTTACTTTATTTGTAAATCCCCAACCAGACAATCTGCGCAGTGAGACTCACATCTTTCGAGCTCGGCTTCTACTTGCTAACTGACTGAGTTACTTCTATCCTTAAACCGGAACAGGGTATTCTATGCCTTCCGGTTCTCACGATTTATCCCCGGAAGGTAAGGTGAGAGTTAGGTCAAGCGCCGTCACTCACTCTCAAGGCCATCAGCAGCACTAATCGCCATTATGATTTCTACACTATTGCCATACATATTAGGTGACTAATAATTATGTAACAATTGTATCCATTTTTTCTTGTATTGGAAGTGTAAAGCTCTGTATGAAATGATATAATTATCATACATTGAACTCTCCGGAGGACTTGAAACATCTTCCTATATCTAAGTGTGTACACACACACACACACAGACACACACACAGACATATATTATATATATTATATATATAGTATATAGTAGTATAATCAATAAGTAATTTATTAATGGATGATTTGGACCATAACTTAAAGTTTTTAGGTGTTATAGGGCAATCCTCAGATGAGTCAAATGCTGAGATCTTAAAGCCTGTTACTTTTTTAGGCGTTTATTTAAACGTGAAGCGTTTCACGCGATGTGATTATATATGCTAAAAATAGTTTTTTAAACTGTGGGCTTGTGTTAACGTTATGTATGTGACGTGTGGATCGGTGTTCACGTGATGAATGTTATTGACGTTAAAGTCTGTGTTTAAAAAAGACAATAAAACAAACGATATGATTGATATATTATTGTAGTAATTTTAGTAGGTATAATTATTATAATATATAGTAGTATATATATATATACGTATATATAACACGTGATGAGCTAACTATAAAAACTGAAAGTCTTGTATGGTATTAATCGGAACGCATATGAACCTTTTAGGCACCCTTTAAGCGATCTTCGATCATAAGACAGTGTTTTAACATTTAACACGGCGTCAAAATCCGGTTGTTGTTAGGGGTTAGGGTATGGTTATTTTAATTTTAAAAATCTAAACAATTCGTCATGTTAACAAACAACCGGATTTGACAAGTGTAAATGAAAAACATGTCCTTATGAATCGAGGATCGAAGAGGGTAACTAAAGGTCATATGGAACCATTAATCCAAAAGAACTAAGGCGAACGGACACAGACAACAAATTACTTTACAATAATAGACAAGAAATGAACAAGAAACCCCGAAGCAGAAATAAAAAAAAACAAGTTCCTTGTAATCGCGATATATAAAAGGCGAAACTCATTTTTTTTTTAACATTGCTGTAAAAATGATTCAATTGATAAAAGACTCATACAAATACATATTTAGAAGATTAATTTCTTGTTGTTTTTTATAAATTAATGTAACATAGGGATTTGGCAACGATGAAGAGGTTCAACGCTTCCTCAACGAGCCGGTAAGTTACATACTCACTTTTAAAATATACGTATAAACGTATGTTGTAGAGTATACTTATCTTGTTTACTTATCTGTAATCTTATTTCACGTCTAACTCTTTCGAGTCTGGATCTGCTATATGTATACCAGCCCCTGCTGATAATAAAATATTGTCTCTGCCTGCTTTAACAATTTTACTTTCTAACGATATAAGAATTGTTAAAGATTGGACCATAAATAGGCGATAGATTCCGATCCGTTCAGGCTTAGACTGCAAAATTAATTCACTAAAATCAAAACATCACTGCTGATATCGCTGTAACAATAAGCAGGCAGAGACAATATTTTATTATCAGCAGGGGCTGGTATACAGATAGCAGATCCCGACTAGAAAGAGTTCCCTCCAGCTATGGGTAAATAGTAGGGCAGACTGGGCTCTTTAACCTTGGTTAGGCGACCGGTCTCGGAGAAGGAAAACTGAATTCAAACCTGTTGAACTCCGCTTAAGAAATTGACCATGTGTCACATCCTGCTCGTGTGGAGGGGTTGGTAAATGTATATATATATCAAAATATTGGAACACCCATGTAACTGTTTCATGGGTTTTTCAAACTTATTAAAATGTTTCATTTTAACCTAGGCATACTCTTTTTTATGTGCATGAAGATATTCCACTGACATTTGGAGTCGTGCTTGTCTAGGTTTGTTATAAACCTCTTTATATTATTTTCTAATCAGTGAATGTTGCTGCACTTAGTGGTTTCTTTTTTTACTTCAGTCTTGTTTAGGAAAAAAGAAGACACGCTCCAACGTCGAAGAAAAGCGAACACTGGTAACATATTTCTTTTACTTCTCCCTCGGGAAAATGTCTTACTTTCGCTTTTATCGAGAGCAGCATTTTTATCAGTAAACCTACGAATATATAACTTGTATGAAATTATTATAGATTTATTTTTTTTTTTGTATCTTAAATATCCACAAGGAAACTGTATATAAATCTATACACAAATCACCAATATCCTCATCGTATATGCCGCAAACACACACCATCACACAACACACACACACATATGATATATATATAATACATATATATATATATATATGTGTGGGTGTGTGTGGGGTTGTGTGTGCGTGTGTGTGTGTGTGTGTGCGTGTGTGTGTTAGGATAGAGTTGACATAGAGACAAATGTATTTGGTAATCGTCAGATTCCCTCGATACTGTTGTCATCGGGCGAAGATTTGTTTCGAAAATTGCATAGGCGAGTATATATATATATATATATATATTAATTAATATATATATATATATATTTTATACTATTATATATTAGTTAAGAATTAATGTTAAATGAATTAATGAATAGAATAAAATTAATGAAATGAATGGAAGAATGAAAAGATATTTTTTATAATAATAATCATATTAATTCAATGCTCATAGAGAGTCCTGGTGTAAGGATATGAAGGAAGCCTTTTCCATTGCGTACCTTCTCTTAATAGTTTTTTTTTCTTTTTAAGCCCCTCTTAAAAGAAAAAAATCTATTAAGAGAGGTACGCAAATGGAAAAAGGGCTTCCTCATATCCACAGGACGCTCTATTGAAGGAATTGAGATTAATATGATTATTATATAAAATATTGAGAACATAAAATTTTGTCATACCTTGTTGAGAAATAGTTCATTTTTTAAAATGTATGTCTAATGTTGAACCATAACGCAAAGACTCATATAATATATATATATATATATATATATATATATATTTATATATATATGGTAAGTTAAGTCTTAGTAGTTTTGTTTTATTTGTGTGTGTGTGTGTGTGTGTCTGATTTCAAGACACAGCTGTGTGTGCGTGCGTGTATTTGGTATATGCGTGTGTCATATGTGTGTGTCATATGTGTGTGTCATATGTGTGTGTATGTGTGTGTGTCATATGTGTGTGCCATGTTCATGTGTTTGTGTATGTGTATGTATGTATGTGTTGGATTTCATTCTATTGTGCTTGATAAAAAAGAAATTATGTTAAGTTGTCAATATCTTATACTAAAAATGTTCCTTACTATATTTCTTATATGTGATGTCATTTCCTCAACTCAAGCGAAAGAAAAATCCTGACGTCACAACAGGTCTTTTCTACATGGGTGATTTTTATAGGGTATCTAGTCAGGATCCAACACATGATAAGTAATCTCCGAGACCAACTTTTTTTTAGATCACCCTCTAACCGGGCAACGCCGGGTAGCCGCTTCTAGTAGGATATAAATCCGAAAGTGAAGGTGATAGTGCAACTGAGGTTTGAACTTGCTCACAACCGCGGTGGACACATAAAGGTGAAAAAACTAGGTAAAATTAGTAAAATAAAAAAGGAAAATTAGTAAAATTAAAAAAAAAAAAAATAGTAAAATTACTAAAAATAATAATAAAATAAAATTTAAAAAAATAAAAATAATAATAAAATTAATAAAAATATTAGTAAAATTTTTAAAAATTAGTAAAATTAATAAAAATAATAATAAAAATAATTTTTTTTTTAAATTAAAAAAAAAACAGGTAAAATTAGTAAAATAAAAGAAGTAAAATTAGTAAAATTAGTAAAATAAAAAACCAGGTAAAAACTAGGTAAAATTACTACCTGCATTTGTACTTTATTTAAAGCTACTCTATCATTCGATTATAAAAGTCTGTGATTGGTCCTTATATTAAGCTTTTTGCTATCCATGCCAGATGGGATCTCTCCGAATAGATCTCTCCGAATACCATGTTTCCCCGAAAATAAGACCTACCTGCAAAATAAAACCTAGTGAGATTTTTCAGAATGATTTTGATATAAGCCCTCCCCTTAAAATAATCCTTAGTTGAGAGCGATAGACAGACGAAAGAAATGAGCATTCTTCACAATCACTTCATGCAACAATAACACTAGGCATCACCCGAAAATCTATATTTACCAACCTCTCCGCATGAGCAGGATGTGACACAAGGTCAATTTCTTAAGCGGAGTTTTAAACGGTAATGAATTCAGAGTTATCCTTCGCCTAGACTTGTTACCTAGCCATCGTTAAAGAGCCCAGCGTGCCCTGTTATTTGACTATAGCAGGAGGGAGAATTGGATTCGTACCTTTCCGAAGAGTATTAGCGCAATCTGAAATGCATACATTTGTACTTTTATATTCATTTATTTGAAACTTGAAAGAAGAACTTCCTAAAACTTGAATTTATTCATGATGGTAAAGTCAGCGTTCAAACGTTTATTGTTTTTATTAGATCTTCATCAGGACATTAGAATGGAAAAAGGGTTGCCTGGACAATTGGATGTTTAAAAAAAAACATCTATCGCTACTAAGATAACACTTTTCCCAACCTATTGTCCTGATGAAGTTCTAATAAAAACTGGAACGTTTTAATGTCGGTTACACCATCTATACATATATAAATGTCAGTTTGTGTGCTTGTATATCCGGAGGAAACTATGTAAATAAAACAATTAACGTAACAAAAGTATATATATATATATATATATATATATATATATATATTATATATATTATTAATATCACCGGTTTTTGCTTTTTATGCAAAAATCATGAAGATTTGATTTATATTCAAAGTTATTTAAAAATTGAAATATACATAGAAATAGTACTGACCTTCTACTTAAAAATGTCCAGCATTTGTAAATTTCAAAAGTAAAAAAAAATAATAATACATCAGGGTTCTCCTCTTTAGGCAGACGATGCTGGGTAGCCCTTTCTAGTACATATATAAACTAAGCAGAGTCATTCTCTATAAAGCTATATTATAAAAAGTTTGATTCATAGTCAAATATATTTGAATGTATATAGAAATAGCATTGACGTTCTAAGTTCAGCATTTGTAAATCTCAAAAGTAAAAAAGAAATACGATATTTTGTAAATCTAAAAAAAAAATACACCAGGGTTCTCCTCTTTAAGCAGGCGATGCTGGGTAGCCGCTTCTAGTATATATTATATATATAATATATATATATATATATATATATATATATATATATATAAATTAAGCCAAGTAAATCTCTAGATTCGTGGAGCTTTCAGTATTGATGAATTTTACAAGAGCACAAACATTATTAAGTCATATTAGTACGAAAGAGAAATATATGTTGAAGAGATGAAGATGCTGCGTCTGGTCTGCGGATAGTGAGATATGCTTTTCATACCAATTTATATTAGTTATGCAAAACAAAAAACAACAAAAAATAATAAGAACATGGTTATCAAAATCGATATCACTTTTGGCTTGGTACACCAGGGATTTTTGCCCCTCCCCACATCTACCCAGGCGACGCTGGGTAGCTGCATCTAGTCAATAATAAATTCATAGCTTTGGAGCACTTTCTTTTTTTTTTTTTACATAATTCTTATCATCATTTGAAATGTTTACTGATTAATATAACAGGATTACTGACGCCTTTTAAATGGGGATTCGTGTTATTGAAATTGAAGTTTTTATATCATTTCATGGGAATCTTTTCCAATTGAAAGTTTCCAATTGAATACTAATCTTCCTCATTATTTCTGTGGAAATTTCCATCGGAAGTTGAAAATGTGGCTGTTGAATTTAAAATCCAACTATTCCCCTCACGAGCTATTGATAAATAGTAGGACAGACTGGACTGTTTAAAGTTGGTTAGATAGCCAGCCTAGGAGAAGAAAAAAACTCTATATTGAAAGCTGTTAAATTTCTCTTAAGAAATTGACCTTGTGTAACATCCTACTTGTATGGAGACATTGTTATATATATAGAAAGAGAGAGAAAGAGAGAGACAAAGAGACAGAGAGAGTTGTAGAAAACTACAACAATAAATACCCTATATTTTACGAAATATATTGAGCCTTTCTTGGATGAACTACTAATGCTACAATAATAAAAACATTTGAGCAACATTTAATGAATATATATGTATATATATAAATTCATATATATATATATATATATATATATATATGAATTTATATACGTTACAAGCTTACACGTATAATTCTAAATTAATGTAGACATGCTGAATAATGAGGCAAAATAATATGTGCGCGAGTATAGGGTTGGTTGGTTGGTTGGTTGTTTTGTTTTACGGCATATTAAAACATATCGGGTCATTTAATCCCGAATCAAGTTATGTTTATAATCGTTTTTTATAATACCTGCTGTTACTTAAATGGTCACCCATCATAGTGTTGAACAGGCTCATGGCTCTTTAACATCGGTGATCTTGCGGGAACCGGTGTCTTCAATGTGACTTGACTGTGGGCGTTGGCTGAGTACAGGGACTAAGGTTTTATTTAGCTTAGTGAACCTCTTTTTTCTTCTTATAGCATGACTCACGGCAAAAACCGACCACGAAGTTTTGTTATATATTGATAGATGTAATGTCACTTTTGGACTGTTAGTGTAAGAACAGGTTTGAGTTCAGGTGTTTTTGAATTCAAATCTGAACCGTTAGAATGATTGACGCTCAATAACCTTAGTTTGACCTTCGATTTCCAGTTACTAACCAAACGATGGGAATATATTCTTTCAGTTAGTCGACTCCTGCACCTCATGATGTAAAGTCTAGTCTGTTTGGCTCCCGCATGCGGTTGAGATATTCTAAGTTTAATTTTGATAAAATGTGATTACAAAAAAAATATATGCCTTGAGTTTGGTTCTAAAAACTATGACAACTTTGGCGTATCTTACGGCACCAAAATATTGGAAAAGTTATAAGTAAGGAGAAAGACCAAACTGTCCCCCGTAGAATAAGCCCCGAAGTTAGAAGAAATATCAGCCCAGAACCAGAAGTCTAAGTAATGAAGGTAGCTACAGACTACGAGAATGACAGTACAGACCACAAGAAAGCAAATAACTACCCAAGAAATAGAATAATAATAAGTTAGTGGAGTAAAAGGATTTCGATTCTGGTGTTGAATTCAAATCTGGGCTGGTGGAGTAGTTAGATGGATTGACACTCAATAACATTAGCTGAATCTCTATTTTCGGTTACGAAAAAGACGGAGGGAATAGAAAGCGGTAATTTATGAGGAAGACCGTCCCGGTCTCCTGCCTCAAAACTTGCTACCGATGACTGCTGAAAAACCAACCCCAGCTACGATTAAAGTCCGTAGCCGAAGCTGTGTTGATAAAAACGTTGTTTTATTTCATTTTATTATTTTATTAAGGCATATTGGAAAATAGTTTGTATCTTTTTCTGAAAAGCAGATAAATAGATAGGAACAGAGATAGATGGATAGATACATATAAACAAAGTAACATAGATAAAAACAAATTGATAAAGATAGATAGATAGATAGTTTTAAATAGACTGATATATATATAAATAGATAGGTAGATAGATGGAGTAAAATATAAAAGAATATCTAAATACTCAGATTTTCTTTTAGTCATGTTTGTTTAATGTCTTGTTTTTAGTTTAAATAAACAAGAATATCTAAATATTTTGATTTTTTTTACGTCTAATTGATTGTTGGAAATAAATATATTAAAATAAAATGAAAATAACGAAAAAATAAACGTTTTGGATTTTTTATATGTAATTGAATGTCGAAAAAAATACCCCAAGTTGGTTGTTTTCTTTCAAGCGACACTGCTTCGGCTACGGACTTCAATCTTAGCTGGGTTGGTTTTCCAGCAGTCACCGGTAGCAAGTTTTGAGGCAGGAGACCGGGACGGTCTTCCTCATAAATTACCGAGAAAGCATAGTGTCATACCCAGGAAACCCGTTTTTGCTGGGGTGATGATGTGTCTTACTTCTCTGCAGGGGAGGCAGTCACTTTATACTAGGCACCACCATCAAGACGATCTGGTTCAGTGGAAGAGACAAGCTGGAACTGGAGCCTCACCACCGGATGTATTTTAATGTGAGGATGTAACTATCAACGGATCAGCCACGCGTGGTTTAAGAATCCTAAATTTAAGTATAATAAAATGTGATCATAAAAACTAGATGTCTTGAGTTTGTTCCTAAAAAACTACAACATAGCTTCCCTAGAGAACCAAATACTAGAACCAGAAGTTATGAGAAATACCAGCCCGGAACCAAAAGACTAAGTAATTAAGATCGCTACAGACTACAAGAAAGAAGAAATACCATCCCAGCAAGAGGTCACAAGAAAGGTAATAGCTACGCAAGAAACAGACGTACGATAATTTTTAAAAAAAACCAGCCCAGCCACACAAAACGTAAGTACAAGATTTTAAATAGGGGATATAACTACGGAGTCATATGGATAGAAATCCGATCTCCCCTAAAAGCTAAAGAGACGATTCTTCCAGGCTGTAGTTGTGTCGGTACTGCTGTATGGCTGTACCACCTGGACCCTAACGAAGCGCCTTGAGAATAAGCTAGATGGGAGCTACACAAGAATGCTGCGAGCGGTCTGAATAAATTGTGGAAGCAGCACCCCACAAAAAGCAACTGTATGGCCACCTGTCCCCCATCTCACAAACCATACGAGTAAGACAGACTAGACATGCAAGACACTGCTAGAGAAGCAAGGACGAGATCGTAAGAGACGTACTACTGTGGAAGCCAGCACATGGGCACGCCAATGTGGGCCGCCCAGCCAGGACCAACTATGTAGGGATGCTGGCTGCTGCGCAGAGGAGCTCCCAGAGTCGATGAATGATAGGGAAGGTTGGCGAGAGATTCTTATGGATATCCGTGCAAATTCCGCGACATGATGATGAGGATAACCACGGATATCTCTCATGATACACAAACAACGCCCCACTCTATAATAGATTTATGTCTATGTAATTAGACGGCAATATCAGAGTTTGATAAGATGATACAAATACAGACATTTTCCAGGTGTTTTCATACTTTTGTCTGCCTCTTTTTGATACTAACGCATCAACATAACAATATTTGTAAAGAAATAATTGATCAGAATGTTGATGTAAATTGATTCTTTTTTTCTATTTTTTGCTTAATAAAAACTTAATACTTGTAAATAAGATTGATTATGAAGTGAACAAATCATATTTAAATATTTACCCCATAAAAGCAGAATTACAAATGTAATTTTTGTTCTTGTTTTGGCTTGTCGATTTTTATCCGGTAAATATGTCTCGCAGACAATATCAATATATCGTATCCTTTATACACACACACACACACACACATACATATATATATATATATATATATATATATATATATATATGTGTGTGTGTGTGTGTGTGTCTGCGTGTGTATGTGTATGTATATGTGTGTGTGTGTGTGTCTGTCTGTCTGCGTGTGTGTATATATATATATATATATGTGTGTGTGTGTGTGTGTTTATGTCTGTCTGTCTGCGTGTGTATGTGTGTAGTATATATATATATATATATATATATATATATGTGTGTGTGTGTGTGTGTGTGTCTGTCTGTCTGCGTGTGTGTGTATGTATATATATATATATATATGTGTGTGTGTGTGTGTGTGTCTGTCTGTCTGTCTGCGTGTGTGTGTGTGTATATATATATATGTATATATATATATATATATATGTGTGTGTGTGTGTGTCTGCGTGTATATATATATATATATATATATATATATATATATATATATATGCACATATATATATTCTCTTTTATTTTCTATTGGGCATTATTCTCTTGGGAGCAAGACCTAATATTTAAAGAGACAGCCAAATCATTTTATATGTTCAGCTGCAGACCACGGTCATTACTAAAATACTAGACAAAATAAAAAAAGTTGACAAAGACATATCTATCAGAAGCATTTGTCATTTTCGTTATTAGTATACCATTTTATTTTTATTGAGGTTAAATGTTAAGTGTTTATACGTAATTGATTTCCCTGCATAATTCTATGTTCTTATTCATTAGGGACACTGAATATATATCCTTTGGTATTGTTTCTTTTCATGTACCCCATCATTATGATGATGAATTGGAGAAATGACTCACACTAGTTAAAAGTGATACCCCGCTAGCATTTTATCCAATTCTTTTGTGTTGACAATTCGCCAATTAAAGGAAGAAAAAAAAATGATAGAGGCTTTTAAAGCGGCTTATTAGCAAACTAATTCTAAAGAGGGTTTTACAAACCCCCAGAGAAATAACGTTTAAATTTCTTTGGATTCCCTTGCCTCATGCGCCAGACTGAATAGACAGCCGAAAGGTTAATACGACCATTCATTATTTAATGGCGATCCCTTTAATGAATATTGAATAGGAGAAGACATTCTAATATTTCATCCATAAAAAAAAGACTGCTCAATTTCTTGCTACTATCCTAATTTCTCCCTTGAGCAAATGCAGCGCAAGTTAATTAGTTAAAAAACAAAATAAAAGCAACAAATAACCAGGAAAATTTTTTTTTTTTTTTTTTACATATAAGGTATGTGCTAAAATTACCGGAACTATTTTCAGTGACTGAATTCAGATGATAAAACTGAATTTTATATTTCAACATCATCATGTCGGGCTAGCAGCAGGGATATCCCTGATAATCTAGCACCACCCCTCCCTATCATTCCTTGCTTCTTGGAGGTCCTCTGTGCAGCATCCAGTATCCGCACAGAGCTGGTGTATGTACGTCTTTGCTGGACGGTCTACTCTTTCCTGGCCACGTGATGGCTTCCACAGAAGAACGTCACTAATCAGTTCATCCTTGCTTCTCCAGCAGTGCCCAGCATATCCTGTTCGCCTCACACGTATGGTTTCATTGATCTGGGACAGGTGGCCGTACAGCATTTTATCCAATCCCATTGTGTTGACAATTCGCCAATTAAAGGAGAAAAAAATGATAGAGGCTTTTAAAGCGGCTTATTAGCAAACTAATTCTAAAGAGGGTTTTACAAACCCCCAGATGATGGCTTCCACAGAAGAACGTCACTAATCAGTTCATCCTTGCTTCTCCAGCATTGTCCAGCGTGTCCTGTTCGCCTCACACGTATAGTTTCATTGATCTGGGACAGGTGGCCGTACAGCTGTTTTATCGTGGGGTGTTTTTTCCACGTCTTGTTTAAGATTGTGCGCAGCATTCTTGTGCAGCTTCCATCTAATATATTCTCTTTCGCATCTTTAGGGTCCAAGTAGTGCAGCCGTACAATAGCACTGATACAACTACGACTTGGAAGAATTTTCGCTTTAACCTGTCAGTGAGATCGGATTTCCATATTACAGAAAATCTGTTTAAAGCAGCCCATGCCTTTCCTCTGCGTGCACTAACGTCGCTTTCTGTTGATGAGATAATATTACCTAGGTACGTGAATTGTTTCACGGAGAGTAGGAGTTTACCATCGATTGTGGAGATGTCTCCTTCATTTCTAAAACACATGAACTCTGTTTTATCGGATTTCACGTATAGGCTAATGTTCCATGCTGCCTTTTCTTGGCAGTGTAGCAAGGATTCGGCTTGTGCACACATATAATAGTTCTATTCAAGAATTGTATACATTGTAGTAATCTAACAAATGTTACTAAAGTTGGAAATGAAATGGAATCTTTTTAACATTAACAAAATACAATATTCGCGTGCGGCAGGAAGAAGGTAAACCACTGTTAGTGGTATAAGACTACTAAGTCAACATGATACTCTCGTATTTAGGAGGATTGACACATATCCATTAATGTCCATAGGGGGTATTCAACAAATTAAACGCATGATTTTAACTTTTAACTGTTCCACAAACATGAGGATATATGTATTTTCCATTGAGAAATGTACGCATCCAACGACTCTCCCTCCATCTATGGGTTAGTAAAGCAGAGTGGGCTATTTAACCTTGGTTGCGTAATAAGCCTAGGAGACGGAAAACTCTGAATACAAAACTGTTAAACTCCGCTGAAGAAATTGACCTTGTGTCCTATCCTTCTCGTGTACAGGTGTTGGTATATATATATATGTTTTCCAGCCCTTCTACACAAGCGGGATGCCGTGCAAGGTCAATTTTTTTTAGCGGAGAACGACGAGATTGAATTCAGGGTTTTTTCTTCTAGACTTGTTAAATTATTTTTCTTATATAAGGAGTGCTGAAGTCCACCACTGAAACTTATAGACTCTGAGTGGGCGCGTCTATTTAAGCCAGCCAATCAACAACTCAAATACGTGGTTAGTTAACTATTTAATTGCCGATCTTGAAAGCCGTTCATTTGCACGTATTCGACACTGACGAACGGATCTGCAACCAAGGACTCTACTCAACGAAAGGATTCTACCCAACCCTAAGGGACATCGAGAAACAACCAAAGGATTCTACCCAACACTAAGGAACACCGAGGAACAACCAAATGTTTTCTTCACTAAGGCCTAGCCTCTCCTTAACACAAGGGATCTCCACTGTAATGTGTTCTCACTTGAAGCCTAAAAATGTTCACAAAAATCCTAACAAGACTGGTTGCCATACCTAGAATAAATATTCCAGTCTGTACAACTATTTACCTATAAAATGAATAGTTGGATTCATGCCTTTCCGAAGAAAATTACCACTATGTGAAATGCTTACTGCCTTGTGTAGGTCTTGAACTCAGTTCGCTGTGTCCATTTCCTATGACGCTCATCATTGTACGACAAGTACGTCCTTCATAGAAATTAATAGTTGAATTCTTTACGCTATGTCATGTACAAATATAATCTAATTTCATTTCCACCCTGGCTACAATTATGGATTTCGCGCACAAAGACGATACTCATATAGATTTTCCGAGTATATAAACTAAAAGATAAGAAGGAAAACATTTTTCTTTAATAGCTGAACATTATATTATGGCTTCATAGAACATTTTATAAAGAAGAAGATTAAATCACTTAAATTAATGGTATATTTTTTCCAATTCCTGCAGATGAATATAGTATAGATTAACCCAATCTTGAGGAAAAAAAGTATGAAATGTTCTTATAATTTGCGTTCCAAAAACAAATACCACCAGAAATCTATTGGGTGCCCCATTGTGGTTTAATGGTTAGCAAGCTAGTCTTGCAGATACATTACTAATTGTTGTGAGGTTTTAAGGGGTCAAATAAGAACAAAACGACTGGTACCAAATGTAGTAAAATGTATTAACAGAAAGTAGACAAGTACAGTAGAGATAAGTGGAAATTACGTCCAACGAAGAGAGTTATTGGCTTACTCGCATTGGCTTACTGCCAAGCCACAATTATTCCTGTTACTTATAATAACCTGCCGGCGCATTCCATTAGTCTTATAGGGTGTATCACCAATAACACTAATGAATAGCGAGTTCGATACTTGCTAAACACATCATATTTTCTGGTACGATTCTGGTCAGCATTTTAAGCGTTTAGTTCTCCAATGCTAAAACAGGTTGTAGTCTCAGTAGTAGAAAGTCTGTTGTATTACTTGAAATTCTTGGTAGAACAAGTGTGTACTCCTTGTAGCAGATAATCCAGTTGGGAACTAATTTCAGGACAATTACCAACGGCCTCATATATCGTATTTCATTGGTCAATGCCTGCTGTTGATTTTGTCACTGTCCATAAATATGAGTGGCAATTTTCTGTCATATACTACCCGTGGAGAATGGGTTAGGTAAATACTTACCAACAGAAGCTTCAATATACAAATCGGTCCACAGTTCAAAGTCAGTTACTTCAAAACTTAACGAGCGGTTGTCCATACGTTGTCCATGAATGATATAGGATTTACATGCAGAAAATGTAAGCAAAAAACAGCACTAAAACATCTAGAGAAGCAAATGAATTTAAATCAAGTTAAAATAAAACAATTTTGTCGTGTGGACAATTGGATGAAAGTGACATTCTCTGAATCCTATATTATTAGATATCAATAACTACAAGTAATTATTGATTATACACGGTTTTGACCGGGGGTCCAATGAGCTTCGGGCCTGGACCTTACTAGTTAATAGCGTCGATCCAAGGGGGCTATCCCCCAGGCAATACCTGCCACCCTTGATTTAAAGTTTTATTTTTGGTTTATTGCTCAGCGCCTGAGGCGCCCCCTCGAGGGGGAATGCCGACGGGATCGACGCATTTTTTGTGCCTGCCACCCAAGAGCTTCGGCTTGTGGGTGGGCCCACATAAAAAATATCCTGGTGTCACGCCCTCATAAGTGGGATGAGAGGCAAATATATTCATTATACACGGTTTCCCAGGGGTGCGGGTGGGGTCACATCCACTTCCGCTCCTCCACAGACACTGGGACTTCCGTTTTTATTTTTAAATCTAGTTCCGGTGTCATTGGTCGGTCAATGACTGGCACCCGTTGAGTGTTTACTCTTTCAAACGTTAACCTCTTTTTGTTCTTATTTCTTTTTCTTCTCTTTCTCTAGAAATCCGATTACCGTTGTCTTTTCAATCCCCAAATTCTCCGTAGACCATAATAATTATTCATAATCCTGAAAACATCCAATAAATAAGTTCTTGAAGTGAGCTTTTTGAAGTAAGTTTTTAGAATTCAGCTCGATAAAACCAAAAAACAACATTTCGTTCATCATTTTCTAATGTTATATGCGTGGTGTAATGGTTAGTATCGTAGGAAATGGACTCGACGATCCGTGTTCAAATACTGGACGTGGCCATTTGCATTTCACATAGCGCTAATAGGCTTGGGAAAGGTATGAATCCATATATTCTCCCTGCAGCTATAAATATTAGGACAGACTGGGATTTCTAACTTTGGATAGGTAACTAGTCTAGGAGAAGGAAAACTCAGAATTCTAACCTGTTAACCTCCGCCTAAGAAATTGACCTTGAGTCGCATTCTATTTCGGAGGTGGGGGGCGCAAATACAAATAACCCGACTAGAGCATACATATTTTCTCTCCAAACAATTACGACAAATCTTTAACATTTATAGTAGCTTTATTGCAGAATTTTAAAGGTACTGGTAATAAAACACGTCTTCCGGTCGGTGTCAAAATTAATTTTTGAAAGATATTGCCTAAGTGGCGGGAGTAAAAATGTATTGTCAGAGACTCTGTATCATCATCATCATCATCATCATCACGCGCTGTTTGCACGGATATCCATGACAATCTCTCGCCAAACTTCCCTATCATTCACCGACTATGGGAGCTCCTCCGCGAAGCAGCCAGCATCCTTACATAGTTGGTCAATGTAGGTTCTGGCTGGGCGGCCCACATTAGCGTGCCCATGTGCTAGCTTCCACAGTAGTACGTCGCTTACGAGCTCCTCCCTGCTTCTCCAGCAGTGTCCCACATGCCTAGCCCGTCTTACTCGTATGGTTTGTGAGATGGGGGGCAGGTGGCCATACAGCTTATTCTTTGTGGGGTGCTGCTTCCACGACTTATTCATGACCACTCGCAGCATTCCTGTGCAGCTCTCATCTAGCTTATTGTCAAGGCGCTTCCTTAGGGTCCAGGTGGTACAGCCATACAGCAGTACCGATACAACCACATCCTGGAAGAATCGTCTCTTTAGCTTATCGGGGAAATCGGATTTCCATATGACTGATAATTCCTTAGTGGCGAACCATGCCTTTCCTATTCGAGTGTTAACATCGCTTTCTGTGGATGAAACATTACTACCTAGGTATGTGGATTTTTCTACTGACTTAAGAGGTTTACCGTCAAGTGTGGAGATGTCTCCTTGCTTTTTGAAGCTTATGAACTCAGTTTTATCAGAGTTCACGTAGAGGCCGACGTTTATTGCTGCCTCCGCCAGGCTGTGTAGAGGTGCCTCAGCTTGTGTCGGTGTATCTGTTAGAAGTGCGAGGTCATAATAAAATATATTAAAGGAGTAAAAAATAAAACACTTTGAATTGGAAAAGTGTTGTCCCCTTTAAATAAAGCATCTGTTAATTATTAATTAAATAATTACTTTGAATATTTTACAAATAAATAGATAACTACGATTTTATGTAAAATTTATTAGTAAACATTTTAGTTAACATCTTGTAAATGAAAAAAAAATGTTCAAACTCGCAATTCAACAATAATGAATCTGCGAGACTAACTTTTACCCCCTTTGCCCAAGCGACGCTGGGTAGCCACTTCTAGTCGTTTATAAATATTAGGCAGGATACCGCCACAGGGTAAAGTTTTGTCTTGTGACTTCTATTCCGGTCACAGCTGCCGTTTTTAGCCGTGTATTAATAACATTTAAATCAATCGGTCATCCAAAATTGTACGATTTAAGGAGCTAAATGAATTCAGCTGGATATTTCGGAAACTAAAACTGTTACTGTATAGCTGCATCCCATGGTCCTCGTGTTGCATTCCTCTTTACTTTACCGCCCTGTCGTCTGGGGCGTTAGAATGCACCGAATGCACCTCTGCAGAGGGGTAAGACTCCCCCAATGGGGCCACCTGTTGGCCGTGGGTGGCGACCCGTGATGCTTAAGGATAGAACCAAGATGGATGAGCAGTTCCTGACTTGCAATACTCCACTTTGGCCCTATATTGGGCTAGACGGGCGGTCGGAGAGGCCCCCTCCGATCAATCGGCTGGTCATGTCAAGCCCTAGCACCTATATGATTTTCCCAACCCTATTGCCCTTATGGCAAGCCCCAACCCCTTTTTATCATATGGGTGCTAGAAGGCGGTGGCTGCGGGTCTACATGTCCTGGGAATGACGTTAAACTCTATCTGATGGTGAGGTTCCAGTTTTGGAGGTCTGGGGAATGTGGAGCACCCCTTCATCACCACTCCCTGGTCCACTCTGACCCCCTAGGGTCCCATCTATGGGTTAAATAGAAAAATGTATTTATAAAAAAATAGTATTATCCATTAAGAATTGATTTATTTTAAAACTTTATCGGCATTAAATGACCCACTGAGGTTGATATGCCGTAAAACAAAACGAACCAAATCTTTACTTTACTTACTTCTATTCTTCTTCTGACGTCCTGGATATCTTAAGTTCTTCTAGGTCTCTTGTAACATCTTGACTTCGTCTTGGTGGTCGGTCGCACTTAACTCATTTCTTCTAGTCTTGTTACTAAGACATCCATTAATCACAAGACCGTGTTATTTTTCTTAAACTTTTATTTCCTTAACTAAACATTTCATGTAACTAAATATCTGACTAACATAGCGCGCGTATGCAGAGTGAGTTACAGTTAAGGCAGGACATCTTCACTGCCTGACGTCCAACTGAAAAACTGAGAACCTAACCAGGTCCCACGTGACTTCACGTATTTCGCGGGCTTTCCGTACTATTCCATGGAAATTCCCGCCCGTGATATTAAAAGGGTCATCCCCTTAGAAATACAGAGGATTGAGAATAATCTTATGCAACCGCATAGATTATGTAACACTCGGTCCGAACAAAATAAAAATAATATCCCGATTGGTTTTATTTCACTATTTTTCAAGGAATATAAATTTGTTACAACATAGATTTGTTCATGTTATCATTGGTATACGGAAATCAGATCTCACTGACGAGCTAAAGTGACAATTCTTCCAAACCGCAGTTGTGTGAGTGCTACTGTATGGCTGAACCACTTGGACCTTAACGAAGCGCCTAGAAAATAAGCTTGATGGGAGCTGCACAAGGATGCTGCGCGCGATGTTAAACAAATCTTGGACTCAGCACCCTACAAGAAACAACTGTGCGGCCACCTGCCCCCTATCACATAGACTATCCGATTGAGATGAAGAAGACATGCTGGGAAGTGCTGGAGAAGCAAGGACGAACTATTAAGTGACATTCTTCTGTGGAAACCAGCGCATGAGCACGCCAGTGTGGTCCGCCCAGCAAAGACATACATTGAACAGCTCCATGAAGCCCTGAGGGGGGGGGGCTACTCAGTTTTAAATGCCTGGTCAAGAGGGCTTGTGAAGTGCGATGGCCGAAAAAAGGGTCGGATGATAAGGGAGAAAGAGAGAGAGAGAGAGAGAGAGAGAAAGAGAAAGAAAGAAAGAAAGAAAGAAAGAAAGAAAAAGAAAAATGGATGGCAAGAGAGAGGTGGAGAAGAGAGAGAGAGAGAGAGGGAGAAAGAGAGAGAGAGAGAGAGAAAAAGAAAGAAAAAGAAAGAAAGAAAGAAAGTAAAGAAAAATGGATGACAAGAGAGAGGTGGAGAAAGAGAGAGGGGGAAAGAGAGAGAGAGAGAACAAGAAAGAAAAAAGAAAGAAAGAAAGATAGAAAGAAAGAAGGAAAAAGAAGGACGACAAGAGAGAGAGAGAAGAGAAAGAGAAAGGAAGAAAGAAAGAAAGAAAGAAAGAAAGAAAGAAAGAAAAAGAATAACGGAAGAAAAAGAGAGAGAGAGAGAGAGAGAGAGAGAAAGAAAAAGAGAAAGAAAGGAAGAAAGATAGAAAGAAGAAAAGGAAAGACGGATGACAAAGAGAGAGAGAGAGAGAGAGAGAGAGAGAGAGAGAGAAAGAAAGAAAGAAATAGGGAGAGTAAAAGGAAACCGTGCTGTCGTCTCGCCTTGATGCTGTTGCTGCCGCTGCTGTAGCTGCTCCTCCTTCTGCTGCTGCTGCTGATGATGATGATGATGATGGGCCAATCAAAAACATCATGGTTGTTATACTTTTATTAATTATTCAATTGAAATATAATTCATAAGATATAGTTTCCTTGTTCATTATAATACACTGTAATTACGTCCTGAATTCATAATGTATTTCATTGGAACTAATACAAACAGTAGTGAGTCCTACTGTTTCATTGGTCTATCTACTAATCATACTTTATATCTGTCTTTTCATGAATAATAAATCCCTCTTGCTATATATGATATAATGTTCCTGGAATTGATATATATTCGGTAGTGAACTGAAAATTAATGACTGGCCCCAGTCAAATTTGTTCAAAGTTTTCTTCAAGTATATATATCATATTCAGACTTTCGAGAAGACATGAAAATATATCAAATGAAACGATTTGTTAGTGAATGTACATTGACAGAGAACAGACTTGCACAGCCCCCAAAAGAATGGTATCGATTTTCACCTGGGTACCGTATGTACATGCCACATCAACACTAACACATGGGAGGTTTGTGGAGAAGACCGTTCCATCTGGTGCATCCTCGTCAAACAAGGAACGAGAAGGAGTGAAAAAGTGAGGAAAGAAGCCGCCGCAGAAAAGAGAGCCAAAAGGAAGGAGATACAACAGCAACTCCAGCAAGCATCACTGTTTGTTTGCGGTCACTGCACCAGAGACTGCCATTCAAAAATTGGTTTGTTCAACCACTCACGCAGTTGCAGATAAAGATTTTTTTAAAGTGGACACCACGCCATCGTTTTTAGTAGATGGAAGGATGCCAACAACCGTATGTACACGTTTGGGTGAGGTCCCCGTGTTGTAGACAAGACTAGACAATACAATGGCTTATATTCACACATTACACAATATAAACAATGTCACATAAAACAAAACAAAACACAAAAAACTTAATGTTGGTTGTTGTAGTAATGTGTGGAGGATGATCACTAATTAGGACTGAGCCTATTCTAGTAGTGACCACCTCTGTTGTTTATTATTTTTATTTATTTATTTATTTATTTAAAAGTAATTGGTAATTTTCTTGAAGCATTGTTAAGTATGTTATAAAATAATAAAATTCGAAGGCAATACAATGCGTAAAAAATAAAGACAAAAAGATGTTTTATATGTCTAATCGATTTCAAAACAAAGCTTTATCATCAGAGTTTTTTTCAGAAATGACGTGCTTATGTTTTTTTATGAAGAGAATATGAAGAGAAATTATAACCACACAAATAAAAAAACATAAGCACGTCATTTCTGAAAAAAACTCTGATGATAAAGCTTTGTTTTGAAATCGATTAGACATATAAAACATCTTTTTGTCTTTATTTTTTACGCATTGTATTGCCTTCGAATTTTATTATTTATTTATTTATTTTTACATAGTTTGAATATGGTCTAGTGGTTAACATGCTGAACTGTGATATCGTAGTAAGCAAGTTCGATCTCCAGCCGGGCTATTACATTCAGTTACGGACTGATGCCCTAGGGAAAGATAAGAAAACCCTAATCCCACTGTAGGCGTTATTTTCGTATTCGCCTGGGGAGTTGTCTGCCCGTTTAGTTTCACTGGTTCCCGCTAGGGGCTTTTTCCTGTTGCTCGACCTACGAGACACCACTATGGGTTAGACTCTGGTCTACCCTCTTCTTGTTGGGGCTTTGGGCCCCCTTACATTACTGTAGGTGATTCATACAGCATGGACTATTCCTAGTCTCATGTCTGTTGCTTTTATGTTTTTCCATTCATGAATGTGTCATTATCTCTACTTTTGTATGTATATTTATGCACACCTCTATGTATTATGTACCCTGTTTAATTCTTGTGCTGTGTATATAAAATGTTTTGTCTATCAACCCTTGTCGGAGTTTTATCTTCAAGTATTATCACTTTGAATCTTACACCACCATCTATCTTATATCTTGTATTTTTCTATGGAGATAGTTATTTTTTTTTAAATCAAATCTACTGAACTTTGTGTAGAATCACTTCTTGTTATACGTTCTGATCATTTATATTTTTGTTGTTTAATTTCAACACAATCTATTTCCTTTGATTTCTGTTTAATGTTGAACTATTTTTCCATAAAGAGTTCTCCTTTCCTCAGTTCAAATCTGAGTCTATTTCAGTCTTATCTATCTATGTATCTATCTATTTCAATCTGTTCTTATGAATCTATGTATCTATCTCAGTCTGTTCTTTTTTATGTATATGTCTATGTATCTATTCCAGACTTTTTAAAATATCTACCTGACTGTATATCTGGCTTTCTGGAGGCATTACCTTTCTATCTATCTTTTCCAGTATTTTTCATATCTACCTGACTGTTTATCTGTGCCTGTAGGCATTATCTACTTAACAAGGCATGCCATATAGCAAGATAGAAGATACCAGATAGTCGAAACCATCCAAATCTACTGAGAAGCTTAGAAGAAGCTAAATATCCCAGATAAGTATATCTATATACAACCACATGTATACAGGTATACTCTATACGCTGCAATATACATATATATATATTTACCAACCCCTCCACACGAGCAGGATGCGAAACAAGGTCAATTTCTTAAGCGAATTCAGAGTTTTCCTTCTCCTAGACTGGTTACCTAGCCATGGTTAAAGAGTCCAGTCTGCCATGCTATTTATCCATAGCTGGAGGGAGAATTGGATTCATACCTTTCCCAAGGGTATTAGCGCCATGTGAAATACCAACGGCTTCGTCCAAGGATTGAACTCGCGTTGACGAGTCCATTTCCTACGACTAACTATTAGACCACGCACCTCCTATGTGCATAATATACATATATAGGAGAATGGATGTATACCAAGTTGATCGGAATACTGAATTATTTCTGAATATTGTTTTAGGTGTTTCTCTTAACTCAACGACTCGTATTCATTTATGGGTTAAATATGAGGTTGAGTCAAAAAGTAATGCCATTTTGTTTATGACAGGTATAGATACTAACACAGGAACCTGTATCATACATCAAAATGAAGCTGGTCCTCAGTGGATTACATCCCTACTTCTCCACATAGTCACCGTTTCTCTCAATAGCAATGATCCATCATTGAATGAGAGCATGTATCCCTACCCCGTTAAATTCTGTTGACTGTTGTTTGAACCATTTCTTCACTACAGATTTCACTTCTTCGTCACTGGAATAATGTTTGCCTCTCAAACCTTCTTTCATGGGACCGAAGATAAAAATGTCATTATAAAATTGAGTTTGAAAAAAAAAAAGATTTAATACCCAACAGTACTAACAAAACAACATGTTTTCAGTATAAAATAACCCAACAAGGATTGACATGCCCTAAAATCCAACCAACCCATTTCAACAATTTTCTAGTTTAGTCCATGAGTTGTTTTGAGGCAAATCTAGCTCAGATTTTCATAGAGACATCGTTAATATACAAGATTTATTCTATGTATTAAAGATTTTGACTATGAATTAAATACTAATTGATAAAATTGCGCTATCCCTGAGGGTATTGTGACGCAAATAATGACGTAATTTTGTTACAGACAGACACACACTGAACCCCTATTTTATAAGATATACTAAAATTGTTCTAAACAGTTTACAGATTTTGTTTTATTTACCAACCCTTTTACACGAGTAGGATGTGACACAAGGTCAATTTTTAAGCGGATTTGAATAGGTTTGAATTTAGAGTTTTCATTCTTAAACGTTTGCCTAACCAAGGTTAAAGAGACCAGTCTGTCCTACTATTTACCCATTTCTGAAGAGAGAATTATTGGGTGCATTCAATTTCCAAGCGGTGGGGGTCCCATCTTGATTAAATGGTTAGCAACATAGTCTCACGAAATAGCGAGTTCGATCCTCACTGGCTGCCATATAAAAACTGCCTACGTAAATAAATGTGTTAATCCAGCCTGGTTGAAGGCCAGGAAAATAATATTCATTCTATCGTAGTGTCATGGTTAAAAGATAGTCCCTCAGATCTATTATTACTGAAAAGAGAGATCGATCCTTGCATGATTTTGAACACATAAATAATATGAGCTGTTTTTAGGCAAATATACCCTAGCTAGACCTTTATAGGGACATTGTTAATAAATAAGATGCTAATTAAGATTAAATAATGATTATTTGATAACCATTGAGAAAGGAACATAAATAAGTAAGGGATTGATTACAAACAGACACATAATCTCCATCTATATATTAATACTCTTGTTCCCTAATCTTCCGACCGTTATCATATAAGCAAAACCCTCTGGTTAAAAATGAGTCCATACGAATCATCCAATATGAAATTATTTATGAATTAGATTTGAAGGGTCTCATTTTTAACCAAACTTTCTTCTTAAAGATCCCAGTCTGACCTACTATTTACCTATAGCTGACGGAAGAATATTTGGATGCATACATTTTTGGGTCTTCCTATCGCTGTGTAAATTTTTGTAAACAAGTCTCTATGTAAACAAGTTTTATTACTACTGAATACTCGTGACGAACGGGTTGAATAAATTCCTAACTTTTCTGAAAGTATCAGCGCTAAGTGAAATGCAACTAGCCTGGTTCAGGTATGATATATTGCATGATCAATCGGTTGCACCATAAGACCGGGCTACACACAGGAAGTGTGTGGGTGTCAAGTGCGGGCTGGATTTGAAATTGTGTCACTTTGTCCATTTTGAGCGACCATCACGGGAACCTATATTTAGAGTATTAATAAATCGACTTGGTTGTGACAAGCAGTTTGTTATTGAATATTGATTAAAACCAGCCACGTCCAGGAATTGAACTCGGGACACCGTGTCCATTTTTAACGACAATTACCATAACATAGCAAGTGCATCAGTTTAGATATTTTGGCTTGCGTAACAGGTATTTCATTTAACGCATAATAATAATAAACTTGCTTGTGACAAGAAGTTTGTTATTGAATATTAATTAAAACCAGACACCTCCAGGATTCGACCTCGTGTCACTGTGTCCATTTTTAACGACACTTACCATAACATAGCAAGCGCATCAGTTTAGATATTTTGGCTTGCGTAACAGGTAATTCATTTAACGCAAAATAATAATAAACTTGGTTGTGACAAGCAGTTTGTTATTGAATATTAATTAAAACCAGACACATCCAGGATTCGAACTCGTGTCACTGTGTCCATTTTTAACGACAATTACCATAACATAGCAAGCGCCTCAGTTTAGAGATTTTGGCTTGCGTAACAGGTAATTCATTTAACGCACTAATAATAAACTTAGTTCTGACAAGCAGTTTATTATTGAATATTAATTAAAACCAGCCACGTCCAGGATTCGAACTCGTGTCACTGTGTCCATTTTTAACGAAAATTACCATAACATAGCAAGCGCCTCAGTTTAGAGATTTTGGCTTGCGTAACAGGTAATTCATTTAACGCACTAATAATAAACTTAATTCTGACAAGCAGTTTGTTATTGAATATTAATTAAAACCAGCCACGTCCAGGAATTGAACTCTAGACACCGTGTCCATTTTAACGACCATTATCATTACATCACGAGCGCCTCACTTTTGGCTTGCGTAACAGGTAATTCATTTAACGCACTAATAATAAACTTGGTTGTGACAAGCAGTTTGTTATTGAATATTGATTAAAACCATCAAAATCTTAGCAAGTTTTCACCGTCTGTCTATGTCAGAAGGTTTTCATTCATTTCCGTTCGTTATGATTCTATTCTGTTTTATCGAGTGTTCATATGAAGGCTAAAGTCACTCTATACAAGTGATATTCAAATAATCTGATGGTGAATACTGACCTTACGATTCTTTGTACACATAAAATCAATAGGTAATGTCAGTCAAATGAGACTTGGCCCGATTAATGTATGCAGAGATTTCAATTCGGAAATTAATTGAATCGACACTTTATATAATGAAGTATCGTGAGCAACGTAATGCCAACATAAGTTTTGTCTGAATATTACTTACAAATTTAATCTGCTAATCAATAGATTTCTGATGAAAACTTTGTTGGGGTCTCAAGAGACAAAGATAATATATACGTTATATAATGGCGTAAAGTTTGACATTTCGTGTCCGATTATTTAAGGATTTTGGAAGGGGTTCTAAAATTGCGCGGGATGTGCCCTTGAAATAATAAACGTTTGGATGAGGTTAGCTCTGTGGATAAGTATGCCTAGGCTGTAAAAAATATGATCCAGGAAACATTCCTAATTAATTTGAATACATATAAATTCATATATATATATTTTTTTTTTTTGGGGGGGAGAATATGTGCTTAATTGAAGTCATACCTAATTTGAAAATTAATTAGTTGGTAATTAATGAATTAGGAAAATATATCTGTTTAAACGTGAAGCGTAAACAAATCGAGAAAAAGTTATTCTCTGTATGTACATTTCGGCCTATTATGCCTCATCAGCAGAGTTATAGACTCGAAGCCGCTTTGAGTGTGATTCGAACCCGAACTGTCTGGCTGACAGTCGGAGATTCTAACCGTTACACTAGCTGGTGTTCCCAGATTTCTCGCTTTGTTTATAAAATCATATATCCTATTTTTGGGGGACTTGCTGCACGACAGTATGAAAGTATGCAACCAGTTTGTTTGATATGGCTATGCCGACCAATTCTCCGGAAATTTGACCCTAGCCAAGGACAATTGTGTCTAGCCACACTCAAGAGGCATGAAATGCCGAAACACGTGTCTGTGGATGACTTATTAATATATGCTCCCATAAATTTGGTAATGAGCTCTCTAATTGGTAATTTAAATTAACTCTCACTACTAAGCAAATAAACAATGATCATTTCTCCGGAAATTTGATCTCTCAGTGACCGAAATATACATTCCTATGTATTTAATAGTTTAAAAACACCAGTCCCAGCATCAGCTGTCAGTGGGCGAGGGGATAAGATATCGGACTACCATGCGGTCAGTCTGAGTTCGACCCTACCCAAGGACAGTTGTGTCTAGCCTCACTGAAGAGGCATGAA
>CM042155.1:18787082-18794582 GCA_023376005.1 Doryteuthis pealeii
TTGTATGGTCAAAATTTAATTTTTTGCATAATTCCCAGTGGATCACCTTCCCAACCCAGTCGTGCCTGGCTTTGGTTCCCCCTTGCGCGAGTTTGCTATATTCGCTTAATATATGGTTTACAGTCTCATCTCTGTCACTGCACAGTCTACATTTACTGTTTCTATGTGTCTTATCAATGTTTGCTTTGATATAATTTGTTCTTGCTGCATTATTTTGTGCAGCAATTGTTATATATTATTATTATATATTATTATGGTTATTATTATTATTGATGTTGTTGTTGCTATTGTTGTTGTTGTTGTTGTTTTATTATTCATTATCCTAATAAAGCTCTGGGGTAAATATGATAATCGAAGATCTTGTAAACTGATACTCGTAACGGAGATGGACACTTTGCATTGTGTACCTAATAGGCATGAAGTATCAGATAGTGTGCTATTACGCCTACAGTAAAGGATGACGTGTTTGAATAAGAAAAAAAATCAAGGCACGTGCACTGGACATGTTAAAATCCAGGTTCAAACAAACACACCGGGTATATATGAAGAACTCATGATTTAATTTTTTATAGCTTTTTCTTCCAATCTTTTTCGTTAAAGTCCAAGTGCCGCAAATATACAGTTGCACTGAGTTAATACAATTCTAAGTGACATTTATCTCTGGGCTGCAGTGTAAACATATCTGAGGTATGGGGTTATCGTCCTTGTCTACGAGCCTCGCTATTAAACACTGGCCAGCATTCTTTGGCGGCAAAGCCAAAGAGGCCAATTCTTCCTCTTTCTCATCCACCAGCTCCCGGTGTCGGATGACAAAAAAAGGGCGTCTCTTATGTCCAGCCGAGCGACCAGATAGCCGTAGCTAAGGGGCACCGATAACTCACCCTACATCAGGATTTCAGCTAAGTGGACAATTATTCTATATAACATTCCCGCAGAGAAACCAAAGTTTGCAACTATTTGTTATGTACGCACTTAATACATGTCTATTCGAATTCTAAGTTTGTGTTGTGTTTTATTCTTTAACTCGAACTTTTGTCACCACTCGTGGTCTGAATCACCACAGCAGGTTCAATCCTGGTCAAGAGCGACAGTAACATAAAATTTTTAACACATCTTAAAATTTGTACCTGGTCATGGTTAACGGAATGAGAACAGTCTACCACTGTGGAATGAATAAAGGGTTCGCTTCGAAGTTCCATGAAGACTCCCGATTACGTCATGAAGGCTTCCGAGCTGGACAAGAAGGTTCCCGAGTTCGAAGGGAAGGTTCCCGACAAGAAATACCTGAAGAAGGCCGGAGTTCACATCGACAGAAATGTTGTGTAGTTAACAATAAAGCTGAGGAAAATAGTCTGAATAATGCAAATAATACCAAAAAATGAATGAGATTCCCTAAATTGTAGACATAAAATGACTCTAGATGAGTTGATATGCCGTTAAATCAATCAATCCCATTACATTTGATAAGGTGATCCGTCTTTATCTCGAAATCCCAGAGTATTTTATGCGTTTCATTCTCAAGAACAGATTCTGGTTTATGCATATACCAATTTGTTGTATGGTCAAAATTCAAGTTTTTGCATAATTCCCAGTGGATCACCTTCCCAACCCAGTCGTGGCTAGCTTAGTTCGCTAAAACTGTATAAAAAGGGTATACAGCTTTGCAACCTGGAAAATGGACATGGTGACACGAGTTCAAATCCTAGATAAGGATTTTGCATTTCACATAGCGCTAATACCCTTGAGAAAGATATGCATCCATCTATTCTCCATCCAGTTATGGGTAAATTGTAGCGCGGTCTGGGCTCTTCAACCTTGATTAGGCAACCAGTCTAGGAGAAGGAAAACTGAATCCCAATACCGCTTTAAAAAAAGTTTGTGTCACATCCTGCTCGAAGCGGAGGGTTTGGGTAAATACATATATGTGAGTGTTTATGTTTTCGTTTTCATTTTAAAGGTATCAAGACAATTTGTTATTGTTTTCCCATTGATGGATTTTATTTATTTTTATTCAAATGACTTATACAAATATGAACAGATCTATTGGTAAACAGTAATAAGAAACCTTATTAAATATTCGTACAAGCTAGTCATTGCAAATAAGTTCAATTCTTACTGGGTTTGTCTTTCATTTGAACCTAGGTATCAAAATGACTAATTGTTCTATAATTTTTGGTATGAATTTATAAATTGTTCAGTGATTTGATTGGTTTTGTATGTGTTATATAACGTCATATACCTCATTGTCGAATATATATATATATATATATATATATTATATATATATATATATATATATATATATATGAGTAAGAAAAGGTGGAATGAAAACATCACACAATGCTGTTAAAGAAGAAAACAATTTATAATATAATCATAGCTGATACTGATCAATATTTCGATTTTATAATACCTTACATTAGATCCAAATCGCTTAACATTATCTAAAATAATAACTAATTCTGCCCATAACCTTTTTTACTTTATATATAAAAACAAAACACAATAAATATTTAATCATTTATTAAATACAGAACTTAATTAATCGTAAAATAAAAAAATATATAAAAATTCCTTTTCTAAAATATTAACATATTCCGCCCATAACTTTTTCACTTTATATATAAAAACTAAATACAGTAAATATCTAATCATTTATGAATTACAGAACTTAAAAATAAAATTTAAATAATAAAAACAATTAATCGTAAAAAATTCCTTTACTAAAATCTTTTGAATTCCAACCGTCACATTTCTTAATACCCATCCCCTTCCGTTTAAATTGTTTCGTCTTGTTGCCAACATCTCAAAAATTCGCTACATTTGGTTGACAAAAGATATACATATGAGACATGACCGACATATATATGGCGCGAATGCCCACGTTGGTGAATATTGTAACGTCTTTCGTGTTTTGCAGTATTAAGGTTTTTTGTTTTGTAAACTCATTTGACATTCCTCTCCGACCCAAACAACTACGGGAGTGAATGAGCTCTGATGATGATTTTTGTAAAATCGAAATATTGATCAGTATCAGCTATGATTATATTATAAATTGTTTTCTTCTTTAACAGCATTGTGTGATGTTTTCATTCCACCTTTTCTTACTCATATTGTCGGATTCATTTCCTTTCTTTAACTTATATAATATATATATATATATATATATATATATATATATATAATAAGTAATCCACAGACACGTGTTTTGAGGTTTCACCTCTCATCAGTGTGGTTATACCTTAACAGCAACCCCTGGCCGGGTTTGAGACCTGAATGAACTTTCGTTCGCCAAATCTCTTACCCATGCGGCCAGAAGCGGCTGTCAAATATAAGGGCATATTTGATTGATACATTTCTAAGCGGAAATGAATTCACTAGAGTCCTCAAACTTTGTAAACAAAGTTAGGGTTAGCTACACGCCAGATCGGTGAATTTTACAATTAAATCCCTATATAGAGAACTCAACCATGGGTATATAATCGCGAGAGGAGATTTGGTGAGTGAGAGAGAGAGAGAGAGAGAGAGAGAGAGAGAGAGAGAGAGAAAGAGAGAGAGAGAGAGAGAGTCGAGACTTACTAGTTATTCATTTCGGCTTTTCTTCTGCTACCTTCTTATTTGGCTGTTTTGGTCGTCATCTTGTCTAGTCTTCTGGTTGCTGTTTCTAACTAAGGGCTTCTTCTGGGCTAACTCTTTAGTCATGCAAATTAATCAACTCACAAGAATTTTATTTTCTTGATCAAGATTTATTTCTGTCCATGTTCTTCCGTACGGGAGTTAACAACCTCAGCAGAGAGATAGGCATCCTCTCTGCTCAACGTGAGGCCGAAACTGAACTCTAATTCTAGTCACGTGTTTCTCGTGACGTATTCTCTAGGAGTCAGAGTGTTAAAACCGTTACGGGTATTTTTCCACTCTCTGATTAGAAAGCCAATGGCCCCTTATTCTACAGGGTTTGTCAATAATTCATAATACCACATAAATCATGTAACAAAACTATGCTACAACATAAACTATGTAACATATTGTTTCGTTGTTTGATGGCATATCAACTTTCATGGATTATTATTATATACCCATCTGAGTATATAATCTGGGAAGGTTTTTTTTATTAGGATTATGAGGGCATTCCTGGTCATACGCCCACAAATATTTTACTAACTTTCTTGCTTGAGAAGCTGATTGGTACCATATAGCTGGATTTCTTATCTTTTGTTTCTTGTGTTCTGCAATTTGTTATCTGTTGTTATCTTCAGTTATTCTTCTAGCTTCTATTCACTTGTCTGGTTTTCAAGAAGCTGGTTCACCAAGGTTGTCATTAGTTCACATAAAGACAACATTTCAACGATAAATAGCGAAGTCATCACGCCATAAAAGGAATATGTAGTATTGTGGTATACAGATCAACTAATAGGTCACGAGCAATATTCAACCTAGGTACAGGGTGCCAAAAAAAAAAAAAAACATATAAAAGAATAGTGGGTTGCAGATAGGCATAAGGAGTTGTTTATTTCTCGACCCCCTCCGTGTGGTCTTTTCCATGAAAGAGAGGAAGAGTAGGTTAATCTTATCTATCATAAATTGCATTCATTACCATTATCTCGCAACTCAGGAGGCTCTTTAAGATATCGCTCCATAGCAGAGCATAAAAAGCCGACGTGCATCTCCTTGTGAGACACCCAGTAAAAAAGAGGATGAGTCCCCTTTCTTCCACTTGTAGTCCCGGGTTGGCGTTTCCGCTCTTTTGCAGAAAATTTGGACTTCATTATTTTTTATTTAGTACAGAGGTCATTCCTCAGTCACTGGCTGGCATATATTTAGTGCTAATAATCTTAGTCCGCTAAAAACTTTATTTTCTTCTTTTTCTTTTTTTTCTTGTTCTCTTTAGGCAGAAACAGTATTACCATTTCCTTTTCAATTTAGATTTTCTATAGACCGTTTAATTATGTTACAATTAGACTCGAAAGCAACAGTTTGTTCCCAGACATTTGGAGCGTAGAATACTCTGGAATCTTTTCTAGCAAGACGTGATACAAATGAGAGAAGCTGCTGACACCTAACTTTCATCTAATTTCCAGCAGAGAATAAAACCATGTTCCATTGCTCCCTGGAGATTCATTGGCGGAAACGAATGTCATCTCATTAAGGATTAAATAGTCATCATTTTTCCGGTGGAAATACACAATCGCTGCTTCGAGAAAAGAGAAAGGAAAGAAAAGGCAAATGATTGAATAAAAGCGAGGAAAAACATGCCGTGACAAATTCTTTGCGGAGATGGCTAATTATATCGCTTGAATTTCACCCTTTATAATGACGCAGAATATACTGAGGTGATCGGGTGTCTCTGCAGGCGAACACTACCTGAGTTGCCTCCAAGTATCGACTTCGATTAACCTTACCTGAGTCATACAAACAGTCTTGTGTCTCTAACCTTATCTTCCCTATATATATATATATATATATATATATAATAGGATATCTACTGAGTCAGACGAACCTACTATTAGTTTCGCATAAAGCTCTTCAGGGCTAAAATCTGACTGATTCAGTCAGATTTTAGCCCCGAAGAGCTTTATGCGAAACTAATAGTAGGTTCGTCTGACTCAGTAGATATCCTTATTACTTGGCTCTACTTAGGTATCGAGCACTTTTTACAAATTAGCTTCTCCTAGCGGTTATATGAATATATATATATCTTATATACATATATATACATATAAATTGTTTTTTTCTTTTGGCCAAATACTATACCAATAGATTATTTTTTGTTGGTACGAATATCTTGGTCTTTTCTTTTTTCAAAAATTTTTTCTTCCTGGTTGATGTTTGGTAGTATATTTTTACAATCAAACTCTCTGCCGGGTTTTTTTCTCTCCGCAAGGATCTACCAACACGCTTGGTATATTAATTTATATATATATATATATATATATATATAATATATAATATATATATATATATATATATATGGTTTTGTATATTTCATGGTTTTTTCAATATATCTCCGTTTTTAGCTAAAATAGTGTTAAATAATTACAAAATACCAGGCTTCATTTAATTATTTATTTAGTTATCATTCCCACTTTGTTCCCTTAATAACCGACATGTATTATTTATTATATCTCCGTTTCTAGTTAAATAGTGTTAAATAATTACTAAATACCAGTCTTCATTTAATTATTTATTCAGTTATCATTCCCACTTTGTTTCCCTATGTTCTCTTAAAAATAATCAGTCCATTAATACTTTTTCTCGTCTTTTGCATTTCTTCGAGTGGCGTCACGCGTCATGACACCTTCGCGTGAGTAGATCGCGACTTGCCTTTAAAAATTAAAACGCTGATCAAATACAGTTACATAACTAAAAAGATTTTCATCTCCTGTCACATATAAAAACATCCATCATTTTCTTCACCCCAAGAGACATCCTGATGAAGGTTAAATGTAACCGAAATGTTTTAAACATCGATAATTAAATTCATCCCATTTTCGGAACACTTGTTTTTTCAGATTTTCTTTATATATATATATATATATATATATATATATATATAATATATATATATATAATATATATATATAATAAAATAAATATATAAAGGTTTTACATATTTATTTATTTGATGACAAAGGAACAGTCACAACCGTTCGGTTTCATGCATGCGTAAGTGCAAACAATCTTCAGGTGACGTTGTTTCAAATGCAAGGAAAATCGAAAATTACAAAAAAAAATAAAGACAAGCTCTGCCTAGTAAACTCCAGTGTTACATAGGGGGTGAAGGCAGTTGTGTAGCACATCCTCTGGTTATAAAATACATAACGAAGGTAGAAAAATACCCTGAAAATTCGCGCTACTGCGAGAAACTTAGTAGGTAGCTTGTAAAGCATTAGCTTTTAACCGTGTATATATAGAGAGAGGGAGAGAGAAGTGCGAGTTTCTGTTTGAATGCATATACTCTCCGATTATATATATATATATATATATATATATATATATATATATATATATATATATATATAATAGTGTTTGATAATTTGCTTTTGAAGCATTGTTAAGTAAAGTATATTGTTATTTATATTTTTGGAGGCAATTTGAATGCGTATATCGTATACAATTCGATAATTATCAAAAATAATCACGACAAGAAAATTCGGCGAATAACGCGTGCAACGTGTGGAACACCGGACAGATGTTTCAGCCTTATTAGTTCTCATCAGTAGTGTATACCTACGATCTCCCTCCGACAGAGATCGAACCGGAGAACCCAGCACACAGAGTCAGAGACTATCAGTAAGTAGGTAGCTTTACAGTATCGAATTTTATACGATATACGCATTGTAATTGCCTTCAAAAATATAAATAATAATATACTTTACTTAACAATGTTTCAAAAGCAAATTATCAAATATTATTATCCTTACAGCCTGCGCAAGGCCTAATTTGCGATTCTCTCAATGCTCGCTGTACTAAGTTCTGTATTGTAGTGGCGTGTTTATCATT
>CM042155.1:18799582-18804582 GCA_023376005.1 Doryteuthis pealeii
ATTCAAAATTTCTCAAATGATGTAATAACTAGCAGGACCTGGGTATGTACCACAGTATGGTAATTTAATTAGTACAAGAGTTTGATATGTTTACTTGAGAGCTATTGCTAAATAGTTCAATATGTAAAAAGAGTTTTGTTGAATCTTGTGAACACGTAAAATTTTGGTCATTCTTATTATATAGTAAGGGGTCGGGTTAGTTCAGTCGGTAGAGCGTTCGGCTATAAACCGCAAGGTTCTTAGTCCGATACCGGCTCTCGCCAACTCAGCGTATGAGTAGCACAGGGATATGTGCGGTAAAGTAAGGAGCTGATGGTAGGTGTGGCTCCACCTCAGACGCAAAAACAATCTCCTTGGTCTAGCGCTAGTGAAAAGGGGATAGACTCCCTCGCTGATTTGCTGGTACCGACATTAGGCCGCCCCGACGACTTTACTTTATTATGTAGAATATTTATAGACTATTTATACTCTTATTTATACTAGCATGACCTGTGGATATATCACAATATGATAGTTTAATTATTACAACGTTTAATATGTTTATTAAGAGCTATTGCAAATTAATCAATATTTTTTTCTTTCGTGTTTTATTTCCTTCTTTTCATCTTATAATTATGTTCGATTGAAACAGATTAGCGTCATTGCTTCCGCATGTCAACCTTTCATCTATATCTTTCCCCATACTTGCTTTTTCTTTCTTTCTTACATTTTTTGTGTGTAGCATGTCCTTTATCTTCCCTTACTTTCTTTATAATAAAAACTGAATGGACCATTATTTAGTTGAGGTTACGACACCCATGAGAAATAAGAATTCTGTGGATAAGCGACACCAGCTAATCAGGATTTACATGTTTGCATTTCATTTTGGACGGTCTCATTTTTACCCAGAGGATGTTGCATGATAATAACGGTCGGAAGATTAAGTAACAAGAGCATTAAAATATATATACTATTTATATTATACTTTTATTCATACTCTGTACTATCATTTATATACTATTTATACTATTATTTATACACTTATATTTATACATATAGTTAAATTTTGGCTATAACTATTATCTAGTTTTGACTGCATAATAATAGCTATTTTATAAAAGAAGAAGGTCCGCAAAATGGATTATGTTTTTTTCTCTTTTTTTTGTTATTATTATATATTTGCGATACGTGTTTTAGATCTTCTGACTATGTACACACACACACACACACACACACACACACAACACATATATATATATATATATATATATATATATATATGTGTGTGTGTGTGTGTGTGTGTGTGTGTGAAATAAAATTGGAACTTAATCCGATAGCGTGAATATGATATATTGAAAAAACATAGGATGTTTACAAATGCATGGGCTCATCAGGAGAGAATGTGCAAACCGTTTCGGGGCCTTCCTCTACGGTTTAAAAGCAACATCGGCCCTCCTCACTGATGTG
Source organism: Doryteuthis pealeii (assembly GCA_023376005.1). Classification (NCBI taxonomy): domain Eukaryota; kingdom Metazoa; phylum Mollusca; class Cephalopoda; order Myopsida; family Loliginidae; genus Doryteuthis; species Doryteuthis pealeii. The sequence goes on from CM042155.1 coordinate 18,801,029, forward strand.
AGCACCCTCGCAATATCTGCATCGACCGCACGTGGATCGGTCTTCAACAAAAATAAGACGGGAAGAAATGACCGTTAGCAAAACAGAACGCTGCTAGTCAAAAGTTGGAATTATTTTAAAAAAATGCGCTGTCTGTATTAAAAATAAAATGAATTTTATTTAAAAATAAAAATAAAATGAACTTTATTTTTAATTAAAAAAAAATCAGAAGCATTATAGTTTATAATAAGACTCAAAAGAGCCTGATGTAGAATTATTTTTCCAATATATCATATTTTTCAATATATCATTATTTTTTCAATATATCATATTCACACTGTCGGATTAAGTTCCAATTTTATTTCACATACTTGTCTATGAAAAAACTATACATATGAATGTTTACTCCTCTAAAGATATTTATCCATAAACACCACGGATTTACCTACACTTATGGGCTACTTATTTAACAGTTGGATTGTATTACGAACAATTTTGATATTTTAATATATACTTTTTATATAATTATACACTTTTTTAAATAATTCTACATCGGGCTCTTTTGAGTCTTATTATAAACTATAATGCTTCTGGTTTTTTTTAAATTAAAAATAAAATGGGATAGCCCACTGAGATCAACGCTGTTAATTTACATTAAAAAACACAGGCCCCAAAGAGCCCATGTTATTAGTGTATTTAACATCTAATGTGTCTTATTATGGATAAAGGTTTAAATAATATACGATGTGGTTAATTTGCATATTAGTTTTAACAAAACCGGGTTTAATAAATAATTACTTGGTGTTATTAATATCTAATATTATTGCTTTATCCTCCAACGTATTAAAATATCAATCGTATGAATGATTTAAAATAGAAACAAATTAAAATATAATTAAAATAAATGTAATGCGTTCGTATTTAATTTTGTTAGTCTTTCTTATTAAATAAATTTCATTATATTAAAACTTAAATACTTACGCCCGGAGGGGTGCATATTGTTGCTAGTACCTATAATATAGTTTTGTACAAGCAATCCTATCTTGTAGCAAGTAGTGTTTTTCAATTAAAATAACAGCCTTTATATCTACAATGCAAGATAGTGTGTTTAATCTTTGCTTAAGACGTATTCCCGAGTTTCAAGGTAAGATAAACACATTTAGGTTCAGTACACAAATTTGGAATCAATTTTGCATATGTCAAAGTGACTAGAAGTTGTGTATTGATCTTATCCTCTTCTAAAGAGACCCAGTCCGACAGCTGTTTAAATAATTTGTCGTAAGAAATTCGTCCATGTTGATTTAACCCTTGTGAACCGTTTTTTTTTTCAACGGCGAATGGCTGTTACATTTTTGTTGGCAAACATGGAGTCTGTTCAACGTTTCTGTCTGTCATTAACTGACACAGCTGGGAAATACACATTCTCTCTCTCTCTCTCTCTCTCTCTCTCTATCTATCTATCTATCTATCTATCTATCTATTTCTCTATTTCTTTATCTCCCCTTCTTTCTCTCTTATCTATTTTTCTTTCTCTATCTTCTCTATCTCCCTCTCTATCTATCTCTTTCTCTCTCTCTTTCTCTCTCTCTTTTTCTCTTTCTTTATCTCTATTTCTCTCTCTCTCTCTCTCTTTCTATCTCTCTCCTCTCTCTCTTTCCTCTATATATTACTCTTTCTCTCTATTTCTCTCTCTTTCTCTATATCTCTCGTTCTCTCTCTTTGTCTTTCTCTCTCTCTCTCTTTCTCTCTTCTCTCTTTCTCTCTTTCCTTATCTTTATCTTTCTCTCTCTCTCTTCTCTCTCTCTTTCTCTCTCTCTCTCTTTCTCTCTCTTTTCCTTATCTTTATCTTTCTCTCTCTCTCTTCTCTCTCTCTTTCTCTCTTTCTCTCTCTTTCCTTATCTATCTTTCTCTCTCTCTCTTTCTCTCTCTTTCTCTATATATCTCACTCTTTCTCTATATCTCTCTATATATATATCTCTTTCTCTCTCTCTTTCTCTATCTCTCTCTCTCTCTCTTTCTGTCTTTCTTTCTCTCTATTTCTCTCTCTATATATATATGTATCTCACTCTTTATCTATATTTCTCTCTTTCTCTCTATTTCTCTCTCTCTTTCTCTCTCTCTTTCTCTCTCTCACTTTCTCTCTCTTTCTCTCTCACTTTCTCTCTCTTTCTTTCTCTCTCTCTTTCTTTCTTTCTCTCTCTCTCTTTCTCTTTCTCTCTCTCTCTTTCTCTCTTTCTCTCTCTCTTTCTCTCTCTCTCTCTTTCTCTATATATCTCTCTTTCTCCCTCTCTCTATATCTCACTCTTTCTCCTTCTCTCTTCTCTCTCTCTATATCTCACTCTCTCTCCCTCTCTCCCTCTCTCCCTCTCTCTCTCTCTCTCTCTCTCTCTCTCTCTCTCTTATCTCTCTTTATCTCTCGCTTTCTGTTTTTAAACAAATTGAGTTGATACATAATTATCTGTCTTGTAAATATCAGTAAACACAAATTTCAGGGTTCCTATTCGATCCACCATTTCCTGTGTGCATGCATATAGAAATATATAAGATTGGAGGTACCTAGTGTAACTGTTATGATTATAATCGTAGGAAATGGACTCGTCGACTTGTGTTCAAATCCTCGTGGAGGATATTTGCATTTCACATAGCGCTAATAAACTTGGGAAAGGTATGCATCCATATAATTTCCTTCCAGCTATAGGCAAATTGTAGGCCAGACTAGGCTCTTTAACTATTGCTAGTGGTCTAATCTAGGAGATGAAAAACTCTGAATTCAAACCTATTAAATTTAGCTTAAGAAATTGACCTTTCTCTCTCTTTATATATATATATATATATATATATATATATATATATATATATATATATATATATATGTATGTATTCTATTATTATACTAAAGCTGAGATTTTCAGCTTAAAATGTCTTAAGGCTTTTTTGTTGGTGACCTTGATCACACGAAATTTGTCTTTAATTATTCCTTAGTTTTAGGGCTACTAAATGTTTGGAAAAAAATCCACTTTAATTGGTTTAATTAGTCGTAAGTTGCAATTAAGTCAAATCCAGACCCTTCCCTGTCTTTATATTATACATCCTCCCCTTTTTTACTCACTATAGGGCATCTCACTCCCCTTCAGACAGGAACTGAAGGGGAGTAGCCTGTATAGCCAACAGCCAAGCTATCAGCAGCATTCCAACCAACACCTTTTTCGCTTGTCTTAGTCAATAAACAGAGTTATGTATAATCTGACTACCCCTCTTTCTCTCTCTCTCTCTCTCTCTCTCTCTCTCTCTCTCTCTCTCTCTCTCTCTCTCTCTCTCTCTCTCTGCAATGTTTTATTTTACGTTTAATATAAAGAACAATTCCAAGTTTATGTGTTATAAAAAAAGAAAAACCAAATTTCTTATGCATAAAACCTAAATCTTTGCATTTAAAAGTGAAATTTACGAAAATAGCGCCATTTCTTAATCCTTGTTGACAAAATTATCGCATCTTGACATGTGCACTATTTCTTCGTATGGAGTTTCGTGCGTAATATGTTCAAACAAATAAAATAATGAATTTCTTCAAACACTGT
>CM042155.1:18809582-18827082 GCA_023376005.1 Doryteuthis pealeii
CGACTGAACTAAACAGTCCCTTTATATCAAGATATATCTGGTCATTTAATGCCGAAGTCATTTTGATTAACAAGAAGTTTAGGTTGCTTAGAGAACTTGCTGTTGCTTATGCGATCACCAAATTATGTATTGAATAGGCTTATTGTTGTTTAACTTTGGTGATCGAGTGATCACTTACTGTTTCCAATCTAAGGAAAATATTATATACCCAATTCTACGATATTCTGTAATTATTTCTATTCATATAATAATAATCCTTTGTTTGTACACAGACATATGGTTTCATGTAACTAATCTATTAATAATGGAGATTCAGTCTAAATGTGTTTGTAACCGAAATTACGTCACTACTTACGTCACATTACGTGAATTAATGTTATTTTCTTTATTCTTTAATTAATTCATTCATTTTTGATTTATCAAATGTTTTATTTTAATTTTTGTCTTTTAATCTTTTTTTAGATATTCAATATTAATAATAATAAAATGAATAAAAGTTGTTCTTATAATTAAACATTTGAATACTTTTCATTGAAATAATGACAATTTAGATAAATAAATATGAAATTGATCGTATGATTGATTTAGATGGAAAAACTTATTTGTGAAATTTCTAATCAATTTTGAAAATTGTTCTTAAACTCGCGTTTTCTTAAGTAACAAGAGGTTAATTAAAACTTTCAGAAATGAATAAATACCTACAATTTTGTATAAAATTTATGTGTAAAATATTCAAAATAATTATTTAATTAATAATTAATAGATGCACGCAGAATTTTATTAGAGGGAGACAGAACTAAGTGTTCATTTCAAATTGCTTTTATGTTTTTTTGTGTTTTTATTTTTAATACTTTAATAAATTTGATGATTGTACTTACCTATGATACAAACCCTTAAACACTGATTTTCTAAATCCTAACCCTCTCACGCAATGTGTTTCATAAAAATAATTTTTACACCGCCCGAGCGCGTTTTTTTATACTACTACTAATAATAACACTTACTAAAAAAGATAATAGCTTCAATAATGTATTTTTAATACAGATTACTTACAGCACCTGCTGTTGTCACCCAATTAAGTATTGAACAAGCACATCACTACTTAACATCGGATGTTTATAGCGTGACTATTTCACTTTGTTCCTCTCTCTCTCTCTCTCTCTCTCTCTCTCTCTCTCTCCTCTCTCTCTCTCTCTCTTTCTATCTATCTATCTATAATATATATATATATATATATATAATATATATATGGTATTTGTGGAAAAAGTGACTTACCGGTGAAAATGGTCACAATGGTTAGGTGATGCAAAGTTTCACAATGATAAGACAGCGATATATATATATATATATATATATATATATATATATATATATATATATATATATATATGTGTGTGTGTGTGTGTGTATATATATATATATATATATATATATATATATATATATATATCGATCTCCCTTTGTTACTATATATCTACCTATATATCTAACTATGTATCTATCCGAGTTCGTTCAATGTGTAGATCTTTACTCAGCCCGTTCGCCACGGTTAGGATGTGACACAAGGTCGCAAGTATGGGACGTCTAGGGATGATCCAGGTCGCTATTCAGTAGTTATTAATCTGCAGAATGGAATACCCTCGTCTGTTCAGCACGTATGTATGTATTTCCCAGCGAGATGCGCAGTAGTTGATATAAAACTCGTGATTAACCTGTAACATGTGTACAAATATTTATTATTATGAATTCGAAAATAATTAATTATTTTACATAAAACTCTTTTATTAATTATTTTATTTGACACTTTCATTGTGTTTGAGAACCGTAAAATATTAATTAATGTTTTATTACTAAGTATACTGTCTGGTGATTATTAATTGAACATTTCATTTTCGTTCAATTAATTTTACGACATTTCATGTTAATTATTGAAAGCTTTACAATTTTAGTATTGTTTACCGTGTATTAACTCTTTGCCTACTTTAAACCACTAAAAGCTGCTCTCCCATTGATGCGAACAAAGTACAAAAACTGATTGGTAGGTCATTATAATTGAGTAGAAGGTTTTTGATTACAATATTAATATGACTTTATTTGAATAGAATGAGTTTTGGGTAAATAGATAATGAATTTTTTAAATATCCCTTCATACAGGAAAAAATAGCATAACATTTGGTACAGCCGTGTGGTAAATTTGGTAGGCAAAGAGTTAAGATATTCTAATTCCAATTCTTCTCAATAAAACCCAATATTAGAATAAAAACCAGAAAGTCCCGAAAGGCACAAATCACTATATCCGAAATACATGGAGGTCACACAAGACTAACCCACTCGTTTTAACTTTACTCTCTGCCTACTTTAAACCACTGTAAGTGGCTCTCCCACTATGTGTTTCTAAGCAACCAACACCCGAGCAGAGCATAAAAACTTATTGTTAGTTCCTTACTTACCCTACAGTAAACATTAAGCAGAAGGACTCAGATGACAATAATAATATGACTTTATTTGAATAGAATGATTTCTAAGGTGAATAGATAGTGAACTTTGAAATATCCCTTCATACAGTAAGAAAATACCAAGAAAATTTGGTACAGCCGTTGGAAAAACTTTATAGGGAAAGAGTTAATATATTCTAATGCAAAATCTTCTCAATAAAAGCCAATATAAGAATAGAAACCAGGATTCAGAAAATCCCGAAAGGAACAAGGCACCCCAATTTCATGTAGGTCACACATGACTAACACACTCGTTTTAACTTAATTCTTTGCCTACTTTAAACCGCGCTGGGCGGCTCTCCCAATACATTTTTCTACGCATACCAAACACGAGCAAAAAAGAAATGATGGTTAGTCCATTATAATTAAGCAGAAGGAATAAGATCACAATAATAATAGGACTTTATTCGAATAGAATGAGTTTTGAGGTGAATAGATAGTGAACTTAGAAATATCCCATCGTACAGGTAAAAAAATACAAAGAATATTTTATACAACCTTAGGGAAATTTGGTAGGCACAGAGTTGAACCAACTCATAGTGGCTCTCCCATAACTGCGATCCTACCGTAAACCCCTAATGTTCAGTTCATTAAAATTAAGCAGAAAGACTCAGAAAATAATGGGACTTTATTTGAATAAAATGATTTCTAGGGTGAATAGATAGTGAACTTTGAAATATACTAGCATACAGGTAAAAATACCAAGAAAAATCCGTGGGATAATTTGATTATTAGAGGAGACAACATGTGAAATTATGACTTCAACATTTTGGGACAATGATGCAGGTGGCCGAAGAGTAGGAATTTGGTTGAAAAATAAATAAAGGTCATGCATTATTTTGTGGGGGTAGGGAAGGGGACATGAAGTGTGATTTTCTTCACTGCGAATATATATATATATATATATTGGCAATGAAGAAATGTGTGTGTGTATATATATGTATATAAGTAAAAGGAATAGACTTACCGTTAAAAATATTGGGTTGCTCTCAATATTTGGTTAGTACAAGTGTTACTCGGATAAGTCAGCGTATAACAAATATAAAGTGCTCAATACGCAAGTAGACCGGATTTATTAATATAGTGTGTACATAAATAATCTACTCGAGCTTCACCAAAAGGATATTCAGGGTTAAATCCACTGAATTAATCAAGATATTGATTAATCATTAACTAACCTCAGGAGATCATTTTGTAAATATTTACAAAATGAACCCCTGCAGTTAGCTGTGAATTAATCAATATCTGGATTAATACAGCGGGTTTAACCCTGAAGGTTCTAATTGGGAAACTCGAGTAGGTTATTTCTGTAATATATATATATATATATATATATATAATAAATAAGTAATCCACAGACACGTGTTTCAAGGTATCACCTTTCATCAGTGTGGCTATACCGTAACAGCTACCTCTGGCCGGGTTCGAGACCCGAATGAACTTTCGTTCGCCAAACCTTTAACCCGTACGGCCAGAGGCAGCTGTCAAATATAGGAGAATAAATAATCGCTACATTTCTAAGCGGAAATGAAATTCACTAGAGTCCTCAAACGTTTATGTAAACAAACGCGAGGGTTAGCTATACGCCGTAACGGTGAATCTGCAATTAAGTCCCTATTCAGAGAACTCAACCATTAGTCAATGGGAGTATATATATAATAAATAAGTAATCCACAGACACGTGTTTCAAGGTATCACCTTTCATCAGTGTGGCTATACCGTAACAGCTACCTCTGGCCGGGTTCGAGACCCGAATGAACTTTCGTTCGCCAAACCTTTAACCCGTACGGCCAAAGGCAGCTGTCAAATATAGGAGAATAAATAATCGCTACATTTCTAAGCGGAAAGTATTTTTCTAGTATAAGGGAATTGAAAATCAAGTGCTCGATGACGGGTTTATTCATTTCTTATAGGGTACAATACTTGTCAGGGGCAATTGTTACCATTTATATCAAAACAGCGTGTTAGCCACTTATCGTCAAGACAACACAGTTGCGAAACAAATGCATTTCTTTCACATTGCGTTATCTTGACGATAGGTGGCTAAAACGCCGCTTTGAAACCAATGGTGTATATATATATTTGCATTTCCAAAAATCGCAGTCATATATCAATGATTATATTTTGTAAATATTCTCGGAAATTATCCAAGACTCCCGGTGAGTTCGATAAATAATTGTGTGATCAGCAGGTACTGTACGCAACTTGGGCCCTTTGTCAATAAAAATGACTTGATTCGGCATTAAATGACCTGAAAAGGGTTGATATGGCGTAAAACGAAACAACATACCAACCAGGATCTACGGTCAAATGACTCACATTAATTTACTAACTTATAAACTTGTCAACGTTTGGATCTAAAATAGATATTTGACAATACTATTTCCCAATCAAATTCTACACGTAATAATTGTTAATGTAAATGGTAAAACATATGATGCGTAACATATTATCCTCGCCATGATGCCCCCAGCCCGGTAAATGTCATACGGTGCAAAATTTCCCCCATCGCGGGTGCCCGTTGGCTAGTAGATGACCAGCTGTGAATAAAACTTTCCACTGTAACAGCTGAATAACCATTAGTGGAACGAACAACAGTAACTTCCCATCAGGTTGGAGTGGGTTCGGGGCATGTATCATCCAATCACTTAAAATATTCCAACTCTATAATATTTCGGACGAAGAACCATGGCTGATCCCAGAGTAATGATTTGATAGAGACCTTTCTCAGTGGAATTGCTGTTGCTTATTTATTATCGGTTATATGAATTATATATATTATATATATATATATATATATATATATATATAATTTTCTTTTGTTGGACGCATAACAACACTTTATATATATATATATATATATATATATATATATATATATATATATGTATGTGTGTGTGTGTGTGTGTGTGTGTGTGAGTGCGTGCGTGTCTGTGTGTCTGTGTATAAGTAAAAGTCAAGGGCCCACAGGTTCAAATGATTGAAATTATTTGTGTTTTTATCCACTGTGTTCCTCAACATTTAATCACATATTGTCTGATTTTTCCGAATCTGATATTTACTCATATATATATATATATATATATATATATATATATATATATATATATATATATATATATATATATATATATATATATATATATATATATATATCTTCTACGTATTTTCCCGGGGACTCATTCAAAGCAAATAGGTGCGTTCCCGGACGCACTAAATCAGAAACCTACAAGCATCACTACAACCATCGGTATTCAAATATAGCTACGAAATACGTCTACTATAATTATGGTGTAGGGGATTATCTCCCCTTTGCCTGGAAGAGTTATCTTCTCGCTGCGTTGCTGTTTGTTCCCACTAGGGGACCTCTGGTATTTAAGCGCGTTCATTGGAACTTGTCTTCCTCTTTTAGCTGGATCTTCTCAAGAACTACTATGGTCTAGAGTCTATCTGCCTCCCTTCTCGGTGGGGCTTTTGCCCCCTCCCTCCCTTACATTACTGTAAGTCCTTTCTACAGCATGGACTATCCTTTAGTTCCATGTCTGTAACATTTATATGTTATGTACATTTGCGTATCTTGTTTATACCTAAATATTGTATATGTATTTACATGTTCTATTCTCCTGTACATTATGTATCTTATCGTTTCCATGTGCTGTTATATATATATCAAATGTTTTGTCTCACAACGTGTCGGAATTGTATGTTCATTAAATAACATTGAATCTTACAGTATAATGTAGATTTATTATATTCCGTTAATCCTTTGTAAAAAGAGAAGAAAGTACATCATCATCATCATTATCACCATCATGATCTAGTGGTGCTGAGAGCACGGATTACCATGGCTTTCTCTGTTTGTCTCTCTATCTATGTCTTTCTCTTTCTATGTGTCTGCTCATACGGATGCGCGTGGTGTAATGGTTAGAGTCGAAAGAAATGGACTCGTCTACGCGAGTTCGCATCCTGGACAAGGCTGTTTGCATTTCACATAACGCTAATACCCTTAGGAAAGATACACATCCAACTACTCTCACTCCGGCTATGGGTAAATAGTAGGGCAGACTGGGCTTTTAACCGTGGCTAGGTAACCAGTCTAGGAGAAGGAAAACTCTGTTAAATTCTGCGAAAGAAATTAATTAACTTTGAATATTACGATGGTATACAACTTGCTTTGTTCTTCCAATTTATTTTCACAGGCACTTATATACATTCCTAATAATTTTGTAATAATTTTCTCGTAATCAAGAATCTTAATCACCGCGTAAACGACTTGAAGTTAAATTTTAATACAAGATGTGTACGGCCTGATAAGTTATCAACACATAATTTCGGAAGATTCTTAATCCCATTCGAACATTGCAAAGGCGGACAAAGCGACAAGAGATTAGAAACTTTCATGAAAGGCAAAGCCGTTGCAAATCTTTGCAATATGCGAATAGACAAAACGAGATAACTGTATAGGCCGCCGGCGGTGTCTGTCTTTTGCAAAGTTTACAAATTCAATGCTACGCCATATTTGCTGATATGAAATGCTATTTCCTTCCACAACGAATGAGATTAAATTTCACAGAAGAACATCATAAATACGCATTAATATCATTGATGTGCTCATGTAGATATATTATACTGTAGTTGTTTGTGCTTCTGCAATAAAAATCATAGTCTATAAATTCTAACAAATGAACGAGTTAACTTAGAATTCCTCATATGATCATAAGATGTGTGATAATCTTCATACAATGACTGCTATTTACACAGTAGCATTGCAACCAACAAAGCCTTCATCAGATGATGACTCTGGGTTCAGGCATGGTTTCGGGGCCGAAGCATCATTACCACTAACCCAGAGCGCTCCAGCAGTATCTCACGATACCACCAGACTTTGTCGCTTTGATGTCACAATATAGGATTGCCATATCCACGCTGATGCGGTTAGAGCTTTCTCCTGAATCTTTTTTAAGTATTTCCTCTTGTCTGGTGGAGAAAGTCCTAGTTTAGACAAAAATGCCGAGGTTGAGTTGGTAATAAATCCCCGGCATCCGACTTCAATGGGAAATACATTTGTTATCCATCCGTTTCTGACGCATTGTTCACGTAGGTCTTCATATTTTTCCAACTTCCACTGATATGCCCAATCAAGATTTTCTTCAAATGGAACTGTCAATTCAACGTATTAATTTCTGTGATGTACACATGCATATATAATATAATCTTTGTGTAGTTGTAGGTGCTTATGAAACAAAATCATAGTTTATTGTTGTATACCATAGTTATATTAGACGTGTTTCGTAGCTATATTTGTGTACCGATGGTTGCAGTGACACTGATAGCTTTCTGATTTAGTGCGTCCTGGGACACACATATTTCTTTTGAATGAGTCCTCGGGGAAATTATAGCTCACAACTAAAGCCGTCTAACTCCTACCTTGTAACCTGTGAAATTTGTTCCTAGGAAACTATTGAAATATATTTACTGATGGCTTGAAATGGTGAGGGAAGAAAAAAGAAAAACACTTGAACGCATGGATACGATTTTACTGCGTCCTTTTAGGTTTTGTACGTCAGGGACGCAGGACGCGTACCTATCAGCATCTCTGGGTTGTATACAGACAGACCTACCTTCTTTATTCTCGTCTTGTTCTGAGTAGCTTTATCTTATCTTCGGTATCTTTTATGATATACTCTCCGGCCTTCTTCAGGTATTTCTTGTCGGACTCGGGAACCTTCTCGGACTCGGGAACCTTCTTTTCGAACTCGGTAACTTTCTTGTCGTAATTGGGAGCCATCAGAGAATTTTGAACCTAACCCTTTATTTATCCCACGGGGGTATTACATGGTTTTATTATATTTTGTTCTTTATATATTTTTGTTTTTAAGTTTTTTTATTTTACTATTATTATTTTTTGCATTTTATTCTTTATTTGGAACGATTCATTTTAAAATAAGTGAAATAAGAATTTGTCGGATAAGCGGCACCAGATACTCAGGATTTACAATGTTGTATTTCATCTTGTACGATTTTGACAGTATCTTTTTTTAACTAGAGGGTTTTGCATGATGATAATGTTCACATTTTGTAGGAACACGAGTATTTTAATAATTATAATAATATATAATCTGCATTTATAAATATCCTTTTGCTTGTCATAATTCTGAGTTTCTTTCTATGGCTGTTATCTTATCAATGGGATTCTGCTATCTTCTTTTGGTTGGTAGATGACATACTTAGCTGGAACTATCTCTGCATCTGGTCGGGTAGATATTTGTTATAGGTGATATACCCTATAGAGGAAGCCAATGCGAGTCAGCTCGTAACTCTATTTGTCGGACGCAATTCCCACTTTTCTTTACTGTAATTGTCTACTCTTTTGTTAATACATTTTCCTACATTTGTTACCCGTCGTTTTGTTTTATTTTGACCCCTTGAAACCCCACAACAATATTATTCTGGGAAGTCTTCTCTGTCAAGGCCGTTTCTTTGCCCTTAGTAAACGAACCAAAGACTTTGTTTTTTCTTAGAGCTCTTTATTATTTTATAAGATTTAGATTTTTTAAAAATTAAAAAAAACACGCGTGTGAGAATTTAGTTTCAATGGAAAGGTCGCCGTTGTGGCCATCGTGTTCAGCGCCGAAGTAAAATATGTATTTTCTAAACTCTTTCTCACATTCGCCCTGGTGAACCGGAAGAGAAGGTCAAACGCTGGTCTCAATCTGTCCGTCATTTTTCCTGTTTTTTTTTTCCACGATCGTTAGTTTGAATTTAACCTAAACCACCCAATAGAGTCACCTGTTGGCCGTGTATGGTACTACGTGATGCTTATGAACAGAATGTTGGTGGCCTTGAAGTTCATGAAATCACGATAGCCCTTACTTGGGCCAGACGGACAGGCTGCTTCATCTAATCAGTCGCTTGGTCATGTCAAGCCCTAGCACATATATGATTGTCCCGACCGTTCTTATGGAAACTCCCAACTATTTTATCATATATATTTTAGAAGCTGCCTTATTTTTTATTAGAAACCTGGGTGTAACGTTATACAGCATTTTGTGGTGAGGTTTCAATTCTGGAGATATAGGGAGTGTGAAGTACCATTTTATTGCCATTACTCCCATGGTCCACTCTGACCCGGAGTGGCAGTACCCGTTAGAGTCCCATCTATGGGTTAGATAGATAAGAAATGAGTTCAAACATTTTTTTAATTGAATACCCAAGAGGAATGAATAAAAACAAAAACGTCTTGGGCATTAAATAACCCAAGGGGTTGGCATGCCGTATAATACAACCAACTTATCCCATGAACACATTAACTTGTACACAATCTTGTGTGGCGTATATTTCTACATAGTTACATAGTATTAAAAATGATATATGTTGGATTGTATTAATATAAGGTGTGTGCCAGTTCCCCGCCTATACTTATAGACTAGGCGAGATCATGTGGTCTATTCCTTAGCCAATCGCTGGCCATACTGCGTGGCTGATATATTACTATAGCACTAATTCTTTCTTAGTTTACTGGCAGGAATCGACGAAGAAATCAAGGATTCTCTACCTGAGAGGATTACCAAAGGATCCAAATTGGAGGACTCTCTACCTAGAATCAATTGGCCAGTTATGGCCCTTAAAAACTTAACAACGAATTTATTTCAAGTGACCCATCGTTTTGTAATAGTTAGCAACGTAGTCTCGCATATCTATTCCCACTGAATAGCACGATCGATCCTTGCTAGATGCCCAATAATTGTGTCCTTGTGTCACATCCTACCCGTAGCAAACAGATTGGGTAAAATTTAAACTTCTTGATCTTGTCTCTCCTTTCAATGTTGACCTGAATTGCTGCACAATGCAAGGTTTATGTATTTGTTCCTTTTTCTCCCACATTAAAAGGTGTATCACGATACGAATTGAATTACAGTATCTAAAAAAAAACTTACAAGTTATGTCATAAAAGTATTGAGATTGGAGTTGTATATACCAAGATAGAAATGAACAAGGAATGGGGCGTTATTTTTCAGAATACAAGGTGTGTCCAAAAGTAGAAAAAATTCGAGACTTTTGTGACACACCTCGCATATTTTTTTGGCTGCGTGCGATCTTAAACAAAACGCCTAAACAACACCCCACAAGAAAACAGCTGTACGACCACCTGCCCCATATCACCCAAACCATCCGAGGAAGACGGACAAGACACGCAGGTCACTGCTGGAGAAGCAATGACGAACTCATAAGTTACGTTCTCCTGTGGAAGCCAGCGCATGGGCGTGCAGTGTGGGCCGGCCAGCGCATGGGCGTGCCAGTGTGGGCCGGCCAGCAAGCACGTACATTGACATCAGCTCTGTGCGGATGCTGGATGCTGCGTAGAGGATGAGTGATAGTGAAGGCTGGAGAGAGATTGTCGTGGATATCCATGCTAATAGCGCGATCTGATGATGATGAAGATGATGATGATGATGATGATGATGATATTTAAGATAAACGACTGTTAGGTTCTGGATTTAACAGCGGTACATGGTAATGGTGATGTCTCTCTTTAGAAAGAATTATCATTAGCAGTTCTATGACGGTTTTGGGTGATAAAAAAAATAATGTTTCGCACCAAGCAAAAGGCACACAATTAACATTCAGTTGCAAAATGTATGATAAATTGCTTTGTTCTCTGAGTTAGAGCATTATTGATGATTCCACCCGAGGAAAGGGAAGGATTCTAATTAGCAGGTGCGCAATCCGGTGATCGGTTTTGCTAATCCATGGCTAATCCAAGAAGAGTGGAATGCTTCAACGATTCAAGAGGATAAAGAAATTGTGATCTAAGAGTGGAAGAAATTAACAAAGGAGAGAGTTGCAAGGAGATTATAGAAGCATTGAAATGAAAACATCTCAAAGAGACATTTTTTTTTCAAAATAAGGAAGGAGGGTTTATTAATGTTTAAGTTGCAGTTACCATTTGACTTTCTCTTTTTCTTCAAATATTACATTCAATATATATATATTTTTTTCAAAGTTAAAAAAAACGTTCTATTTTTAACGAATAAAGGGAGGCAACTTCGTTGGCATTACTACAAAAAAATACAAATTTTGAAAAAAATTATTTTTAGTAATTCCGGACTATAACAGCGTCCGCAAAACTAACCGACGTTATTTACTATCCAAAATGTGACATTGAGTAAAGAACTCCAACAAACACCATAGGATCTTGCTCGACAGCCTGATGGTTGCTATTTAGCATGAAACCGTGGTCGCTGTTAATAATGAACATTGATCTGTGAAAACATTGTAAAATAAATAAATATTAGCTCTTACAAACTGTGATTGAGCACTGTATTTTCTTTGTTTCATCGCAAAAAATTTTTTGTTTTTTACATATACCTATATATATATATATATATATATATATATGAGAAGAAAATATTTTTAAAATGTAACAAAGACAGGATGTTATGATTAGGGGAAACAATTCTATGTGTCAATACTTAAGCATTTCGGTATATTGTACCATCTTCAGGACACTGTTAAGTAATGTTTATGTGAGGGACAAAATGAAAGGTGTTAAGTGTATAGTGAATGTGTGAATATGATGTTATTAACCGTTAATTTTTATATGCGCGTTTGTTTACGAAAGCCAATGACGTGATCAATGCATGTGCAAAAATCGAAGATGAAGATCATACGCGCAGACTCTACACCTATCAAATTCTACATCCATATGCCAACATTAAAAGAAAACTCGTCTGTCTTACTAAACCATATAGAAATAGTCTACTTCTTAATTCAAACATACTTAAGACCGAAAAATATGAAAATTAAAATCCTTGAAGCTATGTACATAAAATTTGGACAACCGACTATTAATAGAATACATACACAAATATATATATAAATTTATTATATACATAGATATACATATATATATATATATATATATATATATATATATAATATATATATATACATTTTTGGTACAGGCAAAATTATATAGTATGTTGAGTGTTATCATAGTGATCACCACGATATAAATGGATGGAAGACTAAGGAGGAATGAAAGGAATAGAGAAAAAAATGTTTATTGATGAAACAAAACAAGGGCCCTTTCGTCTTTTTAAGTTTTACACCCGGAATCGATACAAAATTCAAAGTTGTAAAATATTTACGACATATATATATATATATATATATATATATATATATATTATTTTTAATATAGGTCCAAGTGATAACCTACTCGAGTTTCACCATGTTTAGGATCTTCATGGATGACTCCACTGTGTAAATCAAGATGTTGGTTGATTGTAGACAATTATATGTATATATACATACATATAATTGTCTACAATCAACCAACATCTTGATTTACACAGTGGAGTTAACCCCGAAGATCCTCAACATGGTGAAACTCGAGTAGGTTATCACTTAGACCTATATTAAAATAGATTTGCTCTACTAACGTATTGAGCACGTTTTTTATATGTTATATCACTGCCTTACCTTTATGAACTTCACATCAACCACCGTGACCATATTCACCGGTAAGTCATCTTATATATAATATAATATATATATATATATATATATATATATATATATATATATATATATATATAGATGAGAGGTATCCAAAACTTGGTAGTAGGGATGATTCTATATGTGATTTATAAGATACACTGTATTATTATAGTATGATCCAGTGAATCTTTAAATCACTTAAGAGAGCTCAATGTATAATAATCTTTTTAGGTTATATACAGAGCAATATTTATCTTTAAAAGTAAGGGAAAAAATGGAATTACGGTGTTGAGTTTTTCCTTCCTTTCTAAGTTATATATATATATATATATATATATATATATATATATATATATATATATATACATTGAGAGAGAGGGAAAGCGAGAGAAGGAGGGGGAGAGAGAGAGTAGTGATATTGTTTGAAAATTTATAGCTGAACTATTGCTATATAAGTAAAAGTAAAGTCGACGGGGTGGCCTAAAGTCGGTATCAGCAAGTCAGCGAGGGAGTCTATCCCCTTTTCAATAGCGCTAGACCAAGGAGATTGTTTTTAGCATCTGAGGTAGAGCGCCACACCTTCCATCAGCTCCTCACTTTACCGCACAGATCCCAGTGCTACTCATACGCTGAGTTGGCGAGGACCGGTATCGAAGTAGGAACCTTGTGGTTTCTAGCCGAACGCTCTACCGACTGAGCTGATCCGGCCCCTTGCAATTTACAACGGTGTTATTGTGCACCCTGTATTTTGTTGTAGTTCCAGTAGATATTTATTTCGCATTTGATTTTTAAGTGTTCCTCGCATTTCATTTGGAGTACTATAGTTATTTGTAGCAATCTGGATTATGCATTTTTCTGAATACCGATGATATTTTTTAAGGCATAAAAACCATAACTAAATCCCAGTTTTCTAATTTTCTCAAATTTAAAGATAGGAACCAAAGATTACATTACGGAAATCTTCAGGGAAAATATATCGTCCATTTTTAAAAGTTAATTTTAATATATTTTTGTAACTTGCTTTTGTTATTTGAGTTAAAAATGGACAAATATTTTTTTTTTTTTTACTGGAGAGAGAAACTCAATTTTCCAACATGTATTCAGTTTTTAATAATAAATAAATAAATAAAAACTAAATACAGATTATAATCGACCGGATCGATTAAAAGGTTTGGCGCCAGTTTAAATGAGTTTGGAGCTAATATATATATATATATATATATATATATATATATATATATATATATATATATATATATATATATATATATATATATTCTATAAATATTTTTTTGTGTATATATATGCATATATATATGTAAAATATGTATATATATATATATATATATATATATATATATATATATGTATTCCAGAAACACAAAACACAGACAAACAAACACACATACACACACACACACATGTATATATATATATATATATATATATATATATATATATATATATATATATATATAATTGCAAACACGAACACATACGTGTGTATGTGTGTTTTACTGCATAAATGTGTATATATATATATATATATATATATATATATATATATATATATATATATATATATATATATAGAGAGAGAGAGAGATAGATAGATAGATAGATAGATAGATAGACATCTATGCACCACAAACACACGTCAATGTATTTGTGTGTGCGTTTATATTTCGTATGTCTATCTCTTTCTCACTCTCTCTCTCTCTCTCTCTCTCTATATATATATATATATATATATATATATATATATATATATATATATATATATGATCATAAATGAAATACCCTGGTGTGAATATTCTGTAACTATACTTTCATGCGTATTATGCAATGTTCAGACGGTTAAATATTGAAAGATTGAAAAAGTAGCTTATTTTGCGATTATATAATGTGAAGCGTGCTCACACGCGGGAATGTTATTGTGTAAGATTTTTATTTAAAGACATAATCATGCTAAGGTCTTAACCCACGTGGTATCCAGATCTCAAAAAAATATAATTAAATTAATAAAGGGCTAAAAACATGGGATTAATTAGAGTCAGATAGTAAATGACATAAGGAGTTTGTTTAAATGTCTACACTTGGAAACTAATTCATTTCTTTTGTTCAGTAAATTCACATTCGTTTTTAACGAATACACAATTCTTCAATATATATATATATATATATATATATATATATATATATATATATATATAACAAAATAGATATATAAAGGCTTTACATATCTATTTATTTTATTATATTATATGACAGCTGTATTCTATATTGAGCACTCTCCCAATAATACTGCGTTTGACACACCGTTCTAGTAAAGGCTGAAACAATGACAATCCCACACTATAGTTATATATATATATATATATATATATATATATATATATATATAGAGAGAGAGAAGAGAGAGAGAGAGAGAGAGGGGTGTTTTGTGTGTACATCTGTGAGTGTGTGTGTGTGATACTGTGCTTATAAATGTACCTGTATTTAATGCGCGCACTTCACATGCACAAAAATATACATGTGTATGTGTATCTGTGTGAGTATATATATATATATATATATATATATATATATATATATATATATAATATTATATATATATATATATATATATATATATATATATATATATATATATATATATATACAATGGTCATACAATAAATAGGTGGAATACTGCCTAAGGAGATGGCAATAGGAACCATTGTTTACGGTTGCACCTTTTCAAGGAAATCATTACTGACACGTCCTTTCATATCCCAGAAGATTTTTCAACATCATTTAATGACTGCTGCGACTTGAATTTCTGATCTTTACGGGAGAGTCATTGTGTTTCCACTCCATGGATTGTCTTTTTGACACAGCCTCTTGGGGCGAAATCATTTTTAGCCTATTTGTAAATATTTTTGGGAATACATGAAACTTTTCTTCTTTAGATTTCAAATGGTCTTCAATTCTCAGCCAGCAAATTGAATTGATGACAGATATCCATTCAAGAATAAAGCACTGTGTTCTCTGTTGTCATTTTGAATAGCTTCAAAGTAAATATATTTGGTTGTTTAAGAAAAGTTTTGCTACAAGCTAATTAAAAAAAATTTTTTTTTTCTTTTCAAAACATTTCAGTATGTACGTGTGTGTACCTGCGTATATATATATATAATATATATATATATATTAAAGAAATGGATACAATAAAACCTACTCGAGTTTCACCATTAGGATCTTCAGGGTTAAAACCACTGAATTAATCGAGGTACCGATTAATTGCAGTCGATTACACGTGTGTTCATTGGATAAGATGTTACGTTACATTCTTTAATAAATTTGCTCTACTTTGTATTGAGCACTTTGTTTTGTTATACCGCTGACTTAACCCCTGGATTTTGTGCACCTCCAACGATCGTGCCCATATTTACCGGTAAGCCACCTTTTATCTAAATAAATAATATATATTATATATATATGTGTGTGTGTGTGTGTGTGTGTGTGTGTGTGTGTGTGCGTATTTGGGCAGCATTCTTTCATTTATACATTTAACAAAAGACAGGTCTCCTATTTACCGATTTTATTGATGATCTTTTCAAGCTTTCCAAATACTAGAAGCTTTATACATCAAACAATACAAACCATCCTTAAATGAAATTAATTTTCAATGCAGTACTCACATTTTAAAAGGCCTATAACTCTTTTCCTATCAATCCCCCTCCTTCCAGCCTCCACATTCATTAATATACTTTGAAAAAAAAACTGGAACACATCACCCCTGATGATGGCACTTCGAAGTGCCGAAGGCACTCGGGATATGAACTTCAGTGGACTAATCCACGAATTCCATCCAAATATTTAAAAAAAAGTTCGCCAGAAAGTTTGAAAAGATCAGCAATAAGATCGTTAAACAGGAGACCTGTCTTTTGTTTAATTCCACATGTATATATATATATATATATATATATATATATATATATATATATATATATATAGAGAGAGAGAGAGAGAGAGAGAGAGAGAAGAGAGAGAGAGAGAGTAAACTACAGACACGTGTTTCGAGGTATCACCTCTCATCAGGCAGTTATACCATTTTTAGCAGCTGCCTCTGGCCGGGTTCGAGACCCGAACGAACTTACGCGCGCCAAACCTCTTACCCATATATATATATATATATATATATATATATATATATATATATATATATATATACAAAAATCCAGAGAAGAAATCTTCCTTACGACACAAGAGTTTTATTTTTTCAAAAACAAGTCGGAGTTTGAGAGCTCAATGTTTGCTCTTAATGTTAGAGTCACAGGGCAAATATATAAGTAAAGAAATAACAAAGACTTAGAGATTTAGCATAATAGTCTATTTCAGGGAGCGTAGACAAATAGTCTAAATCTCCTGACTCATCAGATGCGAATGATAAATTTTTATTACTTTAAAGGCATTCATATATATATATATACCTGTGTGTGTGTGTGTGTGTGTGTGTGTGT
>CM042155.1:18834582-18839582 GCA_023376005.1 Doryteuthis pealeii
TATATATATATATATATATATATATATATATATATATATATGTATAAACTTTATGGCATACCCAATTTTCAAACCATACAGTACCGAGCGCCATTGACTTTATGTTTCCGCTATCCTAACTTAGATATATCCTGGTATTCATCAGCACTCTTTACGTATAAAAGTAGCAAGGTACATATATATATATATATATATATATATATATATATATATATATATATTACACTCTTCTAACCGAATGAATCTCGAAAACAAATAATACCTACATAAAAAATCACCGAAAGACGCTTAAGGAATATGATCGAATGCGCTTATGAAAAAAAAGTTGGGGAACCTTCTCTGTCAGTTGGACCTCGACATAAAGCAACTTGCACGAAAGCTAGAGAAAACACAAAAGATCACACGAATGAAATGTTCTGTTGTTTTTAAAATGTCTAAACAAGAACTTCTTACCAAAATGTATATATATATATATATATTGTGTGTGTGTGTGTGTGTGTGTGTATGTATATATTTATATACAAACATATATATATATATATATGTAGAGAGACAGAGAGAGAGAGAGAGAGAGAGAGAGAGAGAGAGGTGGGGAGAGAGAGAGAAATTGATAGATACTGTGAAAGGCTGTAAACAAAAGAAGAGTTGTTCCATTGGTTTCAAAGCAGTGTATGAGCCGCGTATCAATAAAACACATCACTTTGAATAGAAGACAGGAAATATTTAGTCCCTTTATATATATATTTAGAGATAAGCCATTCTCTCTCTCTCTCTCTCTCTCCCTCTCTCTCTCTCTCTCTCTCTATATATATATATATATATATATATATATGTATATATATATATATATATATATATGTGTGTGTGTGTGTGTGTGTGTGTGTGTATGTGGGTATATATATATGTATATATATATATATATATATATATTACATTTTTGAAGGCAATTACAATGCGTATATCGTATAGAATTCGATAATCATGACAAGTAAACTCGGCGAATAACGAGTGCGACGTGTGGGACAACGTACAGCTGTTTCAACCTTATTATGTATTATTAGCAGTGTATACCTACGATCTTCCTCCGACAGAGATCGAACAGGAGAACCCAGCATGCAAAGTCAGAGACTCTACCCTGGGCCACCGACACGTCGCACACGAAATACGCCAAATTAACCTGTCAATGATAAACACGCCACTACTATATGAACTTAGCACTGTCAGCGTTGAGAGTATCGCAAATTAGACCTTGCTCAGTTATGATTATTTTCAACAATTATCGAATTTTATACGATATACGCATTGTAATTGCCTTCAAAAATATAAGTAATAATATACTTTACTTAACAATGCTTTAAAACAAATTATCAAATACTATTATATATACTAGCAAATATATGCACTCTCCGGGTGCAAGTATTTAAGTTTTACTATGATAAAATATCATATTAAATTAGAAAGGCTAATGAAACAGAATAAGAATGCAGATAAAAAGATTTGGAACAGAGGGGGTATGATTGAAAAATATAACAACTTTGAAACGAACTCTTCCATCATTTTCCGTTACTCCCGTCTTTCATTGGTAAATTTTCCTAATTTAACTATTTAGTTAAAATAGGAAGTAAAGAATAAAATTATAATTATTTCTTCTTGTAAATGGATTTCTTTTAAGATTTATCCCCGAGATTTTCGCTCATATTCAATAAGATAAAACCAAACAATAAGAATCAATAATACTAAGCATTTATTTATTAAAATCAAATTTTTAAGATCAATATGCAAATTAGCCTTCCCATTCACACTGTAAACCGCTATTTGTTGTATATATAAAACAAATTGCATGTTATTAGTATGTGATATGGTAAGCAATATTAATAATGTAAAACAATTTTTATTGATAATTGAGATTTAAATAAAAATAAAATCATGGAATATATATATATATATATATATATATATATATATATATATATATATATATATATATATATATATATATATATATATATATATATATATATATATATATATATATATATATATATATATATATATATATATATATATATATATATATATATATATATATATATATATATATATATATATATATATATATATATATAATATATATATATATATATATATATATATATATATATAAGGGGCGGGTTAGCTCAGTCGGTGAGAGTTCGGCTAGAAACCACAAGGTTCCTAGTTCGATATCGGTCCTCGCCAACTCAGCGTATGAGTAGCACAGGGATCTGTGCGGTAAAGTAAGGAGCTGATGGTAGATGTGGCGCTCCACCTCAGATGCTAAAAACAATCTCCTTGGTCTAGCGCTATTGAAAAGGGGATAGACTCCCTCGCTGACTGGCTGATACCGACTTTAGGCTGCCCCGTCGACTTTACTTTTACTTGGTGGATGAGCAGTCCATGACCTGCAACACTCCGCTTAGAAACTTACTTAGGCTAGACCCCCTCCGATCAATCGGCTGGTCACGACAAGCCCTAGCACCTATATGATTGCCCCAATCCTATTGCTCTTATAGCAAGCCCCAACACTTTTTTTTCATATGTGTGCTAGAAGGCAGTGGTTGAGGGTCTACATATCCGGGGAATGACGTTAAACTGTATCTGATGGTGAGGTTACAGTTTTGGAGGTTTGGGGAATGTGGAGCACCCTTTCATCACCATTGCTCCCTGGTCCACTCTGACCCGGAGTGGTAGTACCTTTTTTTACTTTTATATATATACATATAACTTTTTGTCATAGTTTTCCTTAGATTACTTTTTGGTCAAATCCTAGTAGTAAGTTTATGGGAGTTGATCTCAACGGTGTTTATTAGTTATCTCTTTTCGTTGTAGCTTTGGGGCTAATAGAATCCATTTATCTTTTTTTTTGTTTTTGTTTTTGTTTGTTTTTTTTCAAAATGAAGGACAATTATCTTCTTAGTTGACAAGGATGTCTCTACGTTTTCCCTATTTAAGATGTCAAAAATCTCTTTATATTGCATCGCATTTTTCTCTTCCCTATAATTGTGTCTTTTTATACATTTTCATTAACTTGACGACATTTCTTCTTCGGTGACATTTTCTATTTAAACCGATGGTACATTATTACAATTAAGTTCTGAAAATAGAAAAAAAAAAATTCCATTAAAAATCTCAAATTTCGCTTAGTCAAGTGACATGTTTAAAAAGTAGAAAAAAAAATCTCGGTCTCTTATTTTTGCTGAACAGTGTATACTAGAAATAGAATTTTTACGGATATTTCAAGAATTATGCGAAATGAACACCAAACACTTGGATGTATTTACGGAGATGGCACTTAAAAAAATAATTAATCCAAATCAATAACGGTAGAGAAATTATATTCTATATCTAATGGAAGCGTGTGGTGTAATGGTTAAATTCATGGAGAATGGACTCGTCGCCCCGAGTTCAAATCCTGGACATGGTAATTGCATTTCCCTTAGCGCTAATACCCTTGGGAAAGGTATGAATCCTGCTCTCCCTCCAGCTATGGATAAATAGTATGGTAGACTGGGCTCTTTAACCTTGGTTAGGCAACAGGTCTAGGAGAAGGAAAACTCTGAATTCCAACCTGTTAAACTCTGCTTAATAAATTGACCTTGTGTCACATCCTGCCCATGCGGAGGATTTGGTAAATATATATATATATATTCTATATCTTCTAATTATAATGGAGATTGTGTATTTGATTGTAACCGAAACTATATCACTACACAAGTCACAGTTTCCTTAGTTATTTACGTCATAGTCTCCATGATTTTAATTTTATTTAAACTTCAATTGTAAATAAAATTGCTTTATATTATTGACACAATTGGTTTAATCTGCATACGAATAGCATGTAATTATATTTATATATACAACAAAATCGTGGTTTACAGAGTGAAAGGGAAAGCTAATTTGCATATTGATATTAAACATTTGATTTTAATAAATATGTGCCTTGTATTATTGGCTTCTAATGGTTTAGTTTTATCTTAGTGAATAACGACAAAAATCTCGGGAATAAATCATAAAATAAATCGATTACCAAGACGAAATAACTGCAATCTTATTTTTTTACTTCCTATTTTAACTAAATAGTTAAATTAGGAAAATTTAGCAATGAAATACGGGAGTGATGGAAGAGTAAGTTTCAGTTGTTCTATTTTTCGATTATACCCAACCCCGTTTCATTTTTTTATATGCATTCTTATTTAGTTTTATAAGTCTTTCTAATTGAATATATTTTATTCCATTAAAACTTAAATACTTGCAACCAGAGGTTGCATATATTTGCTAGTCTATATAAAATGTTTTTTAGGGTCAAACGTGAGAAAAAAATGAATATTTTATAAATAAATTCTGCCAAGTGAATTTGGTTTTTCAAAATGCGTTTTTAATTTATTTAACTTCAGCAACAATCGTTTTGGATATTTTAGTATCTTCTTCAGGTTTTTTTTAATCACTTCTGATTCCGTATATCAATTTAAGTATACAAGGTGTGTCAAAAAGTATCAAGATTTTATGTACTTTTTGACACATCTTGTATTCTGAAAAAAATTAACTTCATTGTTCATTTATATCTTGGTAAATACGGCTTCAAACTTGATACTTTTACACAGACACACAGACACACACACACACATATATATATATATATATATATATATATATATTTATATATATATATCGATATATACATATATAATATATATCGATAAATATATCGATATATATATATTATCGATCAGTCGATAGAGCGTTCGGCTAGAAACCACAGGTTCCTAGTTCGATACCGACGCTCGCCAACTCAGCGTATGAGTAGCACAGGGATCTGTGCGGTAAAGTAATATATATATATATATATTATATATATATATATATATATATATATATTTATATATATATAATATATATATAATATATTATTATATAAGTAAGAAATAAAAAAAGACTTAGAGATTTTGCTTTGTAGCCTATTT